>CM027878.1:28174643-28707347 GCA_016097615.1 Eucalyptus dawsonii
AAGTCTTCAAGAGTTCCTCCACGGTTCCTCTTTGTTTGCCAGAAGCGTTTGATCAGATGTTGTCTATTATATAATAATTTTTCTCGGACTATATATCTACCGGGCTTCATGAATTGTGATCGACCTAACTAAAAGGTAGTTGGATCATGGTTTTGGTTCGTTGTTGTTGTGACTAGGCATTCTTTTAAACGTTTTAGACATCGCCCTCTGATTGAGAGTAACTGATATTGCTCTAGCTAACCCTAATTACAGAAGAAAATTCTAAGAGATTGGAACCCTAAATCGTAATGATATCTAGAAAGCTCGGATTCTTGAATAGAGAGGATCGTGTAATCTTTTGGGTCTTGATGCCCAAATGCTTGGATTTGATTTTTCGTACTATTCAAACTCCGTTAGGCGATGATCCTATAGGGTACCAGTTTTAGCTTGTCATTGAATTAGTGATAATGATGGATGATTCCACAAGCCTCACATTCCTTATCCTCCCCACCAACTTTTACCGTCTTCCGCCACTTCCAAAGCCTCATGATGATACCTCCATCTCCATCGGCCGGCAAAGAAAGGAAGGAAAGATCCAAGAAAAGCACTAATCGACTTAAATCAATTGCTTTTATTGGAGTCACACAGTCATGATCAAGAAAAACAAAAGGAGAAGGAGGAGCAGAAGAAGGAGAAGACAAAGAAAGCGAGCACCGACAAACTATCATTTTCTCTCTTTCTGCTCAAGACTCGGAGAGAGAGAAATCGGGTTTCGCCGGCGATTTACAAAACTTTGCCGGAGAACTACGCCGGCTTGGATTTTTCCCACTTAAAAGGAGAAAACAAAGAAGAAAATTTAACAAAGAGAATCAATTAGCGGAATAATACTCCGAGAGCTAACTCGTGTATGCGCTCGTCAGAAGCACCCGAGAAAAAGGAGAGGAAAGGAGGAGGACGACGTCGAAGCTCCTGTCCGGTTAGGCGAACAAGTTGAGGAGCTTCGTCTCCGGCTCTCCCACATTATTGTTGCTCTCGAAGCACGTCGTGGTGCCGGACTCCTCCGAAGTCATCGACGGGGTCCCCGGCCGCCGCGTCTGGTGCTCGGCCTTCACGGCGGGCTTGGTCTTGGCCTGGAAGTCCGTCGGCGTGAGGCGGAGATCGAGATCCATCGGCTGGAGTAGGAGCTTAGCGTTGTCGGCGGCGGCGTCGAGCCTCTTGCGCTTCGGGGAGATCCTCGACCTGGAAGTGGAGAATCGGGATCCCGGATTTGGATCGCGGGGCTTCCATGCGTCGGCGCACGTGTCACCGGCCTCCGAGGCCTCGTCGGACGCCGGGAGCCGCCGCCGCCGCCCCCGCCGTCGCCGCCGCCGCCGCCGTCGAGGAGCTCCGGTATGGCCCGAAGCGAGCCGCCGCGCAGGACGGTCTCCACCGCAGCCTGGCAGACGTGCCAGTTGCCGGTCCACAGCAGTCCCACCGCCCCGTTCACTGGGTTCACCGTTCTTCCGCACGCTTCGAACAGCAGCGACTGGAACAGCGCTGTACAGCAAAAGAGAGAGAAAAAAAAGAAAAAGCTCAACCTGTCAGAGAACTGAGGATCCACTCGTGTCTCAGAATAAAAGACTTGCGCGACCACCGACCCGACCGTTCATGTCTAAATCACCCGACACACGCACGTACCAGGCCTCTGCGTCTCAGGGACGGCGGAGATGAAGGACATGAGGCCGGCGCGGCCGAAGAACTTGGCGACGAAGACGGTGGCGTGGCCCTGGGCCTCGGGGGCCTCGATCCACTGCAGGCAAGGCCGCAAGATGCAGGACTCGCTGCAGCCCTTCCTCAGAACCCTGCAACCGTTGCAGCTCATTTCTATCTTATCGATCTCCTCGATTCAAGCAAGAAGAGACCAACGATGATCTCGAAGCTGTTCTTTCTTTTCTTTCTTCTTTAATAGGCCCCTCAAGATGATTCTTCACTTCACATGAAAGTTTGAGGGTTTGAAGCAGGTCTTGGATTGCTTTGACCCTAGGGAATAGATGTAGAGAGAGAGAGAGAGAGAGAGAGAGAAAAAATTGGCGGGTGCAAGAGAGGGGATATATAGACGCAGGGGATGATTGGGGGGTGGTGGTGGAGGTGCTAGGGGGATTGGCTTAACTAGGGTTGGGTTAAATTTGAAGGAATCTCGGAAATGTTTGGCTTAAATTATTCAAAAAATGGAGCATTGGTCTTGAAAGATAAGATCGGCCCTATTTATAAGATACTTTATTTAAAAACTCCATCTAATCCATGGTGTTGTTGTTCACTCGTAGCTACCTGACGGCCGGGACTCGGAAGAAACTTGTTGAAGTGGTAATTTGGATTTGGGGTCTATAAATTCACTGAGTAAACTAGTATATTTACAACCGAAAAAAAAAAAAAAGTATATTTACATTATTAGTGAATTACACCGCCCTCGTTTTACTTGGGTTTCAATCATTGTTGAAACCAAGAAATTATTAGCCAACTCTCTTTATTTTTCATTAAAAAATATGGGTTTTGTATTGAGATTGTAAATATTCAAGAGATAGTGGTTACTATGTGCTTTTCTTGAATCCGAAATAACCTGCTCTTCTCTGAACCGGGGCTTGCATCCCATGTGATCTACACATAAAATTATTCGTTGTTAAACGTATTGTCAACTGATGACGTTTAAAAGTACAGCTTTACTTTTTCTTCTTTTTCCTTTTTTTATAAGTGGCTATATACAAAGAGAAGGCCAGAGGCCAAAATAAGTTTATTAGAAGGGGAAATCTAATCGAAGAAGGAGAGTTTGCTAGAGGATTTATAGAACTTTGTATACCAAGCCAAAAAAAAGGAAAAAAAAAATATGCGGGCCTTTGCCAATGGTCGTGTTCTCTAGAGAATGTACATAATTCAATAATCGAGTTAAGAGGAGAGGGAATCCATTACATCACAGGGGAGCAAGACAACCAAGTGATTTATAACCTAATCTCACGATTTAAGAGTCAAATCCCTTTGCGTGGTATTTTGAACTCCATAAATCTCTATCAACTCTTTTTCATTGATTAAATTTCTCCTCCAATAAACTCAGTTCGACCTTGGCCACTTTCTTTCAAACAACTACTTATGAAAAAAGAAAAAAAAAAGGTACAACTCTAATCTGTAATATTCTCCCATGAGGGACATACAAAGGTATCTCTTGCTATCATGTCTCTTTCTCTAATTAGGGAATTTTTTGGTATAATCGAAAGGGCATGAGATCCATAACTACGGAATTGCTTAACTCTAAAGTCAATTTTTCCCCTCAAGTTGAAATTGAAAAAGAAAAATATCAACATGAAATCGGGTTAGTGGGGGAGGCGATGCTTGGGTGGGTGATGCGTGGGCACCGGCTTTTCTTTCTTTTCTTTTCCTGGCGATATGGGGGAGGGTTTAGATTCCAAAGTCTTGGGCGTAAGCGGCTCCGTGTTTCCGCAGCTGGTCGTCCCTCCACCGTCGGATTCCCTCCCTTTTTAAAGTTGAGTGCATGTTGATTGGCTTTCCTTTCATTCGATTGATCTATTCTTTTTATATTGCATTGTGCCTTTCTTCTATTCAAATTTGCCGACCTGTTCATTGGCGTCATGAGATACTTTGATGGGAATTTTTGTATTTTTGCACAAAAGAAAAGGTTAGGTTTTTGTGTGGTGGGTGATGGTGGTGTGCCATGAGGGCATAGACATCAATGGCATATATTCGAATCCCCATGGTGGGGCATAGAGAATTCCAAGTGGGGGTTTGCGGGGGAGGGGGGGGAGAGAGAGAGAGAGATAAATTTAATTTAATTTAATTTAATTTAATAATCTTGCAATTGACCAATCGTTGGGGATCTAGTGCATAGATCAAGGGAGAGCTCAATGGTAATTTTAAATGAATGAAATGTATTAGTTTATATAGGCTTAGAAAGGAAGTCAAGACCATTGGGTTTGTAATCACAAAAGATTAGAGTCAAATTAAGACTAGAGTATTGGAGATTGGCTTGAGTACGCACGGTGCCATTTAGGTGACATTTCCAATGTGCTCTCTGATTGCATTGTTTCAAGAGTTTTTTAAGGCTAGTTACACTGGTGGAAAGAGGCGTTGCAGTTTTCACAAAATGTTTGACTAAGTTCTCAAAGTTATGGGATCCTTACATATGCGATGGCTTCCAATAGTTTGATAGTTGTCTCGCCGAATTTTGAGGTACTGTAGTTTCAAAATGAGTATTGGATGTGATTTTACAATATTTCAAGACACGATTATAACGTAATTACGTATGTATCATGAAAGACAAATGAATTGAATTGAACAAAAATAAGAAATCAATCAACCATATTAATGTTTTTTCACTTCATTGGGTTTTCTATTCATCATAACAAAATTTTCTTATAGCAATCTCTGGACCTAGCTTGCAATTATTGGTGAAAAAGTTTATTGCTATACCATAGAAAATGAAAATTCCATACATGTGAGTCACCTATCACGCATGGCACTCCTCTTGATATTTCAAAAAATCTCGACATTGATTTATAGGAATGAGGTTTTCTTCAATGGTTCAGATTCATTGACACAGAGATGGAAGCACTAGGATAAAAGATTTTTGTTTGGATCTTTTGAATAGCTTTATGTCTCATTGAAAGTGAAAAAGATTTGTTGAACAAAAACCTATTAATCAAAATAGATTATGAGGTTGCAAGATATTTATCAAATAAAGTGAAACTCTAAGTGGATTGTCAAGTTAAAATTAGTGACTAAATATTACCAAAATCTTTGAATTCTCATAACCAATAGGAGAAATAGATTTTTTTTTAACGAAACCACAAAAAAGGCCACACCACGTTCAAATAGTATCTCTAATATCCCCTCAAACTAAATATGGATCTCATATTGGATTTCGAAAGGAAAGAAAAAATTCAATGGTAGGCATAAAATCTTGAAATGGCAACTATCTGCTTACATTGAGAAAAAACGACCAGATCTATAACAAGACTATAACACCATTTGGAAGCTCGTGGAGCTGAAGGCGGAGCTGGAGCCTGAGGCAAGACAATTTTTGAGTAAATATTGTCAGTTTTACACTTCCCATCGCATGTAAGCTTGGGTGTCATGTGCTTGACGTCTTTGAGGTGCTCGGGCCAATCTTGTCTAGAATATGTCGTCCGTGGCCGGTTCGGTAGAGCACTAGACGATATACCTTGCAATTGAGACTGTGCTTGAGTCATGACAATCAAAACCAATTGTCATTGTTTCTCTTGTATATATTTTAGATCTCTGGATATAGAAGTAGTTCCATATTTCCCAAAACTAGTTATTTTCAATGTTCTCCAGGACTTTCAAGAATGTCCATAAGACTCTTCCGACTTTAAGGGAATTATGAGATTTGTAGAATCACCGCAATTATTCTAAAAACTAAAACTATTAGATAAACGCATTTATTTATTATTAAATATTAATTAGGAATAGGGACCGGAAAGATTTAAACTCGTAATCTCCTCAATACCATGTGACATTTTGTAGGTTACTGCCAATTGTTTTTAAACCTCAAACTATTAGATGAATTTGTGATTTCTTATATAATATTCTAACAGGTATAATTATTCAACCTCCCTACTAAGAAATGTTCCTAATAAATGATTATAACTAAATCGTGCATCCACCCACAACTCTTGGGGAGTTGTGCACTTGTGAATAGGCTAGTATCCTACTAAAGTGAACTATGGCAATACACTTTGTAAAGTCGGTCCAAGGCCACCGGCTAGGACCGCCACACCAAGCCTTGTATGGAACAATAGCACAGGGATGTAACCACGTCAATACAGGATTTTGGATACGACCACATCAAGTACGAGATCAGGAAAAACGTTCAACCTACTAGGAGTGACCAAATTGTTTGATCTAACAAATGGTAGATAACATTAATGGAGAAAGAACGTCGAGATTCATTAAACCGTGAAAATATATGGACGTGAGCACTAAGGTGAACCTAGAGTCTAAATGGGCTAAATGCATGATTAATGATCTTAAAAGATTCATGAGATCATCCGAGATTTATGTGGATCCTAAAAGTTAGCAAACTATCAAATGATATCCCCAACATATCGAACAATATCTCTAGTATCCCTAAAAACTCAATGCATCACACATTTGAGTTTGGAAAGAAATGAGCTCTTTAAAGTAGACAAAGAAACTACTAGGAGTTGCCGTAATGGCTATCCTTCCCACTTGAGAAGGAAGAGGTGAGGAATGTCATTTCCCACCTTCTCAAGAACTAGGGTGGGGACTCGTGAGTGAACTAAAAGGGTTTCACAACCTACACATAACTCACACACTTCAATTGTAAAGATAAGATCAAGGCTCCTAATTAAGTATGGGAAATTCACGTCTAAAATGCCAAAAGGGGCTTTCAATTATCCGAGTTTGACCAACTGTTCTTAATCATTCTCTTAACTCTCCTCCATCCCACAAGAGTAAGGATTTTTGCTCTAGAGTAGTCACTCAATGCATATTAAGATGACTATCACACTGAATGAGAATCAGTCGCATGCTAAGAGTGCACCCTAAAATCCATTCTTATCGTAATGAAAAATTTGATTCTTGGCTCAAGCCCTCACGAATCGATAGTGAATGCAATAGACTTTAAACTACTTGTTTCCCAAGTGATTCAAACTACATTGATTTTTCTCTTTACTTGAATGCTTCCTGACAAAGAAGGTATGCTATCGAGGACCGTTCATGGATGGCAGGTAGAGTTGAGAGTTCACTTTGGGCCAAGAAGCTCCAAGGCAAAAAATCCTTGAAGGTACTCTAAATTGGCTTGGAATTTGCAGATCTGTTGCACTTATGTGCGCGCATGTGTACATCACATCCTTAGAAAGCTGTCTATTTGAGGAAGACTATTTTAAGATTATGGTCTCGTCCTTGCTGGCCAACGGAGCACTAAATGCTTTCCTAGACACAGATTGGGGAGTAATCATGTCGATCGCAGCTCCACTCTTCTGCCTATCTTGTGTATCCGACCTCGAACTTCATCTCGTTTGATTCCAAGAAACGAGAATCGCTGCTCGGTCCTCCACGAAGTTTGAACATCCTGTCGTACTCACCCAGTATGCGAGGTTGCTCGTGTTCAATCCCTATCGCAAGAATTAGGAGTAAGTTCAATCCAATCGCCAAATATCTTTGCGCGAATGTCGGAGCCACACGACTAAGTGCGAATCTAGTGTTCCATTCTCGCCTTGAAAAATTGACTTCCACTTCGTTCGAGATCATCCATCGAAAAGATCGCTTCGAGTTTCTCATGTTTCAACTACTGACCAACTTGCAGAAGCACTCACGGCAATCGTTTTCTCGATAATGACGCCTTTCATCACGATCGAAGGTTGGAGTCTTCCATGGATGCCCTTATATTGCGGGGGCGTATTCATTGTCATGACCGAAATCGGCATTGGCCTATGGAGATAAACATTGGCTTTGTGAGGTGTCGGCTATAAAAAAGAATATCGACTTCATAATTACCGCACATTACATAGAGTTAGGTTGTGGCTCGCACGAGCTTGGCCGGCAAGATGTTCGGCATATGCGAGAATGACCAACGTCAATTCCGGTGGCACCAACAAGAAGAGAGAAAGGATAAGAAGTTTGGCCATGGCCCTAGAATCTCTAGATGGGGGGGGTGGGGGTGACCATGGCCAGTAATGTTGGAAAGCTGGTTGGCGAATGTGAAAGGCAGATGGAAAACATGAAAAAGTCGTTGGCAGTATTGAGATGCACGTATTAATTGGGTGAGAAAAACCCCACATCGGATAACTGACGAGCTCGGACTTAGACTCCCCTTAGCAATCTCCTCATGAAAAGTACAAATTTTTTGCTGCCCACTCTCAACTTATTGTATGAGATTGTTGAGATACATATACGAGTTATGTTAAGGGTCTCACATCGATAATCAATGTGTGTAGAGTAATTAATAGATTCTAATTGACACATAATATTAAGCACGCAATAAGAATCTAATACCTTCACTTGAAAGATGCTAAGAGAGGGCTCAATTCTAGCCCCATCAACAAATCTAAGCTAGACCCACCCGCATTCAAATACTTCTCAGCAACCATCATCAATTGCTAATTGGATTGCATCACCCATGGTCTCTATCTCTATCTCTATCATTTTCTCAGACTCACATTATTAGACCAATTGCGCATGGTTTCTTCTCATCAGAACAACTGTTATATCAATTTTCACCTAAAATAAGTGTTGATCATGAGATTTCTTTTTTGAGATATGCATCAAACACCGATATAGATTGAGGGTGGAGCACCAATAAACCATCAACTCTGATACTATCTGTTAAAAGCATGCAGCATAAGCCTAATACCTTCATCCATAGAGATTGCCTAGAGGGAGCACAAGTCCAAGCCTGTTAATATATCCAATAGGACCCATCTTCACACCACACTAATATCCGACAGAATCCCTTTCACAACTCACATGCATAATTGACTCAATTTTATTTTTATTTTTATTTTTATTTTTTGCTGAATGTGAGTTCAATTATATAGGTTGACAGGCTCAAACATAGGCTCCCTTTGCTGACCTCCCCAGGTAGAGGTCCTTGCTGCCCGCTCCTAACAGGTAGTCATGGCGGTGGGTGAGACACAGAGAAACAGCCACCAGAACATGTCAAACGTAGCAAATAGTTACCGGACCATGCCAAACATCGTGACTGTTATACGCACTTTACATCCGTTCCCATTAACTTATTTACTTCTTTTTTTCCCAGCATTTCCACTATGCTCTTGCGCTTGGAGATTTCTGTCTTGCAACCCAACATTAGTCCCGCGTTGTACTAACCCATGAGCCCAATTCTCATTCCTTGGCGCCGTCGCAACTATCTGAACATTAATGCAATGACTCCGGTGGTGAAATCTGGAAAAGGCCTAAGAATTACAGCAGTGCAATTTGTTTTTCTCTGTTCACCATCTCAAATCCGTCGAGAAACTAACCTTCGCGATTCGTTTTCTTCGCTTGGTTCAAGGTACGACCTAGAATCGCCAACGCAAAGCCCTGTAGAAGGACCCCCAAGGCTTCCTACTACATATCCATGTGCATGCATGCATTTGAACATAAAGGCGAAACCATACTCTACGTAGACTTGCGACGGGATCTCTCATGAGCTGCTCTGGCAACGGAGGACCACGAAGGAAAAGCACAGCTTCTTCGCTCACACATTTAACACGAGGATCGATTTTCAACTCTTGGGATCACATGGGGGCACGAATCTATAGGTAGCTCAATCAATGACATGTTGGAAACTTTATGTCACGGGAAATATCTGTAAAAAAATGTTTCGTACCTGACTATATTTAAGCTGAATTAATGTCGATTGTCCTGTAAAACGTACTCCTAAATATATGGGTGGTTGACGCGTCCCAGCCTATGGTCCATGTTAACGACAGAACACGGAGATTTTATATGACACATGAAAAAACGCATTCTATTGGGATTGACTTTTAAAACTGTTGATAATACATTTAAATAAGTTAAATTATGGAGCTTAATACTACAAAAAATCTAATTTAATACATTTTGAACAAATTTACCATAAACCGATATACTCGTAATAATTTATTCTAAACTAATTTTTTATCACTAAAAACTCAAAAATACACATGTATAAATATGCCATATGCTAGTTTCCACTAAATTAGATCAATATCATGAAAATCACAAAACCATACATATTTAATAAACGAAAAATGTAAAACCTCAAATCAATGTGACTCATTAACCCATTCAGTCATTACCAAACTTAATAATTTGATAAGAAAATTAACAGTAACTAATAGAGGGAAAGTTTATCAAAAGTATATCAATTTAAGGTTTTTCACGCATTAATCCTAAATCATACAAATTAATGTGTTATCATTTTTAGTGTAGCACATTTAGACACATTTTTACACTTCTAAACACATTAAAGTCCACATTTAAAACATATTAAGTGCAACCAGGCGTGTAATCCATTTGATTAATACATCATATCATAGTCCATTAATTTCGACGTGATTAATAGACGTGCCGTATTCGAGTTAGAGACCTAAATTTTATCTGACATGTTTTGGCGCGAATTACATTGACACCCGGGGACATCTTCATCGTCCGGTGTCTTGATCGGGCTCCGATCAAGATGTCGTCGCAAACAGTCGAGGGACTCATGATTTGGGGCATTGAAACTCGATGGATCCCTGTGTCTCGAGTGACTCTTCATGGTGAGACGAAACGGAGCGGCGCGTGACGAGAGGAAGGAGACGAGGCGAGACGTCAAAGTCACGGCGGACGTGGCGTCCTTATCCCCCCCTCCCGACAACTGCCCATGGAGTTTCTCAACAAGCTTCCAGGAGTAAACAATAGGAAAGAGAGATTTATCCCCCTCGTCAGATCTCACTACCCCACATGTTCCTTCAATTTCTACTTTAAATTGGTCATGATGATCTTCATTACCCCTTGCTGATCCAGGCGGGGCATCCTCGCCCGAGCTTAGGCCAGGGCGGCCCCTGCTTGAGGTTAACAGGGGTTGCCGGCCATTGATGAGACCCAGCTACAATCGGTGAAGGATAACATCACGTAGGACGATTAGCATTAAGGCAAATCACTATACGCTGTTTTTATTTTCAACCAAAAACTCACCAAAACGACTAAATCGATAAACCATCAATAAATTATAACCAAATTAACGAACGATCAAAACGACTGTGGATTAAATCGTCACAATCGAAATGCTTAATGACCAAATCGACAATCACAAAAGATCTAAAACTAAATCGCAAAGACAATTAAAAGATTTGTGATAAACCTAGCCATTGCATAACGACTTAGGACATTTTAGATAATTTTCTTACAACGTACTCATATATCTTAGGGCTCAATCGCACGATTGACGGAAAATAATCGATTAATTAAGTTACCACACGTCTATGGTTATCATACAAAATATCTTCTTACTTTACAAGGACATCGAAACCTTACCTTCCAAAAATTGCTTTTCTACTCATCCATTATGTAGATAATGATGAATCCCATCGTCTTGGACTTCAACTCATCACGCACTGATTCTGAAAAAACAATTTCTTGAAGCATATTTTGGATAGGCTACAAGAGAGCTTAAAAAGTGGTGGCATCTCATAAATTTTATGGATGTCTCTGTCTCGTAGCCGACGATACACGAGAGCAGATACCACAAGGGAAAATAAATAAATAAATAAAAGAAGGGAAAAATTGAAAGTTGTCATCTTCGGAGGTTGCATCACGGGCTGGAACCGAAAGATGACCCATCTGAATTTGACTTTCCCCGACTGTTGGGAGTCGCTCTCTCCATGGATAAGGAAGGATGGTACCTTTCGGCGGGGATCCTATCACGATGAAAGCTTCAATTTTTTTTAATGTTAGTTCAACATTATCTCCAGGCAGTGGCTAAATGTGACCGTACTAGTAAGCAAACTTTCTTTTAAAGCATTGGGTTGAACATGAAAGTAATGTTGAGTAGATTGCTACCTTAGCCTTTCTTTAAAAGTAAGGGGAGGTTATGCGTTCAAATCCTAAATCTCGACAGACAGATTGCAACTATAGGAACGCAAAGAACTTCGCCTACATTAGGATAAGATCCCAAAGTGAAATGGACCAATGATTCGTGTATAGAATGGATTATATAATAATATCTGAATAATAAGTTTTCTTTTGAAAGACTGAAAGCTAAGGAGATCGACCCTCAAATCTCCAGTGTGAAGTGAAGATAAATGATTCAAGTGCAACCCTAGTTTTATGCTCTTATATGACATTGGAGTGGATGATGAGGGATATGAGTGTTCAACTTCAGTTTCTCAATTTGAAAGTATATTAGTCAATTAGAGCTGGCGTGAGGACCTTTTTCTTTGAATTGGATCCCTTTAAATTTTTATTTTAATCTTATACTTTTAAAAATGTAATATGAAATGCTTTCGAGTTGTGAATAGTGTTTAGTGGGCCAAGACAAGTATTGAGCTTAAAATAATTAATTAGGTCGTTCATCATTTTAGATAGATATTTAATTATTCGTCCAAAATGATCTAATATGAGCGGGACTTAATGGGTAATCCAAGTCTAAATAGAAAATTGCTGCTAGATCCATCCAACTAGTTCTTCAGGTCTAAAAGGCATAGGCAAGCGAAGCCATGATCAGGCATACGACGATATAGAAATGTTGTTAAATGTGTATCCGAATGAAATAAATGATGAACATGTGCAAATTTTTCGTCGAATAAAATAAGGTTAAAGGGGTAGTTGATCCATTTCCACGCCGTGGAGCACGATCTCTAGGACCTCCTAACCGGCCCAACCATTTGGGCCTGGAAGCATCACAGGTACCCTCCGCCCCTGGCCCTGACAAGACAACGGCGCACGATCACTTCCGACTTTCTAGTTCCAATTACAGCAAAATGACACGAAAACTCACCAGGACCAAATTCTCAAAGCAAGTACAACATTCAGAACGTCAGCACAATGGCCGGCATGATCCTAAAGATTCCGATCTGCGGGGCCAACTAGCGGGAGCAAATCTGGGATTAGACAGAAGCTGCTTTCTGTGGCGAAAGGGGCAAGGTTTGCAAACGAATGTCGATCGCGACGAGTTTCGTCCGATTGGCCAAGCAAAAGGGTTGTCACTTAGTTTTTTTTCCGAAAAGCACTAAAGCTTTTGGCATCTCGGCATAACCTTGCAATTATTGAGGATGGGGCGGTTGCATCAGCCTGTGTGTGTACAATGTCGAATGAAATATAGACAACCAAGCGAATCGACTTTAGCAACCAAGAGATGATGAAGGTCTCATCGAGTACGGATCACCGAGCATCTTGGCTTTTGGCTATCCTTTTTCTCTAGAGAGAATCGTCAGGGAGCCATGCTGTAGAAAGCATCACTGAAATGATGTTGATTCACTTCACTAAATGATGAAATTATCCAAAAAAGTCCTAAACTTATTACACTTTTACCATTTTAGTCCTAAAGCTTTTAATTATCAACTAAATCTTAAACATTTTCACTATTCCAATCAATGATCTAACCAAATTTACCCCCACTTGCCACGTAGGGCGGCTTACAATATTGACATTGACATTTCTCAATAATATTTAATATTTTTCAAAATTTTAATTATATATTTATTTTTCCTTTTTTTCTCTTTTCTTTTCATTTCTTTTTTTTCCTGTACTTTTCTTTTCCTTTCTCTCTCTCTTTTTTTTTTTTTTTTTCTGATTTTCCCTTTGCCCTCCCATACCTCATCGGTGGCTAGTGGAGGTCGCCAACTTCAAGCAAGGATGTGCAGGCCTAGGCTAGCGAGAGCAAGGGTTGCCCTTGTTGGCCTTGTGCGAGAGTTGCTCTAACTCAGTGCCACAAGGCGAGGGCGGCCCTTGCCATCCTAGGCCCGGGCATCACTCATCCGAATTTTTCTCTCTTGCTTCTCTAGATTTCACTATGTTCTTTTCCCCTTTCTCTCTATCTGATTTTCCTCCCCTTTCCATGATCCTAAGCCTCTCTTTGCCACGCGCATCAATTGGGATCAGAGCTAAGGCCCACTCTTCCCCATGATCCTTTGCATCACATGGTGTTGGCTGATCAAGTACCAATACATGCACAAGATGAGTTTAGGAAAGATTAGAAAGAAACGAAAAGAAAAAGCTTAGCTCATCGTTGTAGCTATTATCATTGCCGTCGCCTCGCCGTCTTCGCCGTATTCCAGATATTAGAGCCAGCTGACCACCCGTTTGATCTCACCAAGTCATAGTAGGTCTTGTCTAATCAGAAGAGGGGTAAATATCAGAATAGAAGATCGTGGACGTTCAACCGAAGAAGAGCGATCACTCAACGTCATTTTCCCAAGGCAATCCGAAAAGCATGGTGGACAGAGCTCCATCAGTATTAGAACGGGTCCATCCACCGGTGGAGAAAGAAAAATCAAACCATTGGAGGTGTCAATAATGGCCCTCGAAGTCTTCCACCAGAGATTGCATATCCAAAGCACTCTTTTTTGAGTTTTGTGCCATCTCTTAGGTCACGAAGAAACACCGTTACTTCAGAAAAATTATCAAAACCATCATCAATTTATTATAATCAGATCAATTTAAATTCTAAATATATTTTTTTGTTAAATTTAATTCAATATTAAATCTTTTACATCTACGTCAATTTATTCCATTTAACTAATTTCGGCCGTCAAGACGATGCTGACTTTTAATAATATTATGATTTTTTTATACATTTTTCTTTTCTTTTTGCCATTGCCAGCAAAAAATGAAAAGAAAAAAAAAGAAAATGTAAAAGAAGTTCAATCTATTATTAAAAAAACGTCCACATCAAATAATTCCACTAAAAATCGCACGGATATACCAAATTGGATAATCGCGATAGCTTTTCGTAATTTTCCCCTCACACTTTCATGTATATTGGCTTCCTGAGTGGACTCATTAACTCCTAGGTTGTAAGAAAATTAGAAATGGTTCAACATGGTCTGATGCTGGTCATCCCAGTAGGTGTGAAGAAGAAGCCCCACGAGCAGGCGCTTCCCCTTCACAGACGGTGGCACCCGGAGATCCCGCCGGTCGCGGAGGTATGGACCAGTGAGGTCTTCCGGGTGCAAACGGTGGACGACAGCGGCGGCAGCGGGATCATGCGGGAGGATCCCGCTGAGGACATCAAGTATGCCGACCTGCCTGTCCATCGTGAGTTCCTCAATTCGCTACTAATTTTTCCCCCTCAAGTCCCTCGCTTGTTTCTTATCTAATTGAATCTATGTTTTCCAGGGTTTGTAGCTTCTATCACTAGAATGAGACTTACATATGATGAGAGAGAGGGAGAGTTAAGATCAATAGTAAGTCATTCCGGATTCAGGAACCTCTTCTCTTCCTTCTTTTCTCAATCTGATTCCGAGGGATCATTCCGAGAGGCATCCCAAGTTCAGACAACTCTTCTTCTTGTTGGGATGCTTGGAGTGCCTCGTAAATCTACTAATACGACACAATCGAGATGCTTTGAATGTCAATTCTTTGAATAATGACGAAGTGAGGGTCCATTTTTAGTCCCGTGGCGACTTTTCCTTGGGGACCATCTAGGTTGAAGAAGGTGTTACGCATTAGCGACATCAATGTGACACAATCAATCCATCATATAATTAATCTAATAAGCATCTCGATTAATATCATATCAAGATTTTGAGAACTCCCACCTATAAATGCTTTTTTCTTCTTTTTTTCGCACATCACGTTCACATGTAAACATCCGATGCACAAGAGTACAGAGAACCGACGGACAACATCGAAAAAGAAGGATAGCCAATAGAAACCTCAATTGAGAAAAGATCAACCTCCAATGAGACGACCGCTTCAGAATCTGCAAATATAATAAAGCTGCCAGTCCAAATATTGGCTTGTTTAATCACCCGGATGGCTACAATTTACCCAGCAATCATCATTATTACATTACCCTACTTCATGTATATAATCGATGGTTGGATACTTCCATAAGCTTATAGCTTCCCTAGTGGACTTATTTCACAAAAAAAAAAAGGGTCGACATGGTCCAAGGGTGGTTATCCCAATTGACCTGAAGAAGAAGCCACAAGATCAGATGCTTCACTCGCAAAAAAATGACACAATTTTTGTTATTATGGACAAGTAATAGACTTAGCTAATAAGAGTAGGGTTTGGTGAAAAGCAAAAATCATCGGCAAAAAATAACAATCGTAACTTGATGAATAGCAGTATCTTGAGATATTTAAGCATTTTTAGATAAATGTTGACAACTTGAAGAGTATCAACAACGAAGGAAGTTATCAACAGCAAACAACAATCAACTAGGACGAAGTCATCAATATCAATGTGGATACGATGAGGAAGTTATTCATCTTAAGATGAGAAGTCGTGGTGAAGTGAACATTGGAATGAAAGTTCCGGAAATGTAAAGGCAAGGGTAAAATTGCTGAAGAACTTATTATAGGCAATTATGATGTAAACACTATAAATGCTAGTGTTCATATACTATAGAAAAACATGTTGTCTTTTTATTATCTTTCAATTTATGCATTGTAGTTATAGTTTACAGATTTGTGTCGTTGATTAAACTCTGACATGTTTCTTAACTATAGTACCTTGTCATTTATTAAATTCTGCTGTTATATCTTTACATTCTCGGGTTTTGTCGTCAATTAAATTCTGGCACAATTTGTGTACATTCGGCTCCACTTGAAGTGAAAATATCAATTCCCTTGTGCCCCTGTGATATTTCCTATCCAGAATCGCCACAGAACCTATATCTTATAATAAAATCTTTCGATAAAATGTATTTCTCAACGATAGGTTACTATAATGCTGCTATGTCTAAAAGGAGTGCTGGAAATGTGTCTTATGGCGATACAATTCCATTTATCTCAATTGGGGATAGTTATTTTGAATCTGCGGCACAGGATGATTTGTCTACACAATTTATCAAGTGTGTTCAACAACGAGAGGCTTTTAACTTCTCATCCAACTCCACTCTTAGACGTACAGGTAGCATGGCATTTTTCTCTACTTTGTCTCCTAGCACCTCCTGGATCATTGATTTGGGAGCTTCTAGCCATATGACCGGTAAGCAAGAACCATTCTTCTCCCCCCATAACGCTAGTCCTTATCTCAAGTTATTTTAGCTAGTGGTTCCTCTACTCAAGTAGTTGGATCACGGCTATTTCACTTATATCTTCCTTATCTTTGTCCTTTGTCTTACATGTTTCCTCAACTTCCTTTGAATTTGTTGTTACTAAAGCTCTTGATTGTTCTGAGTCTTTGCGCCATCTCCTAGGTAACCAAGATACACCTACCTATCCAAATATCTTGGCTTCCCAAGTGGACTCATCGGTTCGTAGGTTGAAAGAAAACTTGAAATGGCTCAACATGGTCCGAGGCTGATCATCCCAATAGATGTGAAGAAGCAGCCCCACGAGCAGGCGCTTCCCCTTCACACCCGGTGGCACCCAGAGATCCCGCCGGTCGCGGAGGTACGGACCAGTGAGTTCTTCCGGGTGGAGATGATGGACTGGAGCGGCGGTGCGGTCACGCAAGAGTACTCCGTCGAGGACATCAAGCATACCGACCTGTCCATCGTGAGTTCTCCAATTTGCCATTGATTTTCCTGGTCACGTTTCTCGCTTATTTTCACTTAGTTGAATTTACGATTTCCACCAATCCGAGAGAAGTCGAACCTCCTCTGTCCCGATGAATCACAAATTTTCATTTGGTTTCATAAACTCCCCAATCATCGCTTCTCAAATTGTAAGCTCTCTGCAACTTTTCATCCGCACCCCTGGATGGCTCCTCCAACACCAAGATTAGTAGTAACAATCACTGGCACCCTGAATTATCCGCGGCTGCAGTGGTTACGAGTGGCGAGCTCTTTAGGAGAGAGATGGTAGACTGGAAGGGTCATAAAAAATGATGTTACGCATCAGGTGAAGGAATAAAAAGACAACTCAAAATCAAGACAGACTAAAGACTGTGCTATGAGACTCTCTCTGTGTAGGGAGCTTTTAAGCCTGAATACCTCAGTAGAGCTGTTGATTCTGGTTTTTTACTTCTGATCCAGGGTCATTACATGAGTGGACCGATCAGAGTTTTGGACACAGATGGAGTTCCGGCAAAGCCGGGCGATCTTCTCGCTGTCGAGATATGCAACCTGGGTCCTCTACCGGGCAATGAATGGGGCTTCACAGCAACATTCGACAGAGAACACGGAGGCGGGTTTCTGACAGATCATTTCCCAAGTACAACCAAAGCTATATGGTATTTCGAAGGAATCTATGCGTACTCACCGCATATACCGGGTATATATCCTAATTCTACATGCTTTGTCTCTTTCAAACTTAATGCCTGATGCATAGTAACATGATGAAATTACTGTATTGGTTTGCCTGGGGAATGACAATTTTCTACATGAATCTTAGGTGTGAGATTTCCAGGTTTGACTCACCCTGGATTAATTGGAACTGCACCATCTAAGGAACTCCTGAACATATGGAACGACAGGGAAAGAGAGGTTCAAGAAAATGGACTGCAGACGTTCAAGCTATGTGAGGTTTTGCATTCAAGGCCACTAGCAAGCTTACCATCAACCAAAGGCTCCGTCCTCGGCAAGGTACAGTACAATTAACTTACTCGTAGCAATCGAAGCAAGCAATAGAAAGCCATTCATATTAAAGCATGCATATGATAATCTAATCAGCAAAATGGTCATTTACCAACTGCTTACACTGAAGACCGGTCCTGACATCAACCATCCTTTAGATTAAACAAGGCACTCCTGAATGGGAAAGGATTGCAAAGGAAGCTGCAAGAACAACTCCGGGAAGAGAGAATGGGGGAAACTGCGACATCAAAAATCTAGGAAGGGGTTCAAAGATTTATCTCCCAGTTTTTGTGGAAGGAGCAAACCTCAGCACTGGCGATATGCACTTCTCTCAGGGTGATGGTGAAATCTCCTTCTGCGGGGCAATCGAGATGAGCGGCTTTTTGGAGCTCAAGTACAGTCCATTTCTCATCTCTTCACATGACATAACATTATAGTTCGGTAGAAGCGGTGATTATTGATTAAAAGCGCAAAATAGCTTCCCCAGCAATGGTGAAGAAGCAAAATTCATAAACTAACTGAAAAGTAACAAAGTACTCTGTTACAGTTAAAACAGTTGAAACTCCACTTACTTCTGAAGAAATTTGTGTTAGTCACATGGAATTTGAGACATTGGCAAGCACAAATTCTTATAGCTTCGGTATTGAATGCTCAAGATCCGATCACAATGCTCTTGGCAAGGACTGATATCTGCAGGCTCAGGATTTATAGAGCATCTATAACCTACGGGATTTCATTTCACTATTTCGACTAACCTTTTTCTTTCCAAATTTACTCTCGTTCATCATGCGACATATTAATGTTAAGTCTTCCTTACTTTTTGGGTGCTAAACGGAATTCTTGGCTTCATCGTCAACTAGGTGCGAAATCATCAGAGGAGGGATGAAAGAATACCTGACACCAATGGGGCCAACTCCCCTGCATGTGAACCCAATCTTCGAGATAGGACCAGTGGAGCCGAGATTTTCAGAATGGCTGGTGTTTGAGGGGATCAGCGTTGATGAGAGCGGGAGGCAGCATTTCCTTGATGCCACCGTGGCGTACAAGCGGGCAGTACTAAATGCCATCGACTACCTCTCCAAATTCGGGTACTCCAAGGAGCAGGTTTGCACATCTCTCATAGAAACCTAAATCACTTCTCAACACATGCAGAAAATCGTCGCCTGGGTCACGGTTAAATTTTGCAGTGGCTCCCTCTTGGGTTCTACATCATTCAACGGCTGCGATCATGTGATGCATGGTGAATCGATAAATATAGAATGTGAAAAAAAGGACTACCAAGTGAAACCCATTCCTCAAATTTAAGCAATCTTATATACTCTCTAGCATGACTAACAGAATCACATGTCCTGGCAGATGTATCTTCTAGTATCCTGCTGCCCATGTGAAGGAAGGATATCTGGAATTGTGGATTCCCCTAATGCTGTAGCAACACTTGCAATCCCCACTTCCATCTTTGATCAGGTACTTCTGTCAGAAACTAAGCTCCTCCTCATTTTAATGATCAACTCAGCACATTCTGATAAAAGACCGCATTCAGCTAGAATCTACGGATAGTTCGCTCATAAAGTGGCAAATGACGCAACAAATAGAAGCTAGATGAAACATGCTACTCCACTGGTACATATTAGATCGTTAAACTACCAAATAACTTTGATGGCTGGATGTGTATTCTTTTCCATCTTCCACTACCTTTTTATCCATCAAAGTACATTCGATTTCCCTGTTCTTCTTTTCGCTTTAGTCAACCATAACTAATACCACCATTGCACAAAGTCTATCTTCCTTGAGTTTTTTCTTGCCAGATAGCATGCCGTCTAAGAAAGTCTATTTATTGCAGGATATTCGTCCGAAGAACAAGATTCCAGTCGGGCCTCGGCTAGTCAGGAAGCCAGATGTCCTGAAGTGCACTTATGATGGGAATCTACCTATAACAAAGAACCTTAGTGCCACTATGTAGTCCTCGCTCAGGTGTCGTAGATCACAATAGTTAAGGAAAACATATGTGCTTGCACCTCTTCCTATTCCACGTTTACGAAGTATAAGTATTGTGAAAGCAAATAATATGTCACTTCTGGACAATACAATTTGGGTGGCAATCGACACTTGAGCTTGAGGCGGGAGAGAGGGAGACGGTTGAGGTGGCGGGGCAGGGGCTTGGCGACGTGACATGACAATCGTGGGCGGCACAAGGAGGAGAAGGGCTAAGTTGTACGCGTTGGGTTGGGTTGGTTCGGGGTTTAGGATAGGTGGATTATCTTGGTAGATAGTTTTCGAATGGCGAGCAGAGGGGTAAACTTGGAAAACGATGACAAGAAATGAAATTGCAAATCTGTAGATTAGATTAAAATCATAAGTGATGTTGGATGCAAGGAATGAAATTGCAAAAGTGATTATGGTTTTTGTAGGTTTTCAAAACTATGGAGGTTATTTGATTCGCGCATGAAAGTTAGGATGGCTTTTGAAATTCTCTAACAAAATAAAAAATAATAATGTTAGAATCAGTCCAATTGCTATGAAGAAAGGATGGAATAGACATCATTTTCCATTATCACTAAAGTCGGTAGGTAAAACTACAACCTCAATGACAAATTACCAATAAAAAATAGTTCCATTAAACAAGTACAATAAGGATAAGGAGTGACCACATCTAATATAATATAATTAAAAGTTAATATCATCAAAAACCTCAAGATTGATAGACTCGTGTCATATCTACACAAACAAAAATTTCAGAACCGATACAATCTTAAAATCGTCGGCACAAATGCCAGCATAGTCCTAAGATTCCGATCTTCAGGGCTGGCTAGTGGGGAAACAAATCAGAATTAGACAGAAGCATCTTTCCGTCGCAAAAGGCTAAGGTGTTGAAAACGAATGTGATCGTGGCGAGTTTCCATCCGATTGATCGGAGCAAAAGGCTTGTCGTTCAGCTTTTCACAAGCACTAAAAGCTTTCTGGCATCTCAAGATGAACTTGCAACTAATCAGGAGGAGGTTGCATCAGCATAAATGTGTACGATGTTCAATCGAATTCAGACAACCGAGTGAATCGACTTTAGCGATGGAGAAATGATGAAGCCTTGTCAGGTACATATCACCCGACCATCTTGGTCTTTAGGCTATCCTCTTCTTCGGAGAGAGAATCATGGAGAGCCACCAATGTCAAAAAGTATCACTGAAAAGATATTCGATTCGCCAAAGATGATGTCGTTTCTAAAGCCTAAATTTTTTTGTTCAATTAAAAACGGAAAAGCTTACGAGTTTTGAGATCAAACTATCCCTAAAAGACTGAATGCTTATGATGTTTCCGGTCTATGTTGCAGATGAATCGAGGACCCCACCTTTTGTGCGATGATTCTAATATCACTCGAGTATAAGGCGACATTTCATAAGGTGAGAATAAAGTGAATGATTTAATGCAGAACAGGTTTCTCCAACCATCAATTTATCAATTCGTTTCTTTATTTGATCTAGTTATTTTGACATCGTCCTTGATTAAGGATATATGTTTCTACTAAAGTACCTTATTTTAGAATTATCTTCCTAGTGTTTTATTAGGGTTCGCTTCTGACAGCTTATCCTTGTTGATTTGATTAATGAATATCGTGCATTTGCCCTTTCTTCTTTCCCACATGAACTGGCGTTTCTCTACTTCTCCTCCAACTTTCGCTACTTTCTTCTCCCCTTTCTTGCTATCCGATTTTCTTCTCTTTCCATATGATTCTAAACCTATCTTCACCGCGCGCTTCCATTCTTCGTCAATTGGCATCGGAGGTAGACCGATTTATCATCACAATCCTCAGTAGCACATTGTACTGGGCCATCAAAAACCTACCAATATATAAAAATCAGTGTAGTGGAAGTGAAAAGCCTCAGCTCATTGTTGTGGTGGTTGCTGTTGGCGGCATCGTTGTCTAATCGCATCATCATGGTACGTCGTGTCTTGATAGAGCAAGGTAGGTCGTGGATGTTCGCTCGATGCAGAGTGACGACAATTGATCTCTCATCATCGTTTTCCCATCCCAATCTCCATCGGTATAGAGGGGTCCATCCACTCGTAGAGAAAGAAAAATCAAACCCTTGGAGGTGTCGATAATGTCCCTCAAAATCTTCCACCTAATTCTGCATATCTAAAGCACCTCTTCTTGAGTCCTTGTGCCATCTCCTGCTTACCAAGAAATAGCCACACTTCCATGAGGTTTTGGCTCCCCAAGTAATCTCATCAATTCTTGAACTGGGAGAGAAGACAGAAATGGCTCAACGACATGGTCCGAGGCTGGTCATCCCAATAGATGTGAAGAAGAAGCCCCACGAGCAGGCGCTCCCCCTCCACAACCGGTGGCACCCGGAGATCCCGCCGGTCGCAGAAGTGCGGACCGGCGAGTTCTTCCGGGTGGAGATGGTGGACTTCAGTGGCGGCGGGATCACGCGCGAGTATACCATCGACGACATCAAGCATGCCAACATGTCCATCGTGAGTTCTCGGAATTTGGCTATTCATTTTCCCCTCGCGTCTCTCGCTTGCTTTCTTATCTGATCGAATTTACGAAGTTCATCATTATAACGAGGCCTTCATATGATGAGAGAGTGGGGGAATTAAGGACAATAGTAAGTCATTCTACAGTTAGGAACCCCTTTAATCTTCTTTTCCCAAGCTGAATCCGAGCGGATCATTCCCAGAGAGGCATCCCAAGTTCAGAAAACTCATCTTCCTGCTGGGGTTTTCAGGAGAGAGCTTGGACTGCTCTGTGAATATACTAATTTGACACAATTGAGAGGGTTGGAACGTTAGTTCTGCTGGATAATGACGAAGTGATAGGGTCCCATTTTCGTCCTGCGATGATTTTTCCTTGTGGGGACCGTCAGAGCTGAAGGAGGAGTAGTACATAACTATGTTGACGCGACGTAGTCGATCTATTATATAATTCACGCAATATGCATCCCGACTTTCATATTAAGATTTTAAAAACTCATAATCTCGTCATCAAAGCGTTTGTGATATTTGAAGGGTCGATGTGACTATGATGACTGGCCATTTTTTTTAATTTTACCGTGCGTGTCCATGGCTAATGGCACAACTATTTTCTCTAGGAAGTTACTTCCGAGTTCCCCTCTTTCACATCCGAAATCAAGGGAAAAGGAAGCCTGAGATCAGCATTAAACAAAACCCTAACTTACAATCAACGGCAAAACCCCCGTGTCGTGCATCCTTTTCTTTGCAGGAATGCAAGCCCTTCTAGCATGATTTCATGAGGAATAATGTGAGACCAATCTCTATTCGTTTCAAAAAATAAATAATTTAAAAAATATTTTCGTAAAAAATAATTACTTGTATCTCTTAAAATAATTAACTAATGAGAAATATTTTTTATCATAATATTTTTATATTTAAATATTTTCATAAAAGATGGAAATAGTTTTTTTTTTTTTTTTTGGTAAAGTGAAAGCTGGAAATAGTTTTTGTTCATTTATTTCTATAACAATACACGTGGTCTTATATACACGCAGTCATTATAAGAAAATATTTTTTAAATCACTCATTTTGTTTCATGAAACAAAGGAAGCCTAAATGAATATGTTTTACTATTACCCTGTTATTCTCCTTCCCAAAGAATTTTCTTCGTGTCTTATCCAATTTGAGAATGTACTGCGACTTAGGGTTTGTAGGGTTGTCTCAATGATGATTTGGGGCTTTAAATAACTAATGATGGGATTTTGGAGGGTAATTGTGTCACTTTTAGAGCATACGAATTGCAGCACTTGTCACGTAGATACACCGCGACATTAAAAAAAAATGCAACATCGAAGTCACAAAGGATTTTCAACATCGAAACCTACTCACATAAAGTTTAGGATTTGAGTATTTAACGCACCTATTAATGGGTTGACGTTCTTTGTTGTTTGCTCCAAATACCCAATACAATCAAGGAAATCCAGCGTTCCCAGTCTCATTACTGAATACCTATCTCAAGACTAATTTCTCAAAAAGCTCAATACCATGGCCATTCTTGCAATATTCGCTCACAAAGTTAGGGAGAAGAATAATGGGAATGCCAAAATTATTGTACAGCACTCATTTGAGTGCCAATGCCAATTTATCTCACCGGAAAATCCAACGTGGCAATGCCAGTCATTGGACGTGACTTCACCAGCGTGGACATGGCTTCGCATCTACTAACGTAAACAATTTTTTAATATTTGTAACATTTTCTTTTTTTTTAAAAAAATAAAAAAATTCTGCTTTTTTTTTTTGTTTTGCTTTTTTTCTTTAGGGTCGGCAAGGGTCGAGCAAAAAAAAAGAAAAATTCAGAAAAAAAAAAAAAAATCCATGTAATATGATTTGTCAGAATTGGCACTCAAGTAAGTACCGTACGAAAATTTTAACACCACTACTGTTCTTACCCCTACAAAGTTACTAAAACAGAGATATATTACTACATGCACCAATATAGTTACTGCCGAATTGAGGAAATTACTGCCGCGGACACTATCTGCTTTTTCAGAACGGGTCGGACCCGTTTTGTGAATATACTAACTTGACCTAATTGGGATTCTTTGCATTATATTATTCTGTGATGACAAAATAAAGGTGGTCCTTTTCACCCTATGGTGACTTTTTCCTTGGGGGGGACCATCTGAAATGGGGTCACTCCAGTTTTGTCATCTCCTACCAATCTTAGAGAAGTCAAACCTCCTCTATCCCGATGAATCACATACTTCATCTGGTACAGAAAGTCTCCCCATCATCGCTTCTCAAATTCTAAACTCTCTGCAACTTTTTCATCCTCACCCCCATCAATGGCTCCTCGGACCCCAAGACTAGTAGTGCCAATAGACCTGAAAAAGAAGCCAAGGGACCAAAAACTGCCTCTCCACAACCGCTGGCACCCCGAAATACCTGCGGTCGCAGCGGTTACCAGCGGCGAGTTCTTTAGAATAGAGATGGTGGACTGGACTGGAGGGGCTATAAAAGATGACGACTCCGCACTCGACGTGAAGTCCGTAGATCTCTCAACAGTAAGTGCCAGCCACTCCTAAGAAAGCTAAAGAACAGTTTCCACCTCTTGGCTTATAAATCAGGTGAAGCAATAAAAAGACAGCTGAAAAATTAAGGAGGAGTCGAGACTATGTGGTATGAGAGACTTTGTTAAGGGAGCTTTTAAGTCTTGTGTATACCTCAGTAGTCATTGATCTGGTCGTTTACTTCTGATCCAGGTTCATTACCTGAGTGGACCGATCAGAGTCCTGGATACAGATGGAATTCCGGCAAAGCCGGGTGATCTTCTCGCTGTTGAGATATGCAACCTGGGTCCTCTACCGGGTGATGAATGGGGTTTCACAGCAACATTCGACAGAGAAAATGGAGGCGGATTTCTGACAGATCATTTCCCAAGTGCAACCAAAGCTATATGGTATTTTGAAGGAATCTATGCATACTCACCGCAAATACCGGGTATATATCCTAATTCTACATGCTTTATATCTTTCAAACCTAATGCCTGATGCGTAGTAGTATGCTGAATATAACATTGGTTTGCCTGGGGAATGACAATTTCCTGCATGAATCTTAGGTGTGAGGTTTCCAGGTCTGACTCACCCTGGAATAGTAGGAACTGCACCATCTAAGGAGCTCCTAAAAATATGGAACGACAGGGAAAGAGAGGTTGAAGAAAATGGACTGCAGACATTCAAGTTATGTGAGGTTTTGCATTCAAGGCCACTAGCAAACTTACCATCAACCAAAGGCTGTGTCCTTGGCAAGGTACGATGCAATTAACCGACTCATAGCAATTGATGCAAGCAATACAAAGCCGTTCATATTAAAGCATGCATAGGGTAATCTAATCTGCAAAATGGTCATTTACGAACTGCTTAAACTCAATATCTGTCCTGATATCAACCATCCTTTAGATTCAAGGAGGCACTCCCGAATGGGAAAGGATTGCAAGGGAAGCTGCCAGAACAATTCCGGGAAGAGAGAACGGGGGAAACTGCGACATCAAAAATCTAAGTAGAGGTTCAAAGGTTTATCTCCCTGTTTTTGTGGAAGGAGCAAACCTCAGCACTGGCGATATGCACTTCTCTCAGGGTGATGGTGAGGTCTCCTTCTGTGGGGCAATTGAGATGAGTGGCTTCTTAGAGCTCAAGTACGGTTCATTTCTCATCTCTTCACATTACATGACATTATAGTTCAATCGGAGCAGTGACTATTGATTTAGAAGTGTAAAATAGCACCCCTAGCAATGATCAAGAAGCAAATTCATGAATTAACTGAGAAGTAACAGAGTAATCTTTAACAGTTAAAACAGTAGAAACTTCATTTACTTCTAAAAATATTTGCGTTAGTCACATGGAATTTTAAGACATCGGCAAGCAAAAACTCTTATAGCTTCGATAGTAAATGCTCAAGGTCCAAACATAATGTTCATGGCAAGGACTGATATCTGCAGACTCATGATTTACAGAGCATCTATAACCTTCATCCTTTTTATCCCAAGTTCGACAAACCTTCTTCTTTCTAAATTCACTCTCACTCATCATGCAACATATAAGTCTTCCTTACTTTGGGTGCTAAACGACATTGTTGGCTTCATCTTCAATTAGATGTGAAATCATCAGGGGAGGGATGAAAGAGTACCTGACACCAATGGGACCAACTCTTCTCCACGTGAACCCAATCTTCGAGATAGGACCAGTGGAGCCAAGATTTTCAGAATGGCTGGTGTTCGAGGGGATCAGTGTTGATGAGAGTGGGAGGCAGCATTACCTCGACGCCAGCGTTGCATACAAGCGGGCTGTACTCAATGCCATCGACTACCTCTCTAAATTCGGCTACTCCAAGGAGCAGGTTTGCACATCTCTTACAGAAAACTAAAATCGCTATTCAACACATGCAGAAAATTATTGCCTGGGTCCGATCCAGCAGGACTGGTTGAATCTTGCAGTGGTCCCACTTCGGGTCCACATCATTCAACTGCTATGATCATGCAATCCATGGTTAATCGGATCAATACCATAAAAAACAGAAAACAAAGATTTCCAATCCTCAAATTTCAGTAATCTTTTATAGCCCCTCCAGTGTGACTGACAAACACATCCTGACAGATGTATCTTCTACTATCCTGCTGCCCATGTGAAGGAAGAATATCTGGAATTGTGGATTCCCCTAATGCTGTAGCAACACTTGCCATCCCCACATCAATCTTTGATCAGGTACTTCTGATATAAACTTCTACACGTATTTGCTCGACATCCTCCTCCGATGATGAACTATACACATTCTCATAAAAGACCACGTTCCACTAGAATCTATGGATAATTCGCTCATAAAGTGGCGAATAATGGAACAAATAGAAACTAGATGAAAGATGCTACTCTGCAGGTACACATACATTCGTCAAACTACCAAATAATTTTGATGTCTGGATGTATATTCTTTCCATCTTCCACCACCTTTTCATCCATCAATGTACATTTCCT
This sequence comes from Eucalyptus dawsonii, assembly GCA_016097615.1. Lineage (NCBI taxonomy): Eukaryota > Viridiplantae > Streptophyta > Magnoliopsida > Myrtales > Myrtaceae > Eucalyptus > Eucalyptus dawsonii. The sequence goes on from CM027878.1 coordinate 28,202,286, forward strand.
TGTTCTTCTTTTCACTTTAGTCACCATAACTAAGATTGCCAGACATTACATGAGGTCTATCTTTTAGGAGTTTTTTCTTGCCTATCAATCAGTCAACAGATCTGGATCGCTTTCAAAAAGTCCAGGTGGTATACCATCTAAGAAAAAGTGTTTTTATTGCAGGATATTTGTCCGAAGAACAAGATTCCAGTCGGGCCTCGGCTAGTCAGGAAGCCAGATGTCCTGAAGTGCACTTATGATGGGAATCTACCTATAACTAAGAACCTTAGTGCCACTATGTAGTCCTCGCTCAGGTGGCCAAAATCACAATAGTTAAGTAAAACATATGTACTTGCACCTCTTCCTATTCCACATTTACGAAATATAAGTAGAACTGTGAAAGCAAGAAATATGTTATTTCTGGACAACCTGTACATCTCGGTTGAATAATGGATGAGCCTCTTACTAAAAAGGGCACAATCCAATACAGATATGTCTGCTGCTCCATCACATCATCAGCATTCATAACCCAGAAACACTCTCCAAGGACCAAGCATGCCTCATTACTCATATTTGTTCTTAATATAATGCACATAGCTCACAAGAGAGAAAAATTTCACTACAGTTACGAGGAGAAATCAATTGATGTTTGTTCCTTTGTATGACAATGTAACGAAAGCCCAGAGATGATACTATAACGTGGATTCCACTTAACAATGCCAAATGTGTCACATAGGGTATGCGCAAAAACCCTTCAGTCATATCTTACATCAGTTAGAACAAGTTAATACCTATAAGCTATGCAAAATTTTGAAACGAAAGACCTCTTCTCCAACTAGATTAAGGAGAGAAAAAAGCAAACACTAAACAGTTCTCGACGAAATAATCTAAGGAACTGTAGCCGAATATGCAAGAGCAGGATGGCTTTAGGAATATGATCAATAGTACATCGAAAGTGTTCGATGGTGCTGGAGTGATGGGCTCTGGATGCCGCAAGACCAAAGCCAAAGATCTAACTCCACACTCAGAACCTGAGAAAAGACACCTTCAGCTAAGGAAATATGCAAGATGAGTTTAAAAGGGGCTTTAGAAAAGGATAGTTTTCTTCATAATTAGTTGCATGTAAATAGTCCTGATCTTCTAGAGAAAAAAGTAAAGAATGTGGACAATCGATTGAATTAACGCTTGTGCACTTCTTGATCTCCTAGGTAGAATAGCAAAACTTCACTTAGCTGCTGGACGACATGTACACATTCTATTATATACAGAAGAAAATTGTCAGTTGAATCAATTTCTACACCAGCAGCGGCCATATTTACACCATAAAGACAATGCCAATCATCTCCTAAAATCTATGATAGATGTCAACGGTTGGTCTAAAATTTGGCCACCGAATTTCTGCCTCTTCAGATGAAAGTCCAACAACTATCACGCTGATAAATTGATATCAACACATGAAAGTGGTCTACATTGCCTGGATTTACAAGATGCTTATCCTTTCCTTACTCATATCACTTACTAATCACCTGATCTGTATTAATAAAAGTAATCCAAATTGTTTAAATAGATAAATTTACTAAACAATCATCTTAAGGTAGTGTGATTCAGAAAATATTAATTTCATTCACAAAATGCCATAGCTGAATAAAAGCTGAAAGGGTAAAAGATAAAGCTGAATGAAGTGATCACCTGTTTTCCCAATTTTCTACTCATCAACTCTCTCATTTTCTCCACAGCATATACAGAGCATGCTCGCAACTCGACTTCCTCCTCAGTGCCAGAAACTATTTCATTGTTAGCCTCAATGGTGTTCATCAGGGCAGAACTATATTTTAGGACTCCTAGCTGTCGAAGCACAGCTGGTACAATGTAGTCTGCAAAAATAGTAACCGAACCAATATCATGAAATTCACCGTATCCCTGGCCCTTGAATGCACCCCATAGATCGGCCGCAAATATCTGAGCTCTCTTATACAAGAATACTTGGTGGCCTTTATACACTGAATGATCTCGAAATCCTAGCAAAGTAATATGGTCAGCATTGGCATTTGCATTAAATGATCTTAGAAAACAAATGTCTTACTTTTGCAAATATCATATAAAAAGTACCCAATCATAGTTTCAACAGATTTAGAAGAATAGCCAACTGAAGAAAAATACAATCTTTATACCTGGAAAGTGACGTGCAACAAGAGCTACAAGCTTTCCTGCTGACTTCCCACACGACTTCACAAGATTCGACGCTTTACCATTAAAGCTTCTTTCTAATTCGTGTCCAACCTACAAGACGAAACTTCAAGATATCAAATGCATGAAATTCTACCATCAACAGTAGATTTGAAATCCAAATTGATAAACAAACAAATAATAACAAGAGAAGGATTGAACTGAATCTAACATTCAAATCGTTTAAAATCAAGCATACCTCATGCAATAAACGAAGCCGTTCATCCTCCAAAGGTAGGGGCCTGGGCCACTTCAACAACTCGCGTAACTGAGGACCTAAGTCAGTGAACCATTTCATAAATTGATTCTTAGTTAGAACAAACCTGCATAGATGAAATTACCAAGATATGTTCTAAAATCTCATCTCATGCATAATTAATTAATTATAAGTCTCCTCTAGAGAAAATGCAAGACAAACTATCTTAAGCAGAGAAAATCTGTCCAGGATGCTAGGCATATCCAAATATACACTGGAATAAATAAGGGTCTAAGGATTCTCATCCTGTCTTAGCACATAATGTTTAACTTGAGGAACAGAACAACGGGCAAGCTAGAAAGGCTATTATGGAGTTGATGTTTAAAGCAATATTATTAATTCTATTCACAAAATTCAGGACAAATATCCAAAGTTCAGGTCAATTAATACAAGATATGTTGGAAAAAAATAAATAAATAAATAAACCCAAGCTACATTAAAATTCAAGATTATCAGGCACACTATTTATCTTGTTATTTGACTTTACCAGTGCTAAAATGTTTAAAGATTGCTTCAAAGATGAACATTTGCTTGCCTCTGAGCAAACAACAATAATTAGCAGAAAAACTAAAATCTCACAGCCAGTGCTACCAGAATCTACTAATTTTTGTTTTGCTAACTGGATTGGATTCACCAACCTATTGTAAGAACCTGATAGAAAGAACAACCCATGAAATGAGACACGTCACAAAATACGCCAATTGATGCACAATGGTTAAATACATCAATTCATAGTGTATCAATGCTAATCAAATCAAATATCTTGTCAGAAAATCACAAAAACAATGCACAATATACATATAAACGGCAATGTTCCAAATCATTGTATGATGGGGAGCAGTAGAAACAGAATAAGAGGAAGTCAAAGTACCAGTGTACTTTTGTAGGCGATCAGCATCAAATGCAGATTTGTCTTTTTCCAGAGCTTCCTTCAGCCCCAAAGCCAGATGATCGTAACTCAAATCCTTGTCTATTACACATGAACAAGAGAGACGAGATGTTCGTTAAAGGTTGAAAAATCATGTTGTTTCCTATTCAGTAATATTGATCAGGTAATGTGACTAAATTGTCCTCTCCTTCAATTTAGCAAAAGTTTCGGCAATTTACTAGTTGATAAGAACAAAATTCCCAGTCTTTTAATGTGCAAAACACTATTTATGATTTAAAGTATCAGCACTCTTCCTGAACGTAAATGAAATGTCACAACCACTAAGATAACATGCATATTTCTGCAGGGCGGTGCTCTATACTCTGCTTTCATTTATTTGTTCCATTATTCTATTTTCACTATTTTCAGTGCAGGATATATGTATTCTTTCATCTTTCGTTATATTCATTGGTCCTTGGATCTTAATCCACTAAAAGAATAAGATGCAAAACATTAATTCATTCAGAGTTCAGATTAACACACAAGAGACAAGAGAGAGGGTCATCACACAGTTTCTCTAATTAAACAAAGAAAAGAAAGGAGAGGCAACTCTAAAATGGCAAAAACAGAGACTCCTGCAGGTGGTTTTTTCAAGGATCTTGTTGCGCGTCCTCAGATGTTTAGGTGCTCAAAAGAGACAATGTTACCTGAGAGCTACCAATCTTTGAGTATATCACACAAATTCAATATTTATCCATGATGAAACCAACTCATCTACTTTTTTGCAGCATAAAATCATTAAGTAACCCCAATAAAAGTAACCATCTAATGTGTATCCAACACTCTGAAAACAGTCATAGAGGAGCACAGCATGGTACATCCAAACCAGGAGCTTCCCTTCCTGCCCTACAAGGTTCGACCAAAATAATCAAATACAGAGCCATTCTCCTGAATTTTAAAAGAGACTCCCATTTCTCAAACCTGAGACGACGATGTCACTCATCCAAGGGACAACTACTTCACCTATTATAACCGAAAATAAGTCAACTTTCATCTCACTCTCTTAGTATGGCATAAAAAACAATTTTTTTCCACCTTAAATATGTGAACTTGTCGAAGTCACCATTTCATATTCAAGCCAGTTTTCCTTCATTCTTTATCATTTCTCCTAACCAATCACCAATTCCCATTGAAAAAAACAGCCCGATTAGTAAATGCGTGCAACCGGCCATCGAAACGAGCCCTCGTCACTAACCGAACGACCCCTGAAGGCCGAAACAGAGCCACTCAAAACCAAAAAAATAATAAATAAAAAATAATAAAAAAAAAATAAAAGGCCTATACTGCAACCGGCAACATCCACCCCTTCATTCCTTCATTCAGGACCACTAGCACTGACGCCAGGGAAAAATCCCGGAAACCGCCGCGACCACGAAAACACAATCCAGACTAGATAGAAAAGCAGGCAGCATATCTTACCGGGCCAAAAGCAGAAGTTGAGAGCATCCAGGACGAAGAGGTACTGAACGGTGAGGGGGCCATTGTCGAAGTAGTGGATCCCTTCGAAATCCCACTCCACCTTCGGAATCGATTCCCCGATGGTGTCCACGACCTTCTCGATCCCTGCGCCAAACATCCACGCCCAGATTGTCACATGCATGCACACACGTAGGCTAAAAAGCAAAAAAAAAAAAAAAAAGTAAAAAATAAAAAATAAAAAATAAAAACGAAGAGGCGAGTCGAAAGGGGGAGGGACCTGCGGAGTCGACGAAGACGTGGGAGGCGCGGCTGGCGACCCAGGCAGCGGTCGCCCTGACCTCCTCCATCGGCGGCGGGCGGCGGGGCGGCGCGGCGAAACCCTAAAACTTGCGACGCGACGCGGACGGCGGAACGGAAGCGAGGAGCACGCGGAACCCGGAAGAGGAAACCTTAAAAATGCGTTTTTTCGGGGAGGATAAAAGAGGGGAGAAATTTCGTGACTTATCGCTTCCTCAATTTGAAGTTTCCCGCTTTCTTGTTTGTTTCCTGCCGGTCGGTCGGCATTTTTTATTTTACTCTTTTCTCTTCATTTTTTTAAGGTACGAGAAACACCGGGTCAACATCTCCCTTCTTCCGCGCTGGATCGAGCGGATCTGGATCGAAAGTCCGGCTGATCCGACGGTCGACGTCGATCGGTCTGGCGTGAGATCGGCTCAGGGATTATAGCCCCCCCCCCCCCCCCGGGGGGCACTCCGCTTGCCACGTGCGCGCCCCGCTTACGCGAAATTTCGCGTGATTCAGCGGAGCCGACCTCACGTGGGCTGCCGCTTGGCCAAGGGTGGGGAGGGAGGAGAGGGGGCCCACTTTGACGTAGTACCAAACCACCGACTTCAATTAAATACTCCGACTATGTTTTAAACCCATACAGCTAAGTACATGATGCATCCCTTGTCGTTCCAGTACGTTATGGGGCACGTGCGTATACATCCAGTGCGTTATGCGCTGATTTTCTCAATCCCATCGAAATTTCGGAACAATCGATGTTATTATAGTTATTTCACAAAAATCTCATATCATATTAAAGTTTAAGATTTTGAATTTGAATCTTTTCAAGTCCAATTTACCTTTCCAATTAAATATTTTTATTCTTATAATTAGGCAAAAAAACCGAACTAAGTGTGAGGAGAGGAAATATTAGAATATTTAGATAATAAATCACACTTTCGTTTAATAGTTTAAGCGTTTTGTACAATAGACAATGATCTCATAAGATCTTATAAAATTATCATTATCTGATTTATCGTCTCACATCACACATAGATGAGATGGACCAATATACAACGCGGTTCTTACATTTTTAATTTGTTCAATATAGTCTCTAAACTTTTCGTAGATGTTCAACATGGTTCCTGAATTACATAAAAATATTCAATGTTATCTTTCCATTCAATGATAATATTGAACATTTTAATATAGATCAAAGACTAATTGAACATATATATAATGTCTAGTAAAAGATCAGAGATTACATTATACATTAAGTCAAATTTTAGAGATTATTAGTATCAATTGTTTTCTTAGATGACTTGAGACCAAGAGAACTTCACGAGTCTCAAGAACAATCGCCCGTTCACATGTCCATCGACATTCGGGTTATGTTATACATTAGGAAGAAAATACTAAAAGACTATATGATGGTTTATGTCAACGGCATTCACAATTTCAACTCTAGGTTGGTGCCGATTTTAGCGGCCACTTTGGACTACATTGATTTAAGGTCGAATTACTTTTTGTTTTACCCGGGATTATCGGGGTCATTTTCTTCGGCTTCTTCGGGTCACTCCTCAAATTGATTTGTTTTTAATATTGTTTTCCAAAGTCAATAACCTAAGATATGTAACCTAAATATTCTGTACGAATCATGCCACAAAATCCGTAACGCAAAATGGTTTGCTGATGATTTGTATTGGATTTCTTCGGACATGCTAGGAGCCGTCCATGGCTACTTGAGTGCTAAGCTCGGTCACCCGTGCTTGAGATTTTCGGCTCACAGTGGCCATGCCTGCTCGAAGCTTTGAGCTCGAGGTTATGACAAGCCTGACCTTTGAACTAGTATCTATGGTCGCTAGATCCAACATCTTGTAGCCAGGGATGCTCGAGGTTGAGAAGGCATCATTGGACGTTCGTGAGTGGCGTCATTGATGCTGGCGAGGCAGTTAGAGATGGCAATAAATAGTCCCTGATTTTTTAATTTATTTAATGCGATCCTTACACTTTTCATACATGTTCAACATAATTCCTGAACTATATGAAAATATTCATTATTGTCCTTTCATTAATTCAAGTTCAGAAATAATATTGAGCACTTCAATATAGCTCAGGGACCAATTGAATATTTATAAAATGTCTAATGACCACATTGAACAAATTAAAAATTCAGAGATTACATTACACATTGAGTCAAAATTGAAAGATTATTAGTATTATTTTCCCATAGATGATTTGGGACCAAGGGAACTTCATGAGTCAAAGGAACAATTGCCCGTTCACATGTCCATTGACCTTCGGGTTATGTTATACATTAGAAAGAAAATACTAAAAGACTGTATGATAGCATTCGCAATTTCAACTCTAGGTTGGTGCCGATTTTAGCGGCCACTTTGGATGACTTTGATTTAAAGTCGAGTTACTTTTTGTTTTACCCGGGACAATCGGGGTTATTTTCTTCCTTGTTTAGGATCGCTGGTTTCACTTCAGTTAGTGTACAGGCTTAAGTGCTACTTTCGTGTTTTATGTAAATTCGCTTTTCTGTGTTACCTGTTGTTAGCCTTCTCTTTGGGCCACCTGACATGCCCCTCCTCAGTACATCGCCAACCATTATATCAGCACATATATCCAACCCAAGTATCTGATAGGCAGTAAAATCAGCATTAATTAGACAACATCTGCTTGGGTTAAGGCATCTTATATTTTCCCTGCTCATGAGTAGTTTTCACTATGATTCATGATTGAATTGGTTCTTGCCTTTTGGAAGCTGTAACTTAAAAATTAACATAAGCATAGATTTAACTAAAAGAGTAGCCGAAAGAAAGTGGGAACGCTCAATTTTCATACACATCCTGAATTATTTGCCTCCGTGATGATTCAGTGTTTCTTCCTCCTCTCCATTTTTTGGCTGGATAATTGAATACTTTAGTGCCAGCTACGGAACAGAAGCACCACATTCTACCAGCTACATCTAGCTTTCTGTTTTTAGTTGCTTGTTTTTGCTATTAGTAAATGGTAGAAAGACAAATACTGTGCGGTTCAAGTATGAAGCTTGAAGACATAGTCTGTCTGAAGATTTCTCTCCTGTCCTGCCACAGAAATTGCCTGTTTGGAAATGAGTTGTTCTTTTAACATATCATTAGAATAAAAGTTTCTAGAAGTAGGACCGAAAACAATGGAGGAAAGGGAAAAAAAAGAGGCAGAAAAGAGAACCTGAACCTTCTCATGAGTCATGAGTAACTCCATATAAGTGTCAATGTCAGGATCAAGGATGATGCCTGCTTCTCTCTCCCCTCCTAACTTCCACAGTTATTTCTTTGAAGAATGAGATGCCGACGTTAAACGTAAGTGATCAGCGCAAGACAGCGCTCATTTGAGAAGCACTTGAATGGATTAATGGATGAGAGAGAGAGAGAGAGAGAGAGAGAGAGCGAGGGAGGAGATATATAGCGAGAGAGACGGAGGGAGGGGGTTCCTCCGACGTCAATAAACAAACATCTTCATGCAGATATAAAAAACAAGTTCATCAAAACAGCGACTGGGGAAACTTGAAGCCGCATGTTATTACAACAACAAGTGTATATATGTATTTTAGTTATCCTGGGGACCCAACCCAACCTAACCGATAACAATGACGACAACTACAACAGCACCGATGACGACGATTATGATGATAATGATGGTCTTCATTTTCCGTATCTTGTCATGGCCTGGGAGAACAGCATCGCCATGGGGTCCACCGACCGTCTTGGTCTCGGTGCCAGTCTCATAAGCGACCTAGCTGTCGGGGTCCTGCACCAGGCGAGCAGACTGCCCCTCCTTCACGGACTCGAAGGGGAAAAGGGAAGGCCCCAATTGCTACCCATAAGGAACATGACCAGTGAGAAGCTTCTCCACCATCTTAGTAATGATTTAATTTCTCTAAATATTTTAACTACTATTTTTAAAAAGTTACCAAGCAACTTATCAGCCACATGCGCTAGTAAACCGACTTGTCCAACCCCCCATTCTCTCCCTTCATGCTCAGTCCTCAGTACACTTCATTAGTCTATAACATGCATTTTGTAGTAGCTCGGTAAATATAAGAAATTGCTATGGAGCATAAAAAAGACAGACATCAAATAAACTACAAAATTCAAGCTCTAGCAGTTCTCAAATGTCAAGATAAAAGGCTAAAATTCTTTAAAATAGCCAAAGAACAATACGGTATATCTTGGGTTCCAATTTTGACTTAAATCTGTGTTTCCCTGATGAAGTTCAAAAAGTAATATACTGGGAGGAAGATTTGGGGGACAGAGCTTGAAACAACTTCACATTCATCCTCATTAATCTACATCAAGATGCAGACTTCAAAAATGTATGGAATTTTCTCCAGAGAATTTTTAAGATACAAACCAATCCAACTCATCCATGACAAATCATTGTACAACCAGGTAATAATCATGCATCACAGGTGGGTTGGGCCTGCTAAAGTAAAATTGTAGAGAGGGATGAACTGTATTGGCAATGGTGGATAGAGGGGCCAGAGTTATATGTGAAGGCCGGTTGGTCAACTAAGTAATCCACAAAAGAATACACTGTAATTCTCCCTCAGTCCCAGATAGGACATCCTTTCCTTAACAAAAGGAGAATGCATAAGTGTGCATCAGTTCATCATATGGAGGAAGAGCAAAAAAATGCCAAAAACTGATATGATATTATCACATCCTAACCTTATAGTATGCTGCCATATGCAAACATTGAGAAGTGAAGAAAACCATAAACAACAACACAGATATAACTAGAACCTGAAGCTTATTGACTGCAGATCTGTCACAATACAGAAGCACGCGCATGCGCTTCTCCAACAGCTTAACACCATCTTCAAAACTCAAGTTCTCGTTCCACTCATTGCGAAGAATTGGCCATGCAAGGTGATTGCCAGACCCAGTAGCCACATGGTTTTCTTCAAAACTCACACCTATCATGCTAACCTGGATAAAATTGCAGGCCAATTGAATGAGAATTTGAGAACATTCTGAAAAGTACAATGAATCTCACTAAGGGTCAAGACCTACCATGCCAAGATATTTTTGTCCATTCTTAACTCCACCTAGAACTAGTGAGTTCCACAATGGGTTGAACTTGTTCCGCCTATTATACATAACCCGAGTCAGATAATTATGCACCTCTTTGGGCCCCAAGGAATTTCCATCATCCCACATATTGTCGTAAAGACTGCAACAACAGACCCCAAAATCAACAGTCTTTGTCAGAAGCAGCCTCAAAGTTAGAGAAGCAAGGTAACAAATATTCGGCAATAAAAAAGAAATTGCTGCTTGTAATCTTAATCAATTGATACGTACATGAGTTCATCGAGGTAACGCAATATCTCCTGAAAATCACTTATCTCTCCACTCGCACCCAAGAGAGAATGTTTTCCAATAGGCTTTATCCGGTCAATAGTTTTGTATCTCAAGGTGGATCCATAAGAACCTGCGAAATATTTCTCACCATAAGAACACAGAGATAAGCCAGAAACTAACACACTCACAATTAAGGAGAATGTAGGACTCAATCACCATGTTATCAGAACATGTAAGCAACCAACAATTGGAACCCAGTCCTGAGATGACTATACCATCTAAAGTTAAAGAACTTCGAAAGCTACGTAGTACTGATAACCTTAATAGGCAGAAATAGCGAAATGGAAGAAAATACAGAAGCAGTAGAAAGTTTCCTTCTAGCATGGCTAGTCAAGAGTAATGTTCATAATGAGTAGATATATAGCATGCCAGAACAAAAGGTGCAGTGAAGCTGTAAACACCTTTTCTGATTTTCCTTGATACATAACAACAGGCAGGTACTTACCAAAAAAAAAAAAAAACAACAGGCAGGTACCGCCAGAAAATTTTTTGTTTAAAAAGCAGAAGCATTGAGCTGTTTGTATTCAAATTGAAAAAAAAAAAAAAAAAAACTCTCATATTTCAGTATGGAATACATAGACCTGAAATTTTCCTCAAATAAAAATTTCAGAAGTTAACAACATATGTTCAGAAATACAATTGTGTCATTTAAAAGAGAGGTGAATCAGCACCTGTCTGCAATAGTAAAAACCAACCACAGTTAATGGAACACTGATACAAGTCGATGGAATACTCCAATCTAAAAAGGGGACAAGAAGACCATCTCAATGCATTGCAAACCAGTCTGCCCTTTAAAAAACAAACAGCCACACTCGGTAGCACTCTTTCAACATAAATTTTAATTTCTACAAACATTGAAAATTGACCAACAGCCTTTTCCACTCGCTTTGGATTGTTTAACCAAAAAAGAAAAAGATCGCCTCTAAGATCCAACAATTCCAATCCTAAGACGATGCCATTGGAGAACTTCATATATCCTAAATTCCCAGCATACACAATAACCAATCCTATTGTTACTACGAGTTTCCTCTGGAATCTTCTTCTGGATATTCCTGCATTTCTTCGAAGACATTTGGTCAACCAAGAAATTAATCTTAATTCCTCAATCATATCAAGAAGCAAGAGAATTTGAGCATCTTAAACTCATTAAAACCCGACTTAAACCTCTCAATCATCATTCTATGGCCTAGACAGATATCTAATTCCCGAGCACAGGCAAAAGAGCCAAAATTTCTCCCAAGCGAAAGTAACAAATTGTTCAAATCAAAATGCACCAGCATCAGGGAATCCCAAAACCGATGAAGCAAAGAAGCTAACCTCCCATGTCAGCAGCCATCAGAATCCCAACCCTGTACTTGACTCCCAGCACAGACGTGTCCGTCAAATACGGAGACCTACATCACGCGAGCCATCCAAACGAATCGCAATCAATTTCATATGAAAAACACGTAATCTGACATCGCGAGCTGAAACCCTAGATGCATAAGCGCACCGTCGCGAGCATGTGTATCTGTCCGCGAGAGTGAGCGAACAAAAGAGAAGATTGCTTACAGAGTTCTTTCAGAGTCGCCAGATCGGGAGTGTGGGACTTGTTCTACATAATCCTTCAAACCCTTCACATACACCCTGGGGCACCCCCTGTGCAAAAGAAGAGACGAATCGCAATCAATTTCATATGAAACGCACGCATCATCCGAAATCGGGAGCCGAAACCCTAGATGCATAGGTGGCGCACTGTCGCGAGCACGCGTATTTGTCCATGAGAATGGGTGAACAAGAAAGAAGGGTTGCTTACAGAGTTCTTTCAGAGCCCAACGAGCAAGACCAGAAGTCGTGATCCCAACGCCGTCCCCTCGCCTCCATTGTCAGCGGCGCTTCCATCCTGAGGCGTAAACTGTTTTGATCTGGGAAACGACGATGGGCGCAAAGAAGAAACCAGTGCTCTGCGAGAGAGATACCGTTAAAGTTATTCTCTGGTCTATGTAAATAGTAGGCAGGGGTTTCCCGCTGCGCAAGCCAACTTCTTGGGTTCTGAAACCCCGTCAAACCTTTTCTGTTTTTAATTTTTTTTTTGTCCGTGGGCCATTGACAAGCCCAGTTCGCCTATCACTTAAGAAGGCCGAGCAAGGCAATTCAGCGAGGAGGGTGCGCACGCGGAGACCGCGTCATGACGAAATTTCTCTGTGAAACTTCTCTCTGATAACAACCTCGCACCCTTCCTCGTAAGCGGGGCTCAGTCGGATTCAAAAAATCCTCTCTGTAGAGAAGTGTTTCTAAAGTTTCCACTCATCTTGGTCGCCCTCAGCCGCGACTTCCACTCTCTTTCGCAGCTGCGACCGCCATGCTCTGTTCATCTCTATTCTGTGGCTGAGACATCGAAGTGGCCAGATCTCGCTTGAAGCTCCTCCGCCGGCCCTGATTTTGGTCGTCAAAATATGCAGAAGCTTCCTTCTCCAATTCGATCTTCAAAGGCGACACCGATTAGCTTCATTAGCAAGATAACACCAAATGCTCTGTTCTGGTCTATTCTGAGGAAGTTAGGGCCGCAATAATTTTTTCCTGTTATTTTGTTGATTGCAAACATCCTAAATTAATTTATTATGAGATTAGTATCAAATCCAAGTTCGTTGATCTGTCGTTTCACCTCTGAGTCAAATGCATAGAACCTGTTTGATGAAATGCCTCTTTGATATGATCGCGAATTACTTCCTGGAATTGTTCAATCTGAAGATTTTTTGATTTATCTTTAAGTTATTAATCGTTTTGTTAGCTACGAGATATGATTTCCAATGTAATTTCGCAGTTGCCGAGCACATTGCTGAACCTACGTAGCCTCTGTTTCTCTGTTCTATGATTCTGTGTGCTCCTGTGGCGGTCGATGGTGGTGACTGACGAGAAAATGGGCTAACGATATCTGGTGATGTCCACGAATGTTTCCATCTCTCAGTGGCGTCTCTCTTTCCTTGTCCATGTTCTGCGTATTTTTGCAATGCTGTAATCGTGAGTGTTGATCTGCCAGCGAGTGAAGGTGATGGTCTGGTGGTGGTTAGGGATGGTCACGGCAGAGCATAATTGGTTCTCGGCCTAAAGCTTAGTTGTGTTGATCTCCGACGAGCTATAGATATTCTGGGGATCTATGTTTAGAGTTCGCCCGCGTTTGATTAGCACGAGCAGAAGATGGACCGAAGGAGAAAAATTAAAGAAAGAAAGAAAGAAATAATAAATAAAGGAATAAATAAATAAATGATATGAAAAATAAAAATGGTAGGAAAATGCAAGTCTCGCTTAGGTAGCTAAATCTTGAGATTAAAATTAGGTTTCGCTTGTTTAGTAAAAAAATGAATGATTTAAAAATAATTTTCCTAAAAATGATTATCTATATCGCTTACAAAAATGAATGAATAAGAAAGTATTTTTGTTGTCCATAAAAATGTTTAGGCGTAGATTGTTAACGATAATGAAAGCGTTTTTTATCGATTAATTATTTCAAGCGATGCAAAAAATCATATGGGAAAAAATGCTTCCCGACTAATTATTTTAAGACATATGGGCGACCATTTTTAAGAATTTTTTTCTTAAATAATTCATTTTGCAAAAAACAAGCGATGCCTTAGTTGTATTTTATTTATTTCATGTTTTTTAAATTTAGGAGAATCCAATTATGATTTTTAGGTTAAAAATAAATTTTAGATAGCTTTATTCTAGGTGAAATAAATGAAAAATAAATTGATAAAAAATTAGAAAATAAAAGAAAATAAAAGTAGGTGCTTAGATCGTTGTTTCAATTCTAAGTATCATTAGTGAGAATTTTAGTAGGTGTTTCTTCTTTACTTGAAATCAAATTAAATTTTGATTTTTAAAAAATGAGCTAATGAGGTTCATGTACTGTAATGATAAAGCAATGTATACTTTTTGCCTGACCTATATCGGATTATTTTTCTACAATTTACTTTCTATTGTTCTTCCATTGCTTTCAGTGACATGGCGTTTCATTTTTAGCTAATAAAAGATTATGTCTCAAAACTTAATAACAATGTCATCTACTACTTTTTGCTCAATTCGTATCGAATTTACTCTTCCCCACCGACCTTTATACTTTTTGTACTTTTGTTTCTTTGTGATTCGGTTGATCATCTTCATATGTGTTTGATGTCTTTGATTTGCTCAGATTTCATTTGACGACCTTTTAGAAATAATCCCAGTCAATCCAAATAACGGTGCACGAACACTTAGCGGAAAGAATTTTATAATTTGACAAGATCGCATGAATCACTTTTGAAGGCAAATAAATTGAGTTGACAAATTGAAAGGGCATTAATTAGACATTAGTGTGATGATGTCCTTGACCCTTGGTTTCTGGTTTGTAGGAAAAAAAAAACGTTCTCCCATAGTTTACTTAACTTATAGTTGGTCTTAATAAACTAATGATGACCCCTTCTGAAGATAATATATCATATTTAAAATCAACAAATTCGAATTTTCTAATGTTGCGTTATAAAAATTTGGAAAAAACAGAGTTCAGATTAACATACAAGAGACAAGAGAGAGGGTCATCACACAGTTTCTCTAATTAAACAAAGAAAAGAAAGGAAAGGCAATTCTAAAATGGCAAAAGCAGAGACTCCTGCAGGTGGTTTTTTGAAGGATCTTGTTGCGCGTCCTCAGATGTTTAGGTGCTCAAAAGAGACAATGTTACCTGAGAGCTACCAATCTTTGAGTATATCGCGCAAATTCAATATTTCTCCATACTGGAACCAACTCATCTACCTCTTTGCAGCGTAAAATCATTAAGTAACCCCAATTAAAGTAAACATCTAATTTGTATCCAACACTCTGAAAATAGTCATAGAGAAGCACAGCATAGTACATCCAAACCAGGAGCTTCCCTTCCTGCCCTACAAGGTTCGACCAAAATAATCAAATAAGGAGGCATTCTCCTGAATTTTAAAAGAGGCTCCCATTTCTCAAACCTGCGACGACCACGTCACTCATCCAAGGGACAACTACTTCACCTATTATAACCGAAAATAAGTCAACTGCCATGTCGCTCTCTTAGTATGGCGTAAAAAACAATTTTTTTTTTTTTTACCTTAAATATGTGAACTTGTCCATGTCACCATTTCATATTCAAGCCGGTTTTACTTCATTCTTTTTCATTTCTCTTAACCAACCACCAATTCCCATTATAAAAAAAAAAAAGGAAAATATCACATTGGTCCTTATACTATTATTCTTGTATACGCATTTGGTCGTGAAGCTTTTGATCGGTAATTTGATCGCGAACTATGATAAATGTCCAATTTAGTCCTTTATTACTGTTTTTCCTCTTTTTTTTTGGCTTCTTCTCTCTTCCCTCCGCCAGCTCCAGCGGAGGGAAGCCAGCATTCAACGAGGGTCGCCCTCACCTGCGTTAGCAAGGACGGCCCTTGCCGGCATCGGGCGAAGGGCTCCCTCACCAGATCTGCGAGGGAGCCCCGGCAAGGGCGACCCTTGCCGGACGCCAGCTTCCCTCCGTTGGAGCTGGCAGAGGGAAGAAAGAAGAAGCAAAAAAAAAAAGGAGGAAAAACAGTAATGAATGACTAAATCGAATATTTATCAATAGTTCGGGGGCAAATTAAAGCCGTCAAAGCTTTAGGATCAAATCGCGATTAAGTAATAGTATATGGACCATTTGTGACATTTTATTTTTACCTAACAAAAACAGACCGATTAGTAAACGCATGCAATTCACCGGGCAATGCCAGCAGCCAGGCCAACGAAACGAGCCCTCGTCACTACTTGAACAACCCCTGAAGGCCGAAACAGAGCCACTCAAACCCACCCCACCCCCCCCCCCAAAAAAAAAAAGGAGTATCCTACATTCCTTGCTTTGGGACCACCAGCACTGACTTCGGAGAAAATCCCAGAAACCGCCACAACCACGAAAACACAATCCAAAGCAGGCAGCATATCTTTACCGGGCCAAAAGCAAAAGTTGAGAGCATCCTTTGGGTGCGTTTGGGAGTGACTTTGCCAAGCCACTTTGATCATCCAAAGTCCTTTGGACTAAAAATGATGTTTGAGAACTTATTTTGTAAACATACTTAGGGAAAAGTGAGTCTTTGGAAGGCTGAAAGCCCAAAGCTACCAAAAGAGATACTGAACGGTGAGGGGGCCATTGTCGAAGCAGTGGATCCCTTCGAAATCCCACTCCACCTTCGGAATCGAGTCCCCGATGGTATCCACGACCTTCTCGATCCCTGCGCCAAACATCCACGCCCAGATTGTCGCATGCATGCACACACGTAGGCCACCAAATAAAAACAAAAACAAAAACAAAAAAAAAACACGAAGAAAAGAAAACGAAGAGGCGAGTCGAAGGGGGGAGGGACCTGCGGAGTCGACGACGACGTGGGAGGCGCGACTGGCGACCCAGGCGGCGGTCGCCCTGACCTCCTCCATCGGCGGCGGGCAGCGGAACGAAACCCTAAAACTCGCGACGCGACGCGGACCGCGGAACGGAAGAAGCGAGGAGCACGCGGACGTGGAAGAGGAAACCTTAAAAATGCGTTTTTTCCGGGGAAATTTCGTGACTTATCGCTTCCTCAATTTGAAGTTTCCCGCTTTTTTGTTTGTTTCTTGCCGGTCGGCATTTTATTTTACTTTTTTTTCTGTATTTTTTTAAGGTACGAGAAACTTCAGGTCAACATCTCCCTTCTTTCTTCCGCGCTGGATCGAGCGGATCTGGATCGACGTCCGAATGATCCAACGGTCGACGTCGATTGGTCTCACGTGAGACCGGCTCAGGGGATTATAGCCCCCCTAGGGGCAGTCCGCTTCCCACGTGTGCGCCCCACTTACGCAAAATTTCGCATGATTCATCAGAGCCGACTCATGTGAGCTGTCTAGGAGTGTGCAAAAGAACCGGGACCCGCCCGGAATTGGACCGAAACCGTTCGGAACCAGTGATTCTTAAGAGAACCGGTCCGGTTCCCAGTTCCAATTTATGAGAACCAGTGGGTACCGGTCTAGTTCCCGGTTTCATGGGCGGATCCGCCCGCCCACCCGCCTGGACCAGACCAGTTATGGACTATTCTCTTTTAATTTCCTATCGCCAGGCCATCCTCCCAAAATTTTTCATTTGTGGGGACTGAAATAAAGTTTGCTTGTTTAACAAGGAAGAAAATTTGTTGACTTGGGAATCTTCTGAATAAACTTTGCAAGCAGAATTTTGCCTTGCTATATAGAGGATGGTGGGGGGGGGGGGGGGGGGGGTGGTAGCATTCTGGTGTGACATCCAAAATTTCGGGTTAATTTCGATTTGAATAAATAGAGTAGTTTTTTTGTTCAGTTGAAACCAGGGATTGGGAAATTAGGATGCAAGTTGGATTATATGACGGGAAAAGTCATGAAATGGACAATGATATCTTGATGGATTTATTTAGGCTTCAATTGAAATTATTTGTTTGAGAATTGAACAAATTTGAGTAAGACTAAAGAAGAAAACTTAGCAAAATTCGTATGCCCATAGACCCAACATTTTAAAATACCTAAAGTCTTCTAGAAGGGGTATTCTGGGGCTTGAAAAGGTAGGTGGAGGACAGCCATTTGGTGGGCCCCGTTCGAAGACCAAAGAGGGGGGAGAGAAATCGGTTTTCTTTTCTTCTTCCTCTCTATCCTCTGTCGAGCATCCCCATCTTCTTATTTTTCTTCAAAACACCATGGAAGCCGAAGAAGCTGAAGCAGCAACAGCAACTCTGCTCGTCGCCGTCCCTAACTACCGTTGTTGCCCACCGAAGCCGGAGCCGCCGCCATTGCTCCGCGGCCGTCCACGAGCCCTCTATCCTCTCCTTCCTCCGGTTCGAACAGAACCTACCAGCAGAAGCAGAAGCAGCAATCGGCGTTGCTTGAAGGAGCTGCAATCGCGCCGCACGCCGCCTCGCCGCCGTTCGCCTCGCGCTCGCCCGCGCGCCGTCGTGCCCCGCCAGCTCCGTTCCCTCGCGCCAGGCGACCTCCTCGAGCGAACCAGCCTCTGTTCAGCTCGGTTCCGCCCCGACCAGCCGCCTCCAGCCACCGCCTACCTCCGTCCAGCCACCGCGTAGCCTCCCCGGCGTCCTCTCGCCCTCCGCCGGCCTCCCCTCGCCGCCCTAGCCGCCGGACAAGCTTCGTCTAGCCAAGAACAGTGGTTGGAAAAATGGGTTTACAGCCCTGTTCAAGGCTCGTTTGGGCCGTTTCCGGGCCCCGAACCCGAGCCGTGCTTTGGGAAGAATTGTTCCTCGCGCCGTCGGATGATCCGATTTGCGCGCGATTTGGTGAGTAATCTCACTAATCCCGGATCAATTGACTAATTATGCTTAAGGTTGGTTTAATTTTAATTAATTATGTTTAGGTTGTTAGATTAGAATAAATTAGCAATTATTAGTCAATTGTGATGCGATTTAGATAAATTGATTGTGCAATTAACAAGTAGACATGGTCTACTATTTATTGGAAGCATCTCGGGAATTTTCCGACCCCTAATCGGGCTTCAATTTGGTGATTCGGGCCTAAGTGAGATTTTTGGGCATTTAAATATTAATTTTCGGAATTAAATTAAATAATTATTTATTTTCCGAAAATTCAAGGGAGATGGTCCGGAACCGGAATATTATGCGGATGACTGTGGTGAAGTTCGTTTATTTAACCGGGCTTTATTTTGAGCTAAATTTAATTTTTAATATTAATTATTTAATTTTCGAAATCAATTAATTATTTATTTATTTCCTGAAAATTCAACTGGATGGCCATTGACCGGAAAATTATGCTGATGACCGTGGTGAAGTCTGTTTATTTAATTGGACCTTATTTTGAGCTAAATGGAATTTTTAATATTTAATAATTAATTTTCGAAATTAATTAATTATTTATTTATTTTTCGGAAATTAAGTTTGAGATGGTCGACGACCGAAATCTCGTGCTGATCGTCGTGGCGCATTCCGTTTATTTAATTAAGCTTTAAATTGTACTGAATGATTTAATTGTGGATAATTACTTTAGAAATGACATGAATCATCATGAAAGGCACGGGGCTTGATGATTAGATATATCACCTCGGAGAATGCACGTAGCTCGGTGACGAAGTATGTCGCTTGGAGAATGCATGTGGCTCGGTGATTAAGTGTGGCATCAAAAAGACACGTGGGCTTAAATTGATGCATTACCGGAGAATGCGCGTGTCCAACGAAGATATTTGGCATCTAAAGGACACGTGGCTCGGTAATTTGATGCATTACGCCGGAAAATGACGTGGTCCCAATGAGTATATTTGGCGATCTAAAAGGACATGACGCGTGGGCTCGGTAATTTGATGCATTACCGGAGAATGCGCGTGGTCGAAGACATTTGGCGTCTTGAAGAGACACGCGTGGGCTCGGTGATTGATGATCGCGCCGGAGAATGCACGTGGGCTCGGCTGATTCAAAATGGCATTTTAAAGGGCACGTGGGCTCGGTAAATTAATCATTCTCTAGAATGCACGTGGCTTGGTAATTGGTTTTATCAATTGAGACTGTATAGTAATAGCTTGAATGATCGGGAAATGGTCAGGCTAATATGTAATCGATTAGGTCGATTGATCATTGATTTAATTTGATGCCGTGGATTGATTGACTGATTAGAAATGACCGTGAGTGGTCTTGTTGGCATTTAATCGACTAGGTCGATATGATCGATGCTTCGATCAGTGATATGATTGCTTGGGTGCCTATTATGAATTGTACTGACTTGCAGGTGGGATATGAGGCCAAGGTATGTCTTCTGCCCTATGCGTGTATAGGCAGCCTATAGTATAATAGTTTACTTAATTTGGGCTTAGTGATAGAAGCTCATTGGGCGTAGTCTCATCCCGTTTGGGGAAAAACATTTCAGGACCCGATGAGGAGCTGAGGAGAGTCTAAGAAGGAGAATTCGGAGGTGAAACTTAAAGAGAAGGATTTTTGGAAGAAGAAGATAATCCCGAGGGGCCTTGAGTGTGGCCTGGATGGGCTGAGAGTCTATCTTCTTTTGAGAATTTCTTTTGAAGTGAATAGTTATGAATTGGTTTGTGTTTTGTATAAAAGTTTGGTTATAAATTTCAATAGGAAAAATATGGCCTAACTTATCATATCGTTTTATTATGCAGGGATTTTAATCTTTCGCATGTGCTTAATAAACGAAATGGTCGGTGATATTTTGTCCTGGATATTGCATTATAAAATCGACCAAGTTAGAAGGATGTGTGCGTGCCTGAGGATCGGGGCGTGATATCTAGAGCCAAACATCGTCTGTTTGGCTCCAGATTTGGCTCCAGAAGTGTCCTTGCGTGGACATTATGCAAATGATGATGATGTAAATCTTCTAAATTATGTGGTGGAGCTAAGCCGGTGAACTTGTCCACGCCAATGGTGCAAGTCCGGCCCTTTAGCGAAGAGAGAATCAAAAGAAATGAATATGTATGATCATTGAACTGTTTAGGAGATCTTTAATAATTTTGGCTACAGAGGGGATCGTTGATGGTTGGTAGGTTTTTTGTGCCGTTCTTAGTAGGGTGAGGAGCTTGTTCATACTCGTTCTCGTTCTATAATGAAATTTGACAAATAGCAAAGAGCCAACATGGTTTATGGATAGATAATTATGGAAGGTTAACTAATATTCCAAATGTTTTTGTCTAGGACTACGATTGTGCGATAATTAGTTGAAATTAGATAAAATGGGCATCGACCCACCGGCATAGGGAAACGAGCATCGCAAGTCATGATGGTGTAGGGTCGGAAGGGATCTATTTCACTCTGACCGAAGTTTTATTTTAGTTCAGTTGCATGATTGATCTATTTCACAAGTCGTGAGGTTGGACCGGTTCTATGAATCCACCCGGGAAACGGACCGGACCGGCGGTCCGGTTCCCTAGTGGATCCATGCAACAAACGGGTGGATCTCTATTTCAATTTTTCGAAACCGGTCATTAGCGGGCAGTTCTCGGTTTTAGGTCAGGAACCGCCCGCCCGGACCATGCACAGCCCTAGGGCTGCCCCTTGCCAAGGGCGAGGGAGGAGAAGGGGGGGGCACTTTGACCCGGTATTCTCCAACTCTATGTTCTCGTTGCCACCAAACCACCGACTTAAATTAAATCCTTCGACTATGTTTTAAACCCATACAGCTAAATAAATGACCCCTGTCGTTCCACAACGTTATGGGGAACGCGCGTATATATCTAGTGCGTTAAGTAGCCACTCAGTGGGCAAGTCCAGTATCACCAAATCCACCACTTTGGTATTTTCTGCAGAAACAAGAATCAAATTATGTTGCAAGAATAGTGGCAGACAAATTGCATAGCAGATGGTAGCTTGAAATTTGGATATGTAACGGTTAGGTAGGAGAGGTTTACCGGTCCCGGCATGAGGAAGCCAGAAAAAAGATTCAGTATGGTGTACATCGCAGATGCCAATATGGAAGCAACTTGAAGGTTTGAACTCAACAGAAATTGCCTGTTTGGAAATGAATTGTTCTTTTAACATATCATCAGAATAAAAGTTTCTAGAAGTAGGACCGAAAACAATGGAGGAAAGGGGAAAAAAAGGCAGAAAAGAGAACCTGAACCTTCTCATGAGTCATGAGTACCTCCATATAAGTGTCGATGTCGGGATGAAGGATGATGCCTGCTTCTCTCTCTCCTGCTAACTTCCACAGCTATTTCTTTGAAGAATGAGATGCCGACGTTAAACATAAGTGAGATCAGCGCAAGATAGCGCTCATTTGAGAAGCACTTGAATGGATTGATGGATAAGACAGAGAGAGAGAGAGAGAGAGAGAGAGAGAGAGAGCTAGGGAGGAGATATAGCGAGAGAGACAGGGAGGGAGGGGGTTCCTCCGACGTCAATAAACAAACATCTTCATGCATATATATTAAAAACCAGTTCATCAAAACAGCGACAGGGGAAACTTGAAGCTGCACGTTATTACTACAACAACAACGTGTATATATGTATTTTAGATATCCTGGGGACCCAATCCAACCTAACCGATAACAATGACGACAACTACAACAGCACCGATGACGACAATTATAATGATAATGATGGTCTTCATTTTCAGTATCTTGTCATGGCCTGGGAGAGCAGCATCGCCATGGGGTCCTTCAATCCCGAAATGGCATGGTATCTTGGCAGGGATCTTCCCGGTACCATGGGGTCCACCGATCAGGAAACAGGGTGATTGGTTCAGGTGGAAGATGGTCTTCTCATCCAGATAATTCTCCCGAACCACCAGGTACTTCTTCTGATACTTCTCAGGATTCTGCAGGCAGAAGATGATCTCATCCAGATACTTCCCCCAAGTCACTGGGACCGTGTTGGTCTTGGTGCCAGTCAGATAATTATGCACCTCTTTGGGCCCCAAGGAATTTCCATCATCCCACATATTGTCGTAAAGACTGCAACAACAGACCCCAAAATCAACAGTCTTTGTCAGAAGCAGCCTCAAAGTTAGAGAAGCAAGGTAACAAATATTCGGCAATAAAAAAGAAATTGCTGCTTGTAATCTTAATCAATTGATACGTACATGAGTTCATCGAGGTAACGCAATATCTCCTGAAAATCACTTATCTCTCCACTCGCACCCAAGAGAGAATGTTTTCCAATAGGCTTTATCCGGTCAATAGTTTTGTATCTCAAGGTGGATCCATAAGAACCTGCGAAATATTTCTCACCATAAGAACACAGAGATAAGCCAGAAACTAACACACTCACAATTAAGGAGAATGTAGGACTCAATCACCATGTTATCAGAACATGTAAGCAACCAACAATTGGAACCCAGTCCTGAGATGACTATACCATCTAAAGTTAAAGAACTTCGAAAGCTACGTAGTACTGATAACCTTAATAGGCAGAAATAGCGAAATGGAAGAAAATACAGAAGCAGTAGAAAGTTTCCTTCTAGCATGGCTAGTCAAGAGTAATGTTCATAATGAGTAGATATATAGCATGCCAGAACAAAAGGTGCAGTGAAGCTGTAAACAGCTTTTCTGATTTTCCTTGATACATGACAACAGGCAGGTACCGCCAGAAAATTTTTTGTTTAAAAAGCAGAAGCATTGAGCTGTTTGTATTCAAATTGAAAAAAAAAATAAAAACTCTCATATTTCAGTGTGGAATACATAGACCTGAAATTTTCCTCAAATAAAAATTTCAGAAGTTAACAACTTATGTTCAGAAATACAATTGTGTCATTTAAAAGAGAGGTGAATCAGCACCTGTCTGCATAAGTAAAAACCAGCCATAGTTAATGGAACACTGATACAAGTCTATGGAATACTCCAATCTAAAAAGGGGACAAGAAGACCATCTCAATGCATTGCAAACCAGTCTGCCCTTTAAAAAACAAACAGCGATACTCGGTAGCACTGTTTCAACATAAATTGTAATTTCTACAAACATTGAAAATTGACCGACAGCCCTTTCCACTCGCTTTGGATTGTTTAACCAAAAAAGAAAAAGATCGCCTCTAAGATCCAACAATTCCAATCCTAAGACGATGCCATTGGAGAACTTCATATATCCCAAATTCCCAGCATACACAATAACCAATCCTATTGTTACTACGAGTTTCCTCTGGAATCTTCTTCTGGATATTCCTGCATTTCTTCAAAGATATTTGGTCAACCAAGAAATTAATCTTAATTCCTCAATCATATCAAGAAGCAAGAGAATTTGAGCATCTTAAACTCATTAAAACCCGACTTAAACCTCTCAATCATCATTCTATGGCCTTGACAGATATCTAATTCCCGAACACAGGCAAAAGAGCCAAAATTTCTCCCAAGCGAAAGCAACAAATTGTTCAAATCAAAGCGCATCAGCATCAGGGAATCCCAAAACCGATGAAGCAAAGAAGCTAACCTCCCATGTCAGCAGCCATCAGAATCCCATCCCCATACTTGAGTCCCTGCACAGACGTGCTCGTCGCATACGAAGACCTACATCACGCGAGCCATCCAAACGAATCGCAATCAATTTCATATGAAAACACACGTCATCCGACATCGCGAGCTGAAACCCTAGATGCATAAGTGCACCGTCGCGAGCATGTGTATCTGTCCGTGAGAGTGAGCGAACAAAAGAGAAGGTTGCTTACAGAGCTCTTTCAGAGAACAACGACTCAGATCGGAAGTCTGGGACTTGTTCCACATAATCCTCCAAACCCATGCCATACGAAATGCTCGTGGGGCACCCCCTGTGTAAAAGAAGAGACGAATCGCAATCAATTTCATATGAAAGGCACGCATCATCCGAAATCGGGAGCCGAAACCCTAGATGCATAGGCGCACTGTCGCGAGCACGCGTATTTGTCCATGAGAATGGGCGAACAAGAAAGAAGGGTTGCTTACAGAGTTCTTTCAGAGCCCAACGAGCAAGACCAGAAGTCTGGGACTTGTGCCGCATACTGATAAGGGATGATTGATATGTCGTGATCTGGCGAACGATAGTCACTGAAGAGGAACGAAGACCGCCTAACAAGCGCTTCCCGCAGCGCTTTCAGCGCTTTCCGCTCCGCTTTCAGCTGCGCTCTCCGCTGCGCTTTCAGCCGCGCTTCCCGCCGCGCTTTCAGCCGCAGCCGCAGCCGCAGCCGCAGCCGCAGCCGCAGCAGCGCTTCCCGCCGCGCTTTCAGCTCCGCTTCCCGCTGCGCTTCCCGCCGCGCTTCCCACCCCGCAAAAGTATTCTCCCCTAGATCCCAAAGCCATCCGCTCATCTCCATTGTCAGCGGCGCTTCGATCCTGAGGCGTAAACTGTTTGGATCTGGGAAACGATGATGGGCGCAAAGAAGAACCAGTGCTCTGCGAGAGAGACACCGATAAAGTTATTCTCTGGTCTATGTAAATAGCACGGGTTGCCCGCTGCGCAAGCCAATCTAGGGTTCCGAAACCCCGCCAAACCTTTTCTGTTTTTAATTTTTTTTGTCCGTGGGCCATTGACATTGAGCACGCGGACGCGGACGCGGAAGAGGAAACCTTAAAATGCGCTGTTCGTGACTTATCGCTTCCTCGATTTGAAGTTTCCCGCTTTTTTGTTTGTTTCTTCCCGGTGGGCATTTTTATTTTTTAAAGGTACGAGAAACTTCAGGTCAACATCTCCCTTCTTTCTTCCGCGCTGGATCGAGCGGATCTGGATCGACGTCCGAATGATCCGACGGTTGGCGTCGATGAGTCTCGCGTTAGACCGGCTCAGGGGATTATAGCCCCCGGGGACAGTCCGCTTCCCACGTGTGCGCCTCATTTACGCGAAATTTCGCGTGATTTAGCGGAGCCGACTCACGTGGGCAGAGAAAATATTCAGTGGTATGTGCGCGCCACGTCATCTGTTGACGTGGTGCGCACTTACCACTCAGAGATCGACACGCGTCCTATGGGACCCGCTGGAAAATGGAGGGGCGGGCTCGGCTTGGCTCGGCTCGCTGAAGAAGAAAAGACAGGTCACGACTCCCGCCCAAAAGATTTCGCTCTCCTAGATTGAATTTTCTGCAATTTTTTTTCTCTCTCTCTCACTTTCTCTCCTCCTCCTCCCTCTCGCGACGTCCGCTCTGCTCTCTCTCTCCCCCTCCGCGAAGTCGTCCGACACCGACGCCAACGCCAACGCCGATGCCGACGCCGACGCCGACGCCGACGCAACCTCCGCTTCCTCCCCCGAACCCGACTCTGACGCCGACGCCCCTCCGCCTCCCTCTCGCGACCTCTAGTCCGCTCTCTCTCTCTCTTTCGTCCTCGAAGTCGTGCCTCTCTTCCAGCAAACCCCGACGCCGACGCCCCTCCGCCGGTTGCCTCCGTCGGCGTCGGAGTCCGTCGGCCCCATCTCCTCCGCCTTCGCCTACGCGCCCGACGCCAACGCGTCGAACCACGACGGCGAAAATGGAGGAGAGAGAAACGACGAAGCAGAAGACGGAGACGAAGAAGCAGAAGCGCGCGCGCTCGGGGTTCTAGACTTGGGTCGTCGCGTCGGTCGCGTTCCGGCTCGCCCTCATCTACCTCCCCAGGAACCTCCGCCTGTCCACCCGCCCCGAGGTCGCCAGCCCTCTCACCAGCATTCGCTGCCGTAACGCCGCCTCTCTTCGCTCCATCGATCGATTCCCGATCCCCGATCCCCGATCCCCTGCCCCCTCCTCCCTTGAAATCTTGGAGGTCCATTTTCTGATACGATTTCTGGTTTTTCTTGTTTGTGCCGCCTGCAGTTGGCGAAGGCTACTGGTTGAAGCAGTCGGTGATGTCTCCCTACGCAGGTTCGGCTCCGTTCAATCTCTGTAGGAAGGAAGCTGCTTGTTTGCCTACTGGTGTGTCGCTGTTTGATGCTTTGATCCCTTCCACAGGTTCCATGTATCATGGTTCTCCTTTGCTGTTGCTCGTTCTTGGACCTCTCGCTGTCAAAAGGTAACTACCGGAGTATAATTGCCGATGCATTTTGAAGGCTAGGTTGATTGTGAGCTTTGCTGGTTATTTGCTAGAATTGAACTAGATTTATCTGGCGTTATTGAAGCGGAGGCTGTGGCTTGTGCGAAAAGTTGTTTTCGATTCCAAAAATTGAATTTCTTTTTAGGGGAGACTTGGAAGATGTTCTCCGGAGCAGTTCTGCATATAGGAACTGCATTTGCTTTAATTGCGTGGTTGATAATTTTTTTTACGTGGTATGTTGCACCTCGCACTTACTCTTTTAATGCCTTAACAGTGAGCATTTCTTTGGATGATGAGCTCCACAAAAGTCAGTGATAAAATTGGTTTTCAATTGTTGCTGATTAATCACCCAGATAAAGCCTGTTACTAAGAACTGAAAATATAAATGTTCAGTTAAAAACATGCCTGCTTTCATGCCCTTGCTTTTATGTTGCCTTTTCAAAGTGCACCTCTGCAATTGGAGATTGACCAGGGCAAATTTTTGTTCCCATGGAATTAGCAGTTCATTGTTTTCTGTGGCATTAGTCAGATTGGAAAGCATGGTTCAAATGACAAGAAGGGGAGAAAAAGTGACATCGAAAAAGAACTTGGATTCTCTGTCATTGCCCGTGGGCATTATATGGCTTTCTAATGTCTACTTAGTCTAATATTCAACATTTACTGTACTGGGAATAAGCATCTAATAACGAGATACTCGAAATGCTCACGGTATATGGTTAAGAGCACTTTATTGCTGCCTGCTACCAGACCCATGGCGAGCGTGAGAGAGCAAGAGCAAGCATACGACCAGTTGGAGGACAAGAAGAGAAGAGAATGTGAGAAACGAGAAAAACAATTAATGTGTCAATGTAACCCTGAAAAAAGTTATTTAGTTACTGTAGAGCAATATTGCTCTATGGTCAATCCCGCCTTTTGGTAGACAGTATTCTAGAGATTTATGTTTAGCTAGGTCTACTTATCTGATAGAGTTGTGCATACTTGAGCTTCAAGCCAACGTCTTGTGCTGAGCCTTCATGATATCATCAATTAATAATAAAAATAATTACCTTGAAGAGGATATTTTAACTGCACTCAGCATTTTGATAATCTATTTCGACTCTCTCTTGTCATGATGTGCAGTACACAGTGTTATTTTGGAGAGAGATTCATGCCGTCCCTTCTTCCATTCAGGAAGCATCCACAATGACTTCTACAGCGTCACCTGACAATTATTTTTCTGACATGTACCACTCTCCTCCAAGGCCTTTGCCCTATGACGTAGAGCCAAGGTGTTTGTGCATGCAGAGGGATGGACTGGTTCCAAGGCATGAGAAGGGTTCAAGTCATGCCAATGAGGAATCAGAACCTCTTAGGAGTGACACGGATGGGGAATCGGATAATATTTGCTCAGAAGGCAAATGGACTAACTATGCACATGAAAAAGGTTTTAAAGAGCAACCATATAAGACCTCACTTAAACTATCCTTGGCAAAAGCGAATGCTGATATTGGGCATATTTATACGACATCAGAAGAGGAAGATGTTTGTCCGACGTGTCTTGAAGGTAAAAGTTTTTGTATTAGAAGATTGGTTGCTTGTTGCTTTCTTATTGAGCTGACAATTATTAGCGGGCTAAGCTAATTCTGAATAACGTGAAGTGCTGAATAAGTTTTTAGAAAAGGGATCAGACATAATCTTAGGCTAGTTCAACTTGTTCACTTTCATGCCTAGATGTAGTTGATTTTTCAGCTTGTAAACTATTTAGAGATCCAATCTACTGGTGAACTTGATTTTTTTCTGAAAGAAATTACCTTACCATTGTATGCTTTTGTGCTTTCCTTTTTTTCCTGGGAATATGCTGGCACAGATGCAGATTCTTTAGAGAAAATTTTGAAGAGAACTTTCATCTGAAAAATAAAAATAAAAATTGACAATAAGCTTATGTGGGAACTAGGGAAGTACTTTCATGAACTTGGAATTTGGGTCTGATTATTGCCTCAGACAGTGGCAGCAGAAATATTGTGTGCAAGTTGGCTTGTTCAGTATTGGTTTATAGTTTTGTAACATGTCACTGCAATGTTGTGATTAATTAAATTGTTGATGTTCTTGATGAATTCTATCAATTTTTACTGCTTACTAAATGCAGAATATACGCCTGAGAACCCAAGAATAATGACAAAATGCTCTCACCATTTCCATCTTGGTTGCATATATGAGTGGAAGGAGAGAAGTGACATCTGCCCTGTATGTGGCAAGGTAATTCTTTTCCTAGATCCCAACAACAAACATGCATACATACATGCATACACATGTGATTACTGTGCTCCAATGATTGCTTCACCGTGGCACAGACCACGATTCTTAGTTGTTGTCTGACCTCACAAAGTGACCTTTCTCAGGGAAACTCCTTTTTTGGGGTAGGAATTGGTATTGTTTCTCCCTCTGCTTTATGCACGTTGGGTTGCAATCATTTTAAGGACACGTTAAGAGCTTTTTACAAAAGAAGATATGCTATTTGGTTTTCAACTGGGATTGGTAACTTTTGAATGGTTATAACCTCCATACTAATCCCTGTACAAGTCCTACTGACACCCAGGATAAGCTGTTATGCTTGCAGCTTATTGCTTTATAATTGGAGGCTTTCCTTTTCTTGGGGATTTTGCCAGGCTGGGTAGTTGTCATAAAACAGAAAGATCATTGAACAATTACCTAAAACAATGGCAGAAAATAGTAGTACATTTCTAGCCTCATGAGCTTCTATGGGTTGAGCATGCTGCCAACATTTCGGCAGCCTCTCACCGACTGATAGTTGTGGCTTCCTATGATTTTGCGGCTTCACAAGTTATGGGATTGCTATATGTCTTCTATATTGATTAGTGGCGGTGCCATTTTGTGTGGGCAGTTGAGAAAAATCAAGATGTTCTGGTATTTCAACTGTTTTCTTCTCCTAGTTGTGTGCTTAATTGGACCTTTTTCTGTTTGACAGGTGATGGTGTTCGATGAGACTTGATCTTAGGTGAATGCTCGTGTTGATGATACTGTCAACACTGGGAAAAGAAAAAGAATCCTGTTAATATACTTGATGAAATGTAAAGACCCATTATACATTCCTTCTAAATTATCTTTTACTTTGTTTAGACTTGGTTATGCTGCTTGAAACTGCAATTGTAAATACGAGCAATATCGCGAGTGCATATTGGTAAATGTAATTGTCTGGTCGTTGCCTTTCCATTTTTGGGTTTGGTTTAGTTATAGAAACTACATATGAAAGAAAGTGCATAAGTGGCCAACCAAACGACACGTGTCTTGCTTTCGCGTTAAGGCGCTGTCAGGTTCTCTTCTCTGAGTTTGCTGATGCTCGGGCTTTGCCCTTGGTAGAGCGACGTGTAAGACTCTGCAACTTGTTACTTCGGTGCTTGCTGGGCTTCTGAGGTTAGATTTACAATGAAATGCTTAATGTCGGTCCCAGTGCATGACTTCACTTCTGTAGTTAAGTCACAAGTTTAGCGAACGGTAGCTTGATTTACCTATGGATTCTCAAGCAAAATGCCATAGTTTTCCAGACTCCGGCCAAGTGAAGCTGGCAACACTTTCTGTTCACTCAGAAAAAGAGAGTACGAGAGCAAAAGATCGGATGTTCATTTCTTTGCCAGGCTTTGGGTAATTGAAACGAGTAAATCAATCGTCACGTATGTGAGAAAAGCGATTTCGCATAACCATAAAGCACATCACAAGTGGACGTTTATCTGTTGAAACAAGGTGTTGGCAGGCAATGGCAAAAACAGAGCCAGCAAAATCTCCAAGAACCGTAAGAATTTATTCACTCATTTTTCCTATATGGTATTTATAGTAAAACAGATAACACAACCTGTTTTTTTATTTATTTATAAGTAAACACACAAGCATGACATTTTCATTTCATCTACTTTCCACTAGCGATAATCTCAAAGGCTCGCAGGAACACCTCGGGGGGCTGGCCACCACTCAATCTGTGCTTCCCATTTATCTGTTGAAAATAATGATCTCAGAAAAGGTATCTCTATGTCATCCAAAAAATTAAGGCAAAATATGAGAGAGAGACAGAGACAGAGAGCCGAGGGGGGGGGGGGGGGGGGCGGGGGGAGAGAGAACATCATTTACCACGAAATGCGGCACCCCATAAATGTTCGATGAGTATTGTTCGAGCTCCTCATTTACCTTGATGGAGCAAAAGAAAATTATTAAAAGGTTCGTGAGATTCTTAGAATCAGTGGCAAACATCTGGAAGCTGCCAAAACTAAAGAGATTAACTGCAGTAGATTTCAACAGGATCATTGAAAAATTCATGGAAAAAGGAGATCCTGAGTCAGCTTAGAAAAATGGAATCTTTTAACTCCGAAAAGCTCCTTCTAGATATTCTACATAATTAGTCACGCATTCTCTCCTGATCTCTAGGTTCGAATGTGAAGCAATGTGAGAGAGAGAGAGAGAGAGAGAGAGAGAGAGAGAGAGAGAGAGAGAGAGAGAGAACCTCTTGCAGTCCATTATTTGGATTATCCAGAAACTCGGCTGCCCCGTCTACTCCAGCCTTGGCAGCAGCTTCCACAAGGAATTCTCTGAATCCACGTTATACAAAGTGTTAAGTTCGAGTGTGCACTAAAAATTAAAATGAAGACGAGCGAGCTTCATCAAAAGAATGTTGGAAAAAGCTTCATTTCTAGCTTCGTGTTAAGTATAGCTTAACCAAATTTCCCTGGGATAGAGTAAAGTCTGGCAAAATGGTCTCTTTATGATTCAAATGAAAAATTAAGGACATACGACAAAATTGGTCAGCCTCTTTTCTTTTTTTGACATTTTCTCAGAATATGAGGATGTAACGCTAAAAATTAGAGAAGAATGGCCCCTCTCTCCCAGCTTAGTAACCTTTATTTAGGATAACCAGCAACCCAACAATGATTTCCCTGTGTCTTACTCTCACATTCAAACACTATTAAGAACAACCGTAATGGTTCGGAGAGATCTTACGTTTATCTTCCAGACAAATTGGGCAGTAGAATCAGCTAAACCAAACTTTTTCTATCTTGGGAAGAGGCTTAAACTATTCAGACCTAGGTTAAGCCAAAGGTCATGATGCATGTTTGACACTATGGCTGTAGAGGATTTTAGATTCACAAAGACTGTTCCCAATGGAATAAAGCCAATTCTTAAGAAAAAATTACAGGGGAAGAAGATGCATCTTAAGAGATGATGCAGTGATAAGGGATTTTCCAAAGCTCAGCAACCCACTTCGATGAATGTGTGGACACATACAACCACATGTAGCTCAATGCATGTACAGGAAGTGAATCTACCTGTCACCAATATATCTTCCCTGGGTGAAGTAGCCAATAAATAGCTCCTCCACAAGTTTTTGTTGCTTCTCGAGCCCTCGTGTCCCAGCATAGTATATAAGCCTGTGGCTATCCACAGTATTTCCCCTGTTCATATATTATATATGTTACCAATATTCTCAGCACAACCTCTTGCTTTGGGAATTTAAACATCCAATGTACACATGATATCATAAGCGTCTTACGTGAGACTAGACATGTTGTATTCCAATCCAATACCTCTAAAAACCTGCAAAACGTGCAGGATATAAAATCAATAGTTGCATAAGTAACAAATTTATGGTGTTCAAAAGGAGAAAGGGAAAACCTCGCGCATACGAGCTTCCATGCTCTCTGATTGAGATCCAAACTTTTTCAGGTAATACTCTTTCTTGTTGACACCTTTTGGGGCAGATGGATTCAGAAAAAAAGGATGCCATTTGATCTGCAAGCCCAATGAGACATCAGTGAGAATGGAAATACACCATGGTGAAAAGGCACACATGTGCATGAGTGCATGAATGAGAGAGAGAGAGAGAGAGAGAGAGAGAGAGAGAGAGAGAGAGAGAGAGAGAGAGAGCCTCAAAATCAAACTGATCCTTTGCAGTGGCTATAGCCTTGTCTAAACTCTTTTTGCCTACACAGCACCACGGGCAAACAGTATCCGAACTAATGTCAATTCAAATGAGCTTCTTCCCAGCATTGATATCAGCTGACTCGGCCATAATCTTCACTGATCGGCAGATATTCTGGATAACATAGATGAGTCAGATTCCTATCTGTCCAGGATAGCATCAGTACTAGACTCTTTATTGTGAGACAAATGCTTCAAAGTTATCAAGCAGATGAAAACACGATAATTCCTAGGCATGGAGTTTACATTTAATCAGTAATCGGGGTACCACTCAATTTCTCTCCAGTCACGAAGAAGTTGTTTCTACTCCTGCTCGTATATTGGCAGTGGTTCCAGCTAAATATTCTAGCCATCGCAAGTAGGCATTTGAAGGACATAGGAAAAATATTGAGTTCCTCAGTTAATCCGCTAATTATACCATGAACTAGAACTACCAAGACTGGGCTACAAAATTGATTTACTAAGTAATGCGGCGGAGACTCCTTTAGGCATTTGAAGACGACTCGCCAGCTTGAACGTCAGGTCAGTCACAGTTTTCCGACATCACTCAGCTAACTAATTTCGCAAACCATCGTAGTATCCCTGGCATCGCTGTTTTCCTGATGCATGGGGCTACATCTACCTTAGAAATCAGTTACCCCACTGAGAAAAATGAACAATGATTATCTAACCTGCAGAAAACACTACTTTGGTACACATTATCCGCCCAATCAGTGTGGACTCGAAATGGGGTAGAAGAAAAAAAAGGGTCGGCCAAAGGAGAATCCACATTTCAGAGGCGGACTCCCTTTTCCCAGCAGAAATCAACCCAATAGTTGACTTCCCAAAATGTTCGACTCAGAGAATCAAAGATAGGACCAGAAGCATTGTAATCTGTACTTAGGTTAGATCCTTCCAGGTATTTGACAACACTGAATTACTCATGCTTTGAACAAGAGACGAGTACAATAAAGATCACCACACATCACATTGCATGAAAATAGTAAATCGCGAACTACCTACGCAAGCGAGAGACACGAGAGAAGTAGATACCTGCACAGAAGATGCTCTGGTTGCCCTTCAATTCTGCATAGCGAGAAAGCTACAGAACATAATTAACTTCACAACACGCAAGAAACTAAGACTCCCCTAAAAAGAAATTCAATTTCTGGAATCGAAAACAACTTTTCGCACAAGCCACAGCCTCCGCTTCGATAACGCCAGATAAATCTAGTTCAGTTCTAGCAGATAACCAGCAAAGCTCACAATCAACCTAGCCTTCAAAATGCATCGGCGATTATACTCCGGTAGTTACCTTTTGACAGCGAGAGGTCCGAGAACGAGCAACAGCAAAGGAGAACCGTGATACATGGAACCTATGGAAGGGATCAAAGCATCAAACAGCGACACACCAGTAGGCAAACAAGCAGCTTCCTTCCTACAGAAATCGAACGGAGCCGAACCTGCGTAGAAAGACATCATCGACTGCTTCAACCAGTAGCCTTCGCCAACTGCAGGTGGCACAAACAAGAAAAACCAGAAATCGTATTAGAAAATGGACCTCCAAGATTTCAAGAGAGGAGGGGGCAGGGGATCGGGGATCGGGAATCGATCGATGGAGCGAAGAGAGGCGGCGTTACGGCGGCGAATGCTGGTGAGAGGGCTGGCGACCTCGGGGCGGGTGGACAGGCGGAGGTTCCTGGGGAGGTAGACGAGGGCGAGCCGGAACGCGACCGACGTGACGACCCATGTCTAGAACCCCGAGCGCGAGCGCTTCTGCTTCTTCGTCTCCGTCTTCTGCTTCGTCGTTTCTCTCTCCTCCATTTTCGCCGTCGTGGTTCGACGCGTTGGCGTTGGGCGCGTAGGCGGAGGCGGAGGAGATGGGGACGACGGACTCCGACGCCGACGGAGGCAACCGGCGAAGGGGCGTCGGCGTCGGGGTTTGCTGGAAGAGAGGCGCGACTTCGAGGACGAAAGAGAGAGAGAGCGGACTAGAGGTCGCGAGAGGGAGGCGGAGGGGCGTCGGCGTCAGAGTCGGGTTCAGGGGAGGAAGCGGAGGTTGCGTCGGCGTCGGCGTCGGCGTCGGCATCGGCGTTGGCGTAGGCGTCGGCGTCGGACGACTTCGCGGAGGGGGAGAGAGAGAGCAGAGCGGACGTCGCGAGAGGGAGGAGGAGGAGAGAAAGTGAGAGAGAGAGAGAAAAAAAATTGCAGAAAATTCAATCCAGGAGAGCGAAATTTTTTGGGCGGGAGTCGTGACCTGTCTTTTCTTCTTCAGCGAGCCGAGCCAAGCCGAGCCAGCCCCTCCATTTTCCAGCGGGTCCCATAGGAGGCGTGTCGATCTCTGAGTGGTAAGTGCGCACCACGTCAGCAGATGACGTGGCGCGCACATACCACTGAATATTTTCTCCGCCAAGGAGGGGGAGGGAGGAGGGGAGGGCCCACTTTGACCCGGTATTCTGCGATTCTATGTTCTCGTTGCGACCAAACCACCGACTACGTTCTAAATCCGTACAGCTAAGTATATAACCCTTGTCGTTCCAGTACGATAAGGGGAACGTGCATATATATCCAGTGTGTTATGCGCTGATTTTCTCAATCCCATTGAAATTTCGGAACAATTGATGTCACTATAGTGATCTCACAAAAATCTCATGCCATATGAAAGTTTAAGATATTGAATTTAAATTCTTTCAAATCTCATTTGTCTCCACAATTAAATATTTCTACTCTTATAAATAGGCAAAAAGACTAAACTAAGTATGAGGAGAAATGTTAGAATATTTAGATAATAAATTACCATTCTGTCTAACAGTTTAAGTTTTTTGTACAATAGATAATGGTACCATAAGATCTTATAAAACAATTATTCTTCGGTTTATCATCTCACATCACACATAGATGAGACGGACTAATGTACAACGTGATTTATAAACTTTTAATTTGTTCAATATAGTCTCTAGACTTTTTGTACATGTTTAACATGGTTTCTAAACTATATAAAGATATTCAATATTGTTTTTCCATTAATTCAAGTTTAGGAATAATATTGAACATTTCAATATAGCTCAATGACCAGTTGAACATGTATAAAATGTCTAATAAATTTCAAAGACCATACTGCACATTGAGTCAAAATCTAGAGATAATTAGTGCCAATTTTTTCATAGATGATTTGGGATAGAGAGAACTTCACGAGTCTCAAGAATAATTGCATTGACCTTCGGGTTAGTTTATACATTAGGAAGAAAATAGTAAAAGACTATATGATGGTTTATGGGAACGGCATTCACAATTTCAACTCTAGGTTGCTGCCGATTTTAGCGGCCACTTGGATGACATTGATTTAAGGTCGAGTTACTTTTTGTTTTAACCGGAATTATCGGCGTCATTTTCTTCGGCTTCTTCGGGTCACTATTCAAATTGATTTGTTTTTAAAATTGTTTTCCAAAGTCAATAACCTAAGATATGTCACATAAATATTCGGCACAAATCATGCCCCACGATCTGTAATGCAAAATGGTTTGCTGATGATTTGAACTAGATTTCTCCGGACATCCTGACAGCCGTCCCCGGCTACTCGAGCGCTGAGCTCGGCCACTCGTGCTCGAGATTTTGGGCTCACGGTCGCCGTGCCTGCTCGAAGCTTTGAGCTCGAGGCTATGGCAAGCCTGACCGTTTGAGCTTGTATCCATGGTCGCTACATCCGGCATCCTACAGCCATGGATGCTTGAGGTCAAGAGGGCGTCGCTGGACTTTCGCAAGTGGCGTCATCGTTGTCGGTGAGGCAGTCAAAGATGGCGATGGACGGACAGTGGCTGGTGGTGGGGGAGGTTGGATGGGCGGCCACACTGGTGTTGGATGTGTGGATACCTATCGACGACCGATTATCATTTATGTTGATTAAATAGTCGGTTGTTATTATCCATATCTTCTAATTAAATGTCACATTATTTTAATGCTCTAGCCGATGGTAATACATGTTTGCAAGCGTAAAATCCAATTAATAATTTATAACACGACCTCTTGTCCCTTAAAATACATAAAATCCTTAATGGAATTGTCCAAGATTAATCCTTGCAAAACAAAATTCCTAGTGCAAGGACCTCCTTGCCTAGTGAACGCTCCTGGAATTCCTTCCGTGAAAGATTATTTCTCTACGTCTGCTTTGTGGAATCCTAGTTCTCGAACTGTTTGTGCTCGTTGAAATTGGTCTTTGGATGGAATCCACGTTTATAAGTTTTGAATGGAAGTCGCACCAAACGGATGCTATAACTCTTACCATCCTAAGGTCTCGGAGAAGGATAATTGTCCGAAAAATCCCAACCATATTGTACAGCAGCCAATCCAATTATAAACTTGTCAATTTGACCAATTTAATTTTAAACATTTTGACGATTTGTCAATATAGTCATTTTAATTAACTTTAGTTAAAAATCGAAGATGCAAATGCTAGCCATCTTATCTTACATGCACAGGTATTGACATGAATGATTTTTACACTTTTTTTACACTAGCGAAAGAAAATAGGGGAAAAAAAAGGAAAAAAGGAAAGAAAAGAAAAGGAAAAGAAGAAAAAAAAAATCAGAAATTTTTAAAGAATTGCAAACGTAGTTTATGTCAATAATTTCATATCAAAAGTAGTTAAAAGAATCACATTGGAAAATCATCAAAAGATTTAAGATTAAATTGATCAAATTAAAAAGTTTTGAACTAAATTAACCGCCTTATATGAGTGTGTAGCTTTTTCTCTTTGATTTTTTAGGGTAATTTTGGTAAGTCAAGCACTAGCCAGTTTCTAGCAAACCAACATCACCTAAGGGCCTACATGGTAACGTTCCTCTTTTTTTCTTTTTTATGTTCTTTTGTTCCTCGGATTAAAAAAAGAACCAAAGTCCGTTTTTAAATGTTAGTTAAGTTTTCTATTTCCCAAAATAGAAAAGTGGCAAGGATAAATTTGAAACAAAAACAAAAAAACAAGTAGAGAAAAATAACTTCTTATTCCTAAGAACAATTTCTAGAAATAAGTCATTTTGTTTATTTCTTTTCTTCTTCTTCCTCTTTTAATCGGACGATGGAGACTTGTTGCTCGTTGTTCCCACATGTTGCCGTCACCTATTGCGACCACCAATCTTTGTCACCAGCCGCCGCCAGTCGCCAGCCAAGGAGAAAGAAGAGAGGAAAAAAATCTATCAAAATTTTAAAATTTAAAGAAATTTTACAACACAAAAAAAAAAATGTGGGTCATACAAAACGTATTCATGTTCTTTTTTTTGTTTCAAGAATAATAATTTTGTGTAGTTAACAAACATATTGTTTTACTAAGAAATTATTCTAGTGAATACAAATATAAAAGAAACCATTTCTTAAAAAAAAAAAATTATCTCATAATAGAAATGTTACCAACACATCCTGAAACCCTCTATTTTCCTTTTCTCACCCGCTATCCCCCTTTCTAAAGTCGACACTAAATTTGTTAGAATTGATGATAGGGAAAATAAAGGTATCCAAAGACACGATCATAGGTTTGGACGGAAAGAAAGAGACAGGAGAAATGATTAGGATGTATTAGGAGTAGACCTAGGCGAACAGTTCTTTGTCAGATCAATCATCCCCGTCATTTCATGGTGTTACAAACATTTGACAAAACTAAAAAAAAAAAAAGTAAATGAAAATGTTTCCATTCGAATTAGTTTTGAATTGAATCATATTCCATCATGTCAAGTCTATCATGTCAAGTTCATGTTTGCGATCACCAATCATTGTCACCGGTCACCAGTCTAGGAGAAAAAAAGAGAGAAAAAGAATAAAAAAAAAAATCTAACAAAATTTTAAAATTAGAAGAAATTTTATAGCACAAAAAAGAATGTGGATCGTACAAAACGTATTCGTGCTTTTTTTTTTTATTATTCTAAGAATAAAAAAATTGTAGTTACCAAATACGTTATTTTATTAAGAAATTATTCTAAGGAATACAAACAAAAAAAAAAACTATTTTTGAAAAAAATTACTCATAATAAGAATGTTACCAAACACATCCTAAAAGCCTCCATTTTCCTTTTCTCGCTTGCTATCCGCCTTTATGAAATTTGACACTAAATTTGTTAAAATAGATGATAAGGAAAAGAAAGGTATCCAAAGACACAATCATAGGTTTGGACGGAAAGAAAGAGACAAGAGAAATGATTATGATGTATTAGGAGCAGGCCAACAGTTCTTTATCACATCAATCATTCCAGTCATTTCATGTTATTACAAAAATTTGACATAATTAAAAAATAGTAAGTGAAAATGTTTTAATTTGAATAAGTTTTGAATTGAATCATATTATGTCACGTCAAGTTTGTGTTTCTTTCCATAATTCATTTATATAATTCATGTCGTGTTCTCGTGTCATGTAGAAGATAGTCACCCATAATAAGTAGATATATGAAAGATTGATTAGATCAATTTTTGCAAAAAATTTAAATCTCCTTTAATCTCTCCAAATATGGAGGACGGTGTAAAGGGATTTGAAGGGATAAGTGAGTCCACAAAGACACTCGATATTTTGTCTCTCATCTGTACCTTTTTTCTACATCTATTTGCATTCCCTCACCAGTATCTCAATAATTTTAAAACTGAAATCCTTTTGCAATCTTTTTTGTTCTTTTCTCTCACAACTATCACTTCTTTTCCTTGCTAATCACTCCATCCAAAATTGGGTTTAAAAAATGGGATTTGAAGGCCATATCTGTAACATGAGGGCAATGCAGCATTTGAGAACCACCATCCCCATTGAAAAGAAAAGTAACATCTTCCCCATTACAGTCCCTAAACACCCACCCCCTCAGGAACCCACCCGCCTCTTTTAGCCCAAAGAATCACCATGACACCCTCCACAAAGGAACCGGTATCAAGTGATCTCTAATCTCCCTAATGTTTAAAAATGGACAGACCCATTCCTCATTTTACCTTCTTTCTTTCTCTCTCATTCTTTTGTACTTGGGACCAAAAAAAAACTAATAACTCTCTTCCCCTCTCTACACATTAACCTACGACACCGAATGCCTCCTACTCCTCGATGGCGTGGACTTGGTGTCCCCCGCGTTCCCCGAGCTGGGACTGGGGCTCTCCGACGTGTCCGAGCTGCTGATCTCCCCCTGCCTCTCCTTGCTCGACCACAGCTTCGAGAAGATCTTCGACACGAGCTGGCCCTTCATCTTGGCCTTCTCGGCGGTGTTGCCGCTGTTCTTGAGGCCGTCGTGGTTCCCGTTCTTCTCTCCCAGCCTCAGGCTGGCGAGCTCGCCTTTCAGGGCCTTGATCTCCTCCGCGGTTGGGACACCGTCCCAGTCCTCCTCGGTGTTGGTGGTGGCGGACCTTGAGCTCCCGTGGGACCCACCGGGGAGCA
This sequence comes from Eucalyptus dawsonii, assembly GCA_016097615.1. Lineage (NCBI taxonomy): Eukaryota > Viridiplantae > Streptophyta > Magnoliopsida > Myrtales > Myrtaceae > Eucalyptus > Eucalyptus dawsonii. The sequence continues at coordinate 28,242,525 of CM027878.1, forward strand.
GCGCGGCGATGGGCCCTGGCAGGGTGGGTGTGGTGTTGCCAGAGGAGGTCGTGGTGGTGGCCCGCATCTGCTCAAAGAAAAGGACTTGCACCACCACACGGAGCGGGAGCCGCTCATTCTGCACCGCGTGCATGCAGGCATCGGCGGAAAGCTTGCTGCAGTCCATCATCTTGTAGATTTTCTTCTTCTCGCTCTTGCTGATGTCCGGGTGTTCCTGCACAAAGACCAAGCTTGAGTTTAGCGCATTTCCAAAGAACCAAAAGTATCATCTCTTTCTCATCTAATTTATTTTCACAGGCATATCCACGAAAGAATTCACTTTTAAGTTGGTGCCATTTATCTTCTATGTTTGTTCATAGGTGCTGCAAAAAATTGTAAGATGAACCGGAGATTGTTTTGTGCGAATGCACCTTCAGGTACATGTCGATGGCACGGTAAAGCCCATCATGAGTTGCTCTCGGGAAACCTGAGACCAGATTGGCAAGGCCAACAAATCTGGACACCGGCAAATTCGGGTCCCGTGCAATCTCAGCAAGGTAGCCATCCACCAGCCTTGCCACCCTCACCATGGCATCCGAACCTCGTTGATGGGGCATTTTGAATTCGTGGAATTCGCTTTCAAGAGACGGATCAGCCTGAGCACACCGATTATGCATGATAAACTCCTCGACTAGACTTTGCACGGTATCTACATCATAGAGCATCTCTTTGCCATCAGGGGCCCGGAACAGAAGGTCAGGCACCGCAGCTTCGTCGAGCTGCTGGCCAATTCTCCTTCTCAGTTCGTTCTTCTCCATTTCTCCACATTCCAACAAAATTACCGCTCTCAGCAACCTAAGCAAGAAGCTACACGAAACGCTTCCCTCCTCCATGGGAAGCAGCCAGAGAATAGTCTCCACCAAAGATCGATGCTTCGCCATGTCATTAGTCTGGATCACACCCTTGGCAAAACCGGGCAACCGTCTTAGTGCATATGCACTTAATGCTTCTCCTAGCACTTCACTAGAAATCATATATTTTGCCTTGATTGTTGTAATCACTCGCTTGTACAAGTCTATCTGGAGTTCACACAAATCTTCAACCCACCAGTCCTTTGGGACCACCTGCTGTTTCCTTACCCCGTTCCAGTGAGAATCACTACCGTTTTCTGAAGGGAGTTTCTTCCTGTTGTAAGTGTAAGACCAATCCACCTTGGAAGTGTCGATCAAAGCCTTGGAAGAGATCGAGTCAAGGCAGCGGCTGACCACCTTAAGCTCCTCGGCCCATGGATGAAGGGATTTTGTGGTTTGGAGAATGATGATCGAGTCTTTCCAGCTGCGGAAAATGCTCGAGTTAAAGAAAACCTCAATTTTGTAGATGAGATTCCCCTTTTCGATAGTCTCATACATCTCGAGGTACTCAGCTGCACACCGAGCCGCAACTACATTGTATGCATTGAGAGTGACCGTCATCCCATAACAAAACTTGACACATATTTCAAAGGCTGCAGGTCCGCCTGGAATATCTCCAATCTGGATTTCATCACTGTTGTCATCATTTGCACTTGCGACCAACTTCTGCAGCCGCGCACTCTTTGACAAAAGAGGAAACTACAAGAGGCAGACATATTCATCATACATAACATCATCGAAGGTAGCTGCTCCAGATCACAAGTAGATCAGAATAGAAGGAACTCCGAATTGTGTGGTTTGTAGAGGTCCATCCAGATGATTTACAAGCTTTATTTGATTCCTGATTTCCAATTGATAATTAAAACTGGGGACTACAGTTTACTCTCCATTTGCAGTTTATAATAAAACTTCTCAAGGACCCTATTTTTATTCTATTACCACATGGCAAGTCAATATACAGCAAATTGTATATTTAAATAATCACGATTTGACTCTCTTACCTTGTGCAGATAAAATTTGATATCCCCAATGTTGATCACAATATCAGTTGCCAGCTCGGTTGCAACATACCTGTAAACAAAGATAGAGGCAGTTAACAAGAAGAATTTCACCGTTATATAGGTATGCAAGTAGATAATCAATATATAAAACAAGCAGAATACAGAGAGTAGAGGCACATGCGAAGCAACTTAGGCTAGCAATATCGTATTAAAGCAAAAAATCTCAAGTAGCAGAATCAAAAGAATAAGTATTGGCTGTAACACAGGTCGTGAACTGATGTGGGTAAATAATTTTCTGAAAGCATAAACATGGTGAAAGAACCTCATTTTTTCTTTTTCAAAGAAAGCTGGTGTAACTAGAACCTCTCTATTACATAGGTGGATCTTGAAGGATCTAGCAGCTAGGCTATTTTTGTAAATAAGAATCTCAAAATTCAAACCGACAGGCAGATGCTTATTTCATGTAAATCGAATCTCTCAACATAACTTTGGAGACAGAGAATGCTGATGAAAGGGACAAAGTCAACCTGAGAACTGATGCTAAATTATGTATACTTACAGCCCAACACAGACCAAACATTGAGAATATCAGCTTGCTTTGCTATGAGTATGACCCACCGGTCCAAAGAGCAACAATAGTACACCGGCAGTGCATGAACATGAGAGGAATTAAAATATCATGTGACCGCTTTCTTGATAGCCTCTATAAGTTAGCTGCCTCTAGAAGTTAGCTACCTCAATCAGACGAGTGTAAGTTTATTGTCAAACAGACAAGATGCCAACGGACAGTGGAACAGCACCTGATATGAGCAGAAGAGGAAACTATCTTTGGATTTGAGAGGAAGAATCAAGATGTTACTCCCCGATGTTTCTTATTATCTAAACCTAAACCAGGAGTCAAAAGTGTCGATGGGCAGTTTCCTCTGTTCAAATTAGTTTACCTCAGACGCCACATGATTGCAGAATTAACTTTCATGCGACTGCATAAGTAACATTAGGAAAAAGCATTGTTCATCTCTAGCTGCATTAAACTCACGCTTGCATGATATGTTAGATCCGCTGGAAACTAGCCTAGAAGTCGGATGCACTAGTCAGTCTCTTCAAGTCCTATTGACAAGCAGGTCGCCTATTTTTTAACTGCATGGATGATAGGCAAGTAAAGCAATAGGTTTACTGCATCAAACCACAAAAATTGCCCCTGCCTTCCTACCCCCAAAAATAATCACTTTGCTTAGGCAGTCCCGTTGATTGAATCCATAGAAAGAAAAAGCACTCTGAGAATTCACCTCAGACAATTCTATTGAAAAATAAAAATTGTTAAACATAAAAGTTCCCAGAATCATATTGAAATTTACAGGTAAACATAATTAGGCTAGAGAAGCAGCAAACATACGGTTGAAGAAAGATGATAAACTATGGAAATGGAAATGAACCTAGAGCTTTATTTTGTATGATAAAGGAGAAATTTAGCTTTCTGTCCTTTAGCATCACAGTTGAGGGGCAGAGTAATACAGCAACTATGAAAACGGTAATCACCGCATCGTAACCTCATCTTTCCCAAGTCTTTGCAGTAATAAAATAATAAGGAACATAAAACCTATACCAAGTAAAATCAGCTCCCCAAATGTTAGCCGTCATTTTAGTTATAGACAAAAAAGTCCAGGTCTGAAAAATATTGGTTACCCACAGATAGCTCAAGCCTGAGATTTAAAGCCACCCCAACAAATTCGGCAACGAATAGACTGCAAAAGCAATCTTAAAGAAACGATCGTGTAATAATAGAAGTACAAAACCAGACGCATCGCACTCAACGGTATTAAGAAACGCAAAGCCAAAGAGTAAGAACAGGACGAAAAAAGCATCTCAGCCAAAACATATACCAGAAATGTTAGATTCCCTAAAGAGGATCTCAAGATTTACCTTATATTTTCTCCATCACCCTGAAAAGAATCCGGCTTGGATCCAAGTTTCATAAACTTCATCTTGCCAAACGTAAGATCTACTTCTCCAATTTATCCTCCGAAAACTGATTCAGAGCTTCCTGCGACGCATAAATTCCGGCCACCACTGGCCGCAAATCTCTCTCCCCCAGAGGGAAAAAGTACAGAAACTCCCGATGAAGGAATCGAACTCTTGGATGCTAAAATTGGTGGTGCGACACGAGATGAGAGTGAGAATGAAAGAAAAGAAATTTTTGGGAAAGTGGATGTGTATTTCTTAGTATGACCGAATCTTTCCCACAAACCAAGGCCACTGGAGGAGTAGTGTAAAATGGAATTAATAAATCAAACTTCACTTGAATGGTAAGAGACCCGAAAAAAGAACTTGCCCCCTAAATTAGCAACAAAGAGCACAGTCCCCGGGCAAAAAGGGTCAGCAAAGGAGACACGGCCAACACATCCTCAGAGAGGTTTTATAAAAATTCTCAAAGCCACGCTGCGGATGTGAAACAGCCACTTGCACAAAACCTGACACCACCAACACCTTGTTATTTGTTTATCTGTCTCCTAATCCTGTTTGTTTTATCCTCCCGAAGACTCTCTCCTGCACATGTAACTCCAGATTCGAGACACCCTTCACCCAGCCTCAAGTTCAAGAGGAAAAAACCCAAAACCCAGAACAGACCCCACTTTCAATTCACAGATCTTGCGTCCCCCGTTTGCTTTCTTGAAACTACAACAGCTCCTGCAAGGACAGAAGGGCAAAACTTTTAGTATCGATGACGAGGTGAACAAAACCTCCGACACATTAGACAACAGGCATCAAATTTCAAGAGAATCTATCAGGATAACCACTAACAAGTGGGCATCAATTCCAACAAGATTGTTTCAAGCTAGTGGTGAAGGTGAGAGCAAATCAAGGACCGGGCTTCGGACCACAGCCCCGAATCGACCTAAAAAAACGCTCCCCACGTTCTAAAATACCCAACTGATAACATGCTCAGCTCGAAAAACCCAACACCGAAAATGTCGCCAAAGTGCCAATTTTGCACAGCGAATGAGAGAGATCATGCACAACTCAGCTCCAAAAGGATAAAATACCAAGGAAATAGCAGGAAGGTCACCGACCTGAAAACCAACCAATTAAAAATTGAAAAAGTTTCCAGCAAAAAGCAGGACACTTTACATTGAACCACTTCAAATTGTTTACAAGAGAAGAATGGAGTTTCAATAACAGAGACGGAGGAAAATCAGAGGAAAGATCTCTCAATACCCACCTAACTGATGCCCTAACTGCACTTCCCTCTTCTTCCTCCTCCTCTCTTATCTTCCCTTCCCTCCCTCTCTCTGACAACAGGTACAGAGAATCAAAGCAGGAATGATCACGGCAAACACCAACAGCGTTTCCTTCCTTTTGCAGAAAGAGAGCACTGCTATATCCTGCAGTGGCCAAAAGCCAAGAGCAATCCCACCTCGGCAAGACAACCCCGACCCAGCAACGACAACAAGAAGAACACACCCACAAGTATATGAAACCGCCAAAAAATAAAAAGAGAGAGAGAGAGAGAGAGAGAGAGAGAGAAGGGAAAATCCTACTCTCGAAAAGATGAGCTGTTCCTCTCCTTTTGACAGCCACCAGAGCTACACACTTCACTGCTCACAAAAAGCCAAAGCCCCAAATGTTCCCTTCCGTCTCTCTCTCTCCCGTCCTCAGTCTCTTAACTTTCCTTTGAATCAGCACCACCGCCCCTACCACCACCACTTCTCTCTCTCTCTCTCTCTCTCTCTTCCCCTCCCTCAGTCTGTTCACAACCCAGTTTTTTTTCTCACCACCCACAATATAAATGCTCCAAACTTTTCGAGCCCCCGAAAAATATTAAAAGCTTCTAAATCGTTTTCCATCCTTTCTTGTTAACTCGCCTTTGCAAAGATGCATTTTTTATTGTCGCCCCCTTTCTAATGGAGCTCGGGCAAAGCAAAGGATGAAGCTTTTTCCCCTTTTTCAATCAAGATGAGAACCATGGGGACCCCACTCTCTCTCTGCCCCACTTTCTCTCTCTCTCTCTCTACAAGGCAATGCACGCCAATCTGACAGGGAGAACTTTGTTGCCCCCTGCAAGATGTACAAGGTGACTATCCTCCGTTATGGAGAGAGAGAGGAAAGCAGATACTGTGTACTAGAAAACGACCCATCCTCCTCTCTCGTACTTTGATAATAATGGCATCCATCTCAATTTTTTCCCCTCCTCCATCCTTTTTGCTCCTGTATTAAATGCCATTCATACTCTGTATTCTGCTACGGTAAAATGAAGAACAACTACGGTTCTTGCGTGTCTTCTTGGTCTTGCTTATACATCAAAACTAAACAGAGCATACACATCGTGGTCAAACCATTCCGCATTGGTCCCGCGATAATCCTTCGTGTGCCCGCGATTCCAGATGCGCGTTGCGAGAATCGATTCCTTCGTGCGTTTCCAAAAATCTGCAAGATAACCGATGTGCTTAGAAGCCTAGAAGGGTAGTTGTCAAGCATAATATAAAAAAATCCCCTGAATATTCGAAGAACCAACTATTAAATATAATTTAAATAGTGAATATATCGAAAATAGTTATTTCTCACTCTTTAATATTTTTTTTTAAACAATCCTGATTTGAGGAAAAATAAAGCTTAAATAAAATGGTCAATTGTTTCAGGTCGATTTGGAGAAATCTACCAAAATTATCTATATAAGTTTGAGTTATATCATGAGCAAGTCTCTAGTCAATTAGTCTTTTTGGCTTTTACCATTTCGTGTGGATACATATATTAACTTTTGCCGGGTCAATGAGGTTATGATACCAAACTCATCAATCTCGAACCATCATTGAAAGTAGCTATGATTTAAATCAAATATTTCATAATTGACGCACTTCTTATACTACTAATGCTTAGAAGGATAAATGTATGCATCACTTCTCCCCACCATTTTTTATGACACATGGCCCAAAGCTTCCTATATACAAACGGCTACTCTCCTAGCATTTTTTGCAAAAGAAAACAATGATACAATGATACATTATTTTTAGGATAGGATAAGTCATTTTGAAATTTATAGATGAAATAGTCGATTATTGTTTGTATCTTAAGATCTTTTTTCTTAATATAGAAGTTTCAAGTAACCCTAGTTTGTAAACCGTGCTTCGTTGTGAGATGAGTTTTCATTTATGAGTGAATCGTGTTATTAATAATAATAAAACTAAGTAACCGAAATTGACGAATACTTTATTGTATTTTTTAAGAGGAAAAACTTATGATGGTGCATGAATTTAGGTGAGTCCATTCAATGCGATAATGAAATAACTGAAAATGCGTAGAACCAAAGCTCTTGCAAACACAAGTAGCCAACTTTTTGCATTTGAAGTTTCTAGAGTTTTTCACATTCAAGGTTTAAGTTGTTTGTCAAAACTAAATATGGTGAGCTTTTATTGCTTGATCTGAATTCATTATCACTCTTTGTTAACATAAGTCAATTGGAAACTTAATCCAAGTATCAATGAAAATAACTATTAACGTATACACATGAAAACTTAGAATTTTAGATTTCACTATCTAATTACATTTGAGACAGGGTTAGTACTTACTCTTTTGATATAATTGTTGTCTTGTTGGTTAAGCTTTAAACTCACAATCATTTGATTTCCTCAGCGTGATTGATGATACTCATGATCTTAATTTTTTTAAAGATATATAAATATTAAGATCTAAAAGCACTTAGAAATTTTATTATATTTCAGCCTTTAGATATACTTTTCTAAGGTAACAAAATTTCTTGATTTTATTTTAAGCAATACCAAGCACACGAATCAGTATAAACGAAAAAGTGATGTGAATAGTAGAAATTGAGATTACTTTAAATGTTGTTGTAAAGAAAAGTTATGATTAAGTTGAAGAGAAACTAATTATCTTGGAAATTAAGAAATTGTAAATCAAGATAGTGATAAGAATTTTTTAAAAAAAATTGCAAATTTACATGATAAATTAAGTAAAAGAAACAGGTTATGTGAGTAGTGTGAATATGAAGTAAAGTAATAGCATTGGAAGGAGGGCTTAAGGAAGGGACACATATCCTTCCCAAAACCTTCCATTAGTGTATCTTTATAGATAGAAGATCATGAGCTGATTGGATGCAATCTTTTTATTTAATCGAGATAGACCAATTAAACTCAAGCTGAACACGTCAGACTGAGTATGCTTTGTTAACTACGTCCAAACGAACTAACCATTTTATATGGAAGTAACAATATTAATATAAATAGCTAATCTAAATATTATTTGCTTCTATATCACGTAAATGGATGTAACAACTCCACGTAATTTCAATGTAAACATAATTTCAGATAAATTTAAAATATCAAAATTCGACATTAACTTGGAGCCATATTTTCCACATAGAAGTACACCCTATAGAGTATATATGCATAATTGTTGATATGTTAGTTGTAGATACTGTTGTAATTATGGTTATAATTATGGTTAATGGATCAACGGAAGCCAATAAATTAAGATCGTTTTTTTGTTCACGTATCTTTTTTTGGATTCATGAATTTCCTATACTTTTATGTTCACGTATCTATTGAATTCATGAATTTCCTAGATTCATGTATTGTTTAGTTCATGTATTTATTGAGTTCATGAATCTCTTGAATTCACGTATCTTTGGATACCTGAATCTCTTGAATTCACGTATCTCTTTATTCATGAATATCGTGGATACACGCATCTATTTAATTCATATATCTCTTTAGTACATGAACTAAAAATCTCTATAAATAGATGGGAGCATAGAACTTCATAAGAGGTGTTGATTTTTGGTTTTGGTTTTTCTGAATCAATTCCAAAAAGACTTTGATATACTTTTCTACTCTTACATTTTTTTTAAGGCGTCTTTGGTTCAATTGAGCAGTTCGGCGAGTCATTTGCATAGTGCTTAATCCAAACGTCGAGGTGTTGTATCTTGGGAGGCATAGTTTGTGAATCTGCGAAGCACCATTTAGCGAAACTAATCGCCTTAAGGAGATTTGGATATCCGTACCTCACCTCCAATTTTATGTTATTTTTCAATGATATATTATTTTCTTCTTCTCCAAGATTTGTAAATGGAAGAAAATTATAAAGTTGTTACCATCTTCTTTATATTGATGTTCTGATTACAACAAACAGTGTGTATTTTATGGACTAATTTCCAACAGATACATAGGGGCATATTAAGATAAAATGGTACGTAAATGAAAAATATGCTATATAGGGTGCTTAATTATAATCAATTAAAGAAAAAAGAAACCAAAAGAAAAGATTAAAAAAATGGGTTAGGGTAAGAGTGAGAAAGATTGGTCATTGGTGGGAGTAGAGATTCAAACAAAAGATCTAAACATGGTTCGATTGATTGTACAAGATTTATGTCATTTAAAAGGTAATATTAAAGGGGGAAAAATACCGACAAAAAAAAAGTGAGGAAAAAAAAAAGCTAACACAAAAGTTAAAAGGAGAAAGACGTTTGAGGTGGAAAGCGAGAATGTAAGTATGAAAATGGGTGAGAGTAGAGATTACACTCTACTCTCTTCAAGAAGGGTCTAGATTGCCCTCCTTTAATCATATTTTATTGATAATAATCCAAGTGTCCGATGTAAAATTAGAAGTAGAAAATGAAAATGGCGTGAAACTTCTCCCATAATTTCAGAGTTTGCTTGATTGTCGTCGCTTTAATTGATGAAGAACATGATTCGATTACAGAGACCTACAATAATTAGAGTCACTAGAAATCGAAAGTTATGGAGATTCATACACTTTATTGTCTCTCATAATCATGTGTTAGCACCCAATTCTCGTAAAAGGAAACCCTCAACTTTACCAAGAAGTCTTGCAACCTTAAAATTCAAGATCCCTTGTTGACTCGGGCATGTTGAAAATCTATATATTTATTTGAAAACTCGCAATTTCTTTTTGGGATTAGAGGGAGAACATTCCTTAAACCCATGGCTCCAAACGGGGTGCCATCTCAAGCTTGGTAGAACGCTCATTTCTTGGAAGGCATCCACCGTGTGTTCGACTCGAATGGTTGGTCTTGGCCATCTAGCTTTGTGGGCAATGATGATTTTGTCCCAGAGATTTGCACACTTCATTTCGTGTCGGACCACGATCCGCGGTTGCAAAGTGAAGGCACATTCAACAAATTTTACTTTGGTGGAAGAGATATAGGTAGTTCAATAACATCTATCTGCAATTAGGGAGATAACACTCTACTACAAGAAGTGCAATATTCAGACTGCGTACTTAAATTAACCTAAGTCCTAAACTTTTTTGTGTGTGTTTCTCATAAAATAAAAGGCTACTTTTTACTTTCCTGCCCAAATTAGCGTTTATAGAAGAAATTTGCATTTTACCTTTTACTTAATCCAGATATTGCATCGGATGCACTTTGACTTTATTTATTCTGTGACCTCATAGAATTCCATACCATATACATAGGTTTACATATAATATTCTCATACTTGTTCGAAATTTCAATTTTTATAAAATCTGGGAATGAGTCGATTTTTGGTGCGTTTTGCTATTCTAGAAGTTTATTATATACATTCTAAAGATTATATAAGTTTTAAAAAGAATGAGAAAACAGCTATGATTCCACTTGTCTACATTTATATATTGTGAAAATGGTAGTTTTTTTAGCTTAACGAAAGTCAAGGTCCATCCTCTGCAAAATTTAAATTAAGTAAAACAGCAAAAAGTAAAAGTTTATCTACACACTCATATATCTAGTAAGTATTTTAATCTAAAACTTAATATCTTGAAATGGCCATAGGGTTGATTTGTTTGATTAAAAAAAAAAAAAAAAACCTTTCGATATAGAGCGTTTTCCATAAACTGAAAATAATAAATTCAAATTGGAAAAAAACTACTTTCCCTTCGAATTGAAATCAATTTTTAACAATACAAGGTGCCTTTAGTGGATTTTACTTAGTATTAAAAACCATAAAACTGATTTTCATTTTCAACTTGATTTTACTTGAAATTCATGAAAACATTTTCTAGTGACAAAAAGTTTTTCATGAAACTAAGGACCTTATGTCCCAACAAAAGTGATGACAAGGCTTATTAACCAACAACAAAGTGAAACCCCAATTTGTTTTATGATCACTCATTTGAGAGGGCATAGAAAACAGCAAATGGTCAAGAGTGAAGGGAAAATATTCAATAGTAAAGTAGAAGAAAGGGCAAAAGCTTCCCTGGTGATTCAATGAATCAGATGGAGTCACTTTGATACGTGACCTCGAGAAGTATAACATGATCACCCCAATTATTCAATTACTTGACTAGTCCAATAGGAACCATCTCCCTTTCTTCTAGTGGACAAACAGTGACCACATCCTCTTTTTTTTCACATTTATTTTATCTATCAATTGATTGATTTATTTAGTTCTCTCTCTCTCTCTCTCTTCTTTTTTTGTCTTCTTTACTGAGCCTCACATGCACTGCTCCAATCTACTCCTCCCGATGCCACTAAACCCCATCAAGAATGTGCACCAAATCTCTTGGTTTTGGTCATATCCTCACTCCTTTTAAAACACATCCCAATACTAATTCCCAGCTTTTTTTCTAAATGCTGGAGTTCTTTAATTCCTTGATTAAGAATCTCATCACCTGCACAGTAAACCCCCTCTTTTTTTTAAAGCAAAACCCTCTCTTACATAATGCTAGTGTCAGCGAGTGAGAGGATCTACGACTAGATTGAGATTGGTTCCTGAAGAAATGTCGGTCCTGGTCCGTCCTAATCAACACTAAAAATCCTGATAAAATCCGGCCACAATCTTTGGGAAAGATCCCATCCAACAGCGAGACTGGTCGGGTTCATGCAACGAGGGGATTTTGGAATAGAACAGTACATGCATCGTTAGGTCTCATTCTGTGTACTGATCTTGGATAACCAACGTGGGGTCCTACACAAGGGCATGCTGGACCTTGTGCATTGAATGATTCATATGCCTCGTCACATTCTCTTGCTGTAGGGATAAATATGCCCACTCAAGCAAAGTGGGTTTGGACAGTGGGGATGTCAATTTGTGCTTGGCCTGTTTTTTTGTGAAGTTTGACCCTTGCCATGTGGTCTTGCCATTGCCATAGCTGAAGGGTCATGCCCTACCTTATCTTTATGCACTTTCTTGGAGAAAGATCTACTCCCATATGATGGAGTTAGTTAATATCCTTAAGCGCAAAAGAGTGGGGGGACCAATTTTTTCTGGTGCCTTTTTTATGTGTTTTATTATCAAGGGTGATCGTATGGTATCTATTCAAGAACGTGTTATCTCGCTTTTTACGTAATTCCGAAGGTAGGCTCCATCGTGTACAAATAGCAGGCGCGCTATCATTGGCAGTCGCACTCGATGATACCCTGTGATGTGGGTCTAACGATCGACCGCATCGTTCTAGAAAAACCAATCCCACAGTAATCCGGGTTGACAAAGATGAACGGCAACGAGTTCATGCACCTGTTGAAGAATAGAGAGTTAATGAGCAAGGTTTGGTGTGAGAATCAACCTAACGTTGCGTGGATGCTAACTTCTTATTCTTTCAAAAGGTATGATAATATCTAGAACAGGCTGAAAAAGTCCAAGTTGATGATAACGCCAATGACTCGGATCCCCAACCTCGTTTTCACATGAAGCCTTGGGTTCCAACCAGGATGACCTATCTCTCTCCTGGTGCGTCGCTCGATAACCAATGAGAATCCATCATCTTCTTCGTTGCCAGGGAGATGGACCACAAATACATTTCGTAGCTAATGGCAGTCAAAGATGGGTTAAACTAGAGACCCGTCCAAATCTGATATCGATTGAAAACCTACAGATTTCCAAGTAGGAATGTGCCTTCTGTTACTCTCCCTGCCTTGCTTACGATTATTACAAAGCACATGGGACTGGATTCTCTTGCAGTGTAGCACATAGTTTAATTGAATGAGGTACATGAAAACTAATGATGGTAGGTGATGGTCGATGTTGATTTGCTTAACTGCAAAATCTCCTGAAATCATTTTGTTAAGTGATAACCCGGCGCAGTAATCGGTGCTCGGAGAAGTCCTGGCTTTGAACGCCATTAGTTTCAGCAAACGGGTTTCGGTTCAATGATCAAGGTAACTAAAGCATTTGCCAATTAAAAGGAAAAAAAAATTGTAACTTAAGCATTTGGCAATGCTCTTGTATTCTTGGTTTGGTTGAGTAATGATTTGTTTAATCCCTTATACTATGGAAATGCTCGTAGGCATTATCGGTAATTTTTTTTTTATGAGAATGGATCTGTAAGGTTGCACCTATGATTGATGGTTTAAGATGAGCGATCCTAGTAATTTTTCAATTACAATAGAATGGAATTTTTTTTCCAATTTTGCATACGAACAAGGTTGGAGATTTACTAATGTTTGCTTGAAATTCATCATCATGGGCAAACTGAGATAATTAACATAAGGGTTTTGACACAAGAAGGTTAATGCAAGGGCTTGATTTGAGACATATGAGAAGAATCCATAAAATAAAAAAAGGGAAACGGATCCCGCATGAGTCGTATGACAAATTCTATTGAGGTTTATTAATCTTTACAAAATAAAAAGATAGAGAAAAAAATCCGGTCAAAATAATTGTATCGTAACAAATGAAAAATAATGGGCAAAAAAGAGTAATTTTTTTTTTTTTCAAAATTTGCTGAAAATACAAAAAATAAAGAAAAGAATTACGGTTGAGAAAAGGGGGAAGGAAGAAGCATTTGAGACACAAAAGTTAATAAAGAGTGAATAAACTTTTTCAGTTAATCCACTGCTTGACACATGGCACAAAATCCTGCCATGCTAGTCCACTTATTTATTTATTTATTTGCTTCGACGCTTCAACGTTGTTAATTTAATCAATCAATTCATAAAACCAAAGTGCCCTTCGAAAGGTTGACACGAGGCTAGGAGTTGACGTTCGTGCATCAAGATACGCAATCCTAGGCTCGCATGAAAACCGGAATCTGTTGAAAATGGTCTCTCTCTCATGATCTCATCGAAGGTCGTATCAGTCGTCGGATGCAAGAACATAAGCAACACACCTTCATATTGAATTCTCTTTTGGAAGAGGTCAACATGTTCCATGAATTTTAGGCCCTCTAATTGTCAATCTCCCACGAATCGAGAGGTATCATTCAATCAATCAACAAGGAGATCCAGCCACGGAAATGGCAATTTTATGTTGACATGATTGTAGTTCACACCAGATAGTGTTTCATATTATGCATATATTATAATTCGTGTTTCATATTAGGCATACATTATAATTTGCGATAAAGATACGGACAATTTTAAGCATGATTCGATTATATCAACATGGTTTCAATTTTTTTTTTTTAATTAACATGCATTTGCATTGTGCCCCAATGCTTGAGGATGAGCATTATGCAGATTTCGATATTTTTTTTATCAAAATAATTATATTTCTCGTGTAACTATTATTAGCTTTGACAAAACGCAAACCATGATCTTAGAATGATCAAAATGTACACTTTTTTTTTTCTTTTTAACATTAGGAATATCTCTTCATTCTCTCTCTCTCTCTTAAAAGAACGAATTGAGATGTCAATCCTCAAGTGCGGCAACTAAATGGGGAATCGGGAGATTTTCAACAATTCAAATTCCACCAATTACATACAAACGACACTAGATTAGGGGCATCCGAACATGGCAATTTACAGGGTATTCCCTAGACTTTTACGTAGCAAAGCATCTGTGCTTGTGCTTATGGATTATAAAAAAATAGAGTTGACAACTTTTAAAGATTTGATCTGAAGTATATTTTCCTTAAAATAGTAGTGGAGACTCAAGACGCATATCTAAACATAGTAGTAATTTGAAGATAAAATGAATCATTCTATCTATTGCTAGATTGAACTAAATGGGGCATCGAGATATATATTTTTTTTTTGGTAAAAGGGCATCGGGAGATTTTCATCAATTCAAATTCCACCAATTACATACAAACTACACTAGATTAGGGGGACCCCGAACATGGCAGTTTACACGGTATTCCTTAGACTTTTACGTAGCAAAGCATCTGTATTTGTGCTTATGGATTATAAAAAAAATAGGGTTGACAACTTTTTAAAGATTTGATCTAAAGTATATTTTACTTAAAACAGTAATGGAGACTCAAGATGCATATCTAAACATAGTAATTTGAAGATAAAATGAATCAATCTATCTATTGCTAGATTGAGAGAAATCTCAACCTAGAGAGGGGAGAACGATGATAGTTCTAGAACTTTGTATTAATCACCACCCTAACTTTCTCCTTGCCTACACCTTTTGCCCTCTAAATTGAAAAGAGAAACAAAAGTGTACATTCTCAACGATTCCGAGGTGCAGGAGGATGAAGATGGTTTTTATAAATCTCTCCAACCTATGTTGAAGAAAAAGAGAACAAGGAAGAATGCCCTAGGGATACGGAAGTGGGGACTGTGACAAGTACATTGCATGAACTTCTTTTTATAACACATGGGAATCGGAGAGAGGGTGGTCCTGAATCTCCCGGTTTTAGGACTCTCTCGCAGGCCCCCTCCTTTTGTCGAAAGTGCCCAAAGTGGCTGCTCGAATCATGCCCGATTGTTTTTTTCCTGGCCAATCGGCATTGGAGAGAGGCTAGGAGCATGCAAAGCCATCATGGGCTCCTCCCTTCGCCCTCACATGCACGCACCTTCCAACCTCTTTCGAGTCCCTCTCTTCAAAGACAAACGAATAATACAATATCATGTGCGAGTTGATGATGTTAGGTCGACCTCGAGTCTCTAGAATCGCTCCACGAATCTATTTTCACCACATGTATTATCCCACATATGTCCGGGTGATGCATTCGAGTTCATGAATCCACATATATACAGTTTTGAAAAAAGAGAATTTTCAGATTTGATTATGCTTGACACATTTCTGTCCGTGGTCTTTTCAGGATTTTTACTCAATTTATTCCACAGTGTCAAGTCTCGAGTAATTAATGTAAAGAGAAAACACCAAAATCCCATTTAATTTGACTATTGGTCTTTTATCCTGAGTAAAGAACTACTTGTACATAGCGTTGAGTCCTACAATAACCTTGTCAACTATTTTAAAAGTTTTTATTAGGAGATAAAAACGTTAACTTTACACAATGGAAAAGCTAACTTGAGGTAGGTAATACCTTAAAAGTACCGCATACCGAAGATTTGGTTTGGCAACCTACAAGGCACAAGACCCTAGTCGTCTACAGAGGATTTGACATGCTTAAGCCAAAAGGGATTCCAGGATGAAGCATGGTGAATAGTATCATCCACATGTTGGTAAGTTAGCATGAGAATTAAAGCACAAGATCTTGAGCACGGCTCCCTTGGATTAGCCTTGAATAGAGCTCTTCCCCTGAACCCAATTTGGTTTGACCCTTCCCTTTTGGGCTACTCTAAGACAACGAATCCGCGGATCTTATGGGAAACACTTCAGTGCTTTGGGCCCAGTTTGTTGGTCGGTATTTTGGGCCCAGTTTAGTCAACTAATTTTAGTCGTTACAACCTAGCACGTCTGCGGTGTGTCTGGGCAAGTTCTTGTATGGGTGACTCAGTAGATCACTCGAACCGAGGATGTTATTCTCTGCAAGACTAGTTCGATGTCATTGCAAGTAAGGCACGATGCGAAGCATTTATATCGATCAGCATAACGAAAATTCCTGGCCTGATTAATCAGCTCTAAACGAAATCCAGTTGGAGGAGAGACCGTGGTTTGTTGACACTACTACTATTACAATCTTGCTGTTCTTCCGGTAGCTTTCAAGAGTTTGGTGTGAGCTGATGCTTTTTAGCAACCGAATAGAGCAACGTAAAAAGGGTACACTCCGTTTTCCAGTTTTGCTTTTCAGTTTCATGAGATCTTCTCAATGTTAAGAAGCAACGGGGTATGCAATTTCTATGAAGTGCTTCAACTCAAATCAGTTGGCCCATGGTCATGGCATATTCTTCTTCTTCTTCTCTCGTCAATCAAGAGAGTCGTCCGAGAAAATCAAAGTTTTCGATATAAAGTTGATGGAAAAGCAACCCGAACCCACTCAGATGTGAGAGAGCTGCGATTCAACATGAATATGACGTGTGACCTTTCGTGGATTTACTGGGCCTGAATCGGAATTCCTTCAACTCGGATCTCGTTCATGGTCTTCAAATGATGTCCTGCGCACTTCAACTACTGCGATAAGGGGAGGAAGGTTTTGCGTTTTTATACAAGTTATATATAATTTGTGAGAAGATAGTATCAACAAATCAGAGTGGCGCAGCGGAAGCGTGGTGGGCCCATAACCCACAGGTCCCAGGATCGAAACTTGGCTCTGATAGAAAAAGAGTAGCTTCCGACCAGTTACCATTCTTTTTATTATGTTGTTTTATTTCCTCTCTCTCTCTCTCTCTCTCTCTCTCTCTCTCTCATGGCTATGTTTTGGAGAATCTCTGGAGGTAGTTGCTATGTCATTATCATCAGCAACTTGTCTAAAATCACTTGTCAGAGTTCAAGTTACCTGGCGGAAATTGGCATTTGAACTTGGGAGGATTCGTTCGTGGTTGCATCTCATCCACGAAAATGCATGGTGAAGCGGCACTAGATTGAATTCCGACGTAACCAGACCCGAGCTAATTCCGCACCTGATACGCACTGACCAAGCATTCGTGGATGGATGCCGTTCTGCCCGCTTCAAACGCTTTTAAATCCTGAAGTCTGCATGACGATTCGAACAACGGTGTCTGCTGTAATCTATGTTTCCTATCTCGCAGCTGACGTTGTTCAGCAGTTTTTTTATTTTATTTTTGTCTAAAATACGGATGAAATATATTAATTAGCCAGTGCTTGGTAAATACATCACGAGCATCAACACATAGCAAATCTAACAGAGCAAACGGGGGTTGGGAGACCCAATTTGTAGGAAGAAAATTCATGCAATGGGCTTTCCCAAGTCAATCCGCTATTTTGTTAGTCTCTTTGTTGCAATGGGCTAGTGTTAGGCCCGATAAGGCTAGCATCTTTGTCTTGGCCCGGTCCACCAGTGGCTGTGCATCCCAGCTGAACTCCTCTGAAGTGAAGATGCTTCGCACGAGTCTCCAACAGTCAGAGTGTACTTTCAACTTCAGTTGAGTTCTTTTCGAGGGAAACTTGAGGAGGAGAATATCTAGAGTTTCGACAAGCGCCACAGCCTCCGCTTGTTCCGCCGAGCTAACTGCAATTGATTTGGTGAAACCATCAACTATTCTGTCGAGGGAATCTTGACATATGCAGGCGACGTTGTTCAGCAGTTTGGACTCAGTTTCCAGATGTTTAGAAACCTGGACATGCCGATCATTCCCTAATGGGCACAAACCAAAGAATAAGAGAATAGATTACTATTGGAATTCCTTAAATTCAAAGCCCTTACATACATGTATTTAAGATCACGTGAACCTATCATATATGATGAGCATTCACCTTGGTGTCGACTTTTTAATTGTCTGATAGATTATTGATTCGTTCAAGTCGGGCTTGCAAGATTCATCAAAGGTCGAGACGTATAAGAGAATGCAATCTATTTTTCTTTCCTTCTGATTCTGTCGATCAAGATGCATCCAAAACCACCAGATTCAGTGCTGGCTTCTCATTGCATATAAACATTACATATTACACTTGGATTGACATCCCACAGAAACCGGGGATTTGCCCTCCTAATCAACTCCCATATGCCGATGTAAAAAACGGTGCTACACCGATGGTCTTCGTCCTCAAGATCTTTCTCGGAAGTATTCCCCACTTGGTCTTGTCCTTCTTGTTCTGTTTGTTGATCCTGTCCTTGGTTCCCACATAATGGAAAAACTTCCATTTGGCAAGACTTCGATTGACATTACAATGTTTATAATTAGTTTGAAGAGATGCAAGTTCAGAGTGAAACGACACTTTCCGAACCAAGTGAACGAAACCATTGCACGTAGGGGACATACCTAGCAATGGGACTCGGCAAACCTATAAATCAGCGCAGAGACGGGAGTGCAGTGCCAACAGCTGCTACATTTGCTTGCAGTGGATGCAACCGCCCGGAACCCGTAATTTGCAGCCTGCAAAGTGGCGGATCAGCAATTCTAGGCCCTTGCAAGCATCGGAGCTGCACGGCGGCTGATCCTTCATGAAGACTTTGTCATGGGGCCCCATGGCCCCGATCGTCTCGCACCCGTCTCTACAATATGAACTAGAGCTTCCATCGCTTCGCATAGTTGCGAGTAGATCTTCCTCTCATTCTTCCGTCTGATCCTCTCCTTAATTTGCTGCAATATTAGATCTCGAATTGATTTCCCTTTCCGTCCACTTTTCTTATAGAACCCAAAGTAGGGAAAAGAATGATGAGACGCAAATAATAAGTTCCAATGCTTACGTTCTCTTCGTCAATGACGCACTGTAGTAGCTCTTTTTCTAGTAAGGGGTGACTCTGCTTCATTGCAGCCCATGCTTCGGTGGCCGACACGTCCTTGAAGTTCTTCACGATCATGCGGTGACAGATGAAGCTAAGACGAGGACCATCACAGAGCAACACGAGCTGAAAGATATCAATGACGTTCTCCATGTTTAGTAGGGCCCTGCTCAAGTTGCTGCTCGCAGATTTGCTTAAGCCGAGGAACCATGAATGAGTGTGAGAGCACCAGTAAAGGCACATAGAACTCAGCCATGTCTTGGTTTTGAAACTACACATGAAACACAAGCAATACTTAGCATAGAATACTGTGAGTAGAAAGTCTAAAATGTCTCTATATCCTTGAAGCGACAGCGTGGGAGATATAGTCTATGTAGCACGGACACTCTCCGGAAGCCTTTGTGTCGTGTCCGATACGCTCCGACACGCGGTCAACGGGTGTCGAAAAATCCGACACGTGGTCAACTCTCTCCGACACGCTCCGACACGTGAGTCCAAAATTCCGACATGCGATTCCGACACGCACGGGGTCAATTTTAAAAATTTATAATACTTGAGGGGTCAAAATATAAATATACACAAAAGAAGTAATAAAATTGCTATAAATATACACGCACGGGTCAATTTTTTTTTTCAGTTTTGTTTTTTTAGAATTGTTTTATTTTTTAAAAAGTCTTTTACTATGAAATAAGTAATAAAAAATGCTATATATGATAAATAAATAAATTTAAAAATATCATTTCAGCATTTTTCTTTAAACAATGTTTTTTTCCTCTAAGTTTTGTGTATTATTGTAACAAATTAAAACAATGAATGATATTATTTAATATTTTGCGTGTAAATTAATTCTAGGCTATTTATTATTATTATTTATTTATGTATTTATATATAAAAATATATTTAATATGTAACGTGTCGGAACGTGTCGAAATTCTCTATTTTTAAGAAATGACGTGTCGGCGTGTCGTGTCGTGTCGTGTCGCGTGTCACGTGTCCGTGTCGGTGCTACATCGGATATAGTTAACAGGATGAGTACAAGAATCAAACAAAAACACGAATAGCTGTGGCCCGGTCTTCTCCGATGGTAGCCGCCGGACCTTCCCGGCAGCTGTGGTGGCGGCCACTAGTGAGGGCTTGGCCAAGCTGTGGTGTGATAATCTAATTTAGTTTTTATTTTTTAAATATTTTTTTGACGTGGTGCTTGGTGGGCACTACATCATTGCCGCATGTCTTAAGAAAGTAACAAAATAAGACACGTAATGATTCAATTGAACCAATTTGCCTAGTTTTTGCACTTTTTGTAAATTTCATGAATCAATCGCACTTTCTTGACAAGTTTTAGGATATCTAATGTACATATCCTGAAAGACTCCTACTATCCAAGCATATGTTGACTTTTGTTTCTTTTACTCAATCCGTTCTTTCATAAATTACGACCTCACTTCGGGTGGATCACCTAGGATTTGGTGAATGGATTACTAAGTCTAAATTTAGCTCAAGCTCTTCCAAACCCATACAATTCTTGACTTTATGTTCAAGTTATTAACATGCAAATGATTTTTCAATTATGAATCGCCACTAATTTATTTTTGGTGGGTCGATTAAAAATCCAAATAAAGTAATGGGAGAATCACTTCTATGAACCAGAGATTAAATGAGTTCGGAGACTTGATTACGCTATATTACTTTAACGCCATTTCAGTATCTTTTCTTTTTTATTTTGGAAAATGTTTTCAGGTAGTCTAGATAGATTTTAGCCTAAACTGCTAACATACAAGAGAGTGATTAAGTGGGTGGGCAAAACAAGACAATGAATAAATTATAAACATTGGGAAGAAAGACTTACCTTGATACTATGTAAGCAACTGCAACAAGTATTAATTAGAAATACATATTCAACCTAAATATGATTTCTTATTATCACAAAATTCCATTCAAATCTCGTTTTAGGTTTTCCGAAAACTAAGCTATATGTCATGTAATTTAACTAAATAGCCTAATTCTAATGACAGGCAATAATTAATATGTAACTACTCTCCTAGACATGTAAATTAATGAAATGACCTCGCATGCGACCCCTAAATGAGACATGCGAGTAATGACAAGACACAAATGATGACATGAAAGATGACGTGGCACACGTTATGACATGCCATATATGACATGGCACAATGGTGTGGCATGCAATTATGACATGGCAGGCATGACCTAAATTACATGATATGCATGTGACATTTTTTGTGTTTTTCATGAAAATTCGAAATTAGAACATAACCACAATAATTCATCTAGTTCTAGATATTATCCAATTCAATTGAGGATTACTAGGTCAAATCCCTATTTAAATTAAATACTATCTCTAACTAGATAGTCTTTCTTAACATGCAATAAAACCTACCTAGCATCAGATATTATCTAAAAATCTAACCAAATTTATCTAACAATCTTTTCTGTACTTTTTATTCATTAAAGCTAGCAATTCTATAAACAGAATTTCAAATATAGCAAAAATCATTCAAGATATCCATCGAGATTCAAATAAAAGATTACGATATCGGGAAAAATAATCCTCGTCTCGTGTTTAGATTGATAGATATCATAATCCTAATAGGGCACTTACTCATAATCAAACATAATAAAAAAAAATGAAGATAGATCAAACTAAAGATTATCGCAATCTTAGGCAACACAATTATTCAATAATAAGTTGAAATAATTGAAAAAATTATCCGATTTCTTTACGGATCATATTAGTAATTAAATCAACTTTATCAATAAGCCCTAATTAGATTTGTTTAATATCTCAATATCACTTATCAAATAACAATCAATCCAAATCGAGGAATGAAATATTCCAATTGAATTGAAGATAGATTATTACCTAATTCGAACACGCTCCGATCCGGATCACGGCTTGCGAATGGGGCTAGACTTTCTCCTTTCAGCCATCGGTTGGTGGCTTCAGCAGCGGGCAACGCCTCTGCTATTTACACAGATCATAGAAAAACTGATCAGTGTCTTCCTCGCGGAGTTTTCTACTTCTTCGCTGACCATCTTTGAAGGATTTCATGGATGCGGAACACGTCAGAGATTGCTGGTCTTGCTCGCTGGGCTCTGAAAGAACTATGTGAGCAACCTTCTTTCTTGTTCGCCCATTCTTACGGACAAATGCGCATGCTCTCTATGTCGGATGATGTGTGCATCTCATATGAAATTGATTGTGATTCGTTTGGATGGCTCGCGTGATTTAGGAATCCTTATGTGACCGGCTCGTCTGTGCTGGCAGTTAAGTACAGCGATGGGATTTTGATGGCTGCTGACATGGGAGGTTAGCTTCTTTGCTTCATCGGTTTTCCGATTCCCTGATGCTGGTGCACTTTGATTTGAACAATTTGTTGCTTTCTCTTGGGAGGAATTTTGTCTCTTTTGTCTGTGTTAGGGAATTAGATATCTGTCAAGGCCATAGAATGATGATTGAAAGGTTCAAGTCGAGTTTTAATGAGTTTAAGATTCTCAAATTCTCTTGCTTCTTGATCATGATTGAGGAATTCAGATCATTTTCTTGGTCGACCAAATATCTTCGAAGGAATGCAGGAATATCCAGAAGAAGATTCCGAGGAAACTCATAGTAACAATAGGATTGGTTATTGTGTATGCTGGGAATTTAGGATATATGAAGTTCTCCAATGGCATCGTCTTAGGATTGGAATTGTTGGATCTTAGAGGTGATCTTTTTCTTTTTTGGTTAAACAATCCAAAGCGAGTGGAAAAGGCTGTTGGTCAATTTTCAATGTTTGTAGAAATTACAATTTATGTTGAAAGAGTGCTACCGAGTGTCGCCGTTTGTTTTTTAAAGGGCAGACTGATTTGCAATGCATTGAGATGGTCTTCTTGTCCCCTTTTTAGATTGGAGTATTTTATAGACTTGTATTGGTGTTCCATTAACTATGTTTGGTTTTCACTTATGCAGTTAGGTGCTGATTCACCTCTCTTTTAAATAACACAAATGTATTTCTGAACATATGTTTTTAACTTCTGAAATTTTGATTTGAGGAAAATTTCAGGTCTATGTATTCCATACTGAAATATGAGATATTTTTTTTTTTTTTTTTAATTTGAATACAAACAGCTCAATGCTTCTGCTTTTCAAACAAAAAAATTTCTGCCGATACCTGCCTATTGTCATGTATCAAGGAAAAAAGTGCTTACTTACTAGGAAGCACCGACACTTTCTGGAACACACTCTCGGACACTCTCCGACATTCGGTCAATACGTGTTGGAAAATCCGACTCCTGGTTAATCTTTTCGACACTTGAGTTGAAATTTCGACATGCGAGTTTCCGACACACAATTCCGATATGCGAGATTAATTTTAAAAATTTTCAATAAACGAATGGTCAAAATATTTATGTGAAAAAATAAAAATCAATAATAAAAATAACAAATTAAGAAAGAATAAAAACCTAATATTTTCTTCTCTTCTCTTTTGACTCTCACTTTCCGTCATATATAATTTACCCTCGAGTTTTTTTCTTTTCCTTTCAACACGTCTGATGCACAAGTCTAGAATGTGAATTATTTTTTTCTTTCTTTCCAAGTTTTATGGATTTATTGAAAAGGAGTTGAATTTGTCAAATTGAAACTATGAAGGAAATTAATAAATGATGGATTAATGTTTTTAGTATAAATGTATTACAAGATTTTATTATTATTGATTTATTTTTGAATTTGAATCACTTTAATTTGATTGAGATAATCATAAAAATAATAATCTATTATTTATATATAAAATATGCATATAATATACAACGTGTCGAAATTTTCTATTTCTTAAGAAATGACGTGTCGGTATATCGTGTCGTGTCCATATCGGTGCTACTTAGTTTACAGCTTCATTGCACCTTTTGTTCTGGCATGCTATATATCTGCTCATTATGAACATTGCTCTTGACTAGCCATGCTAGAAGGAAACTTTCTACCGCTTCTGTATTTTCTTCCATTTCGCTATTTCTGCCTATTAAGGTTAACAGTACTACGTAGCTTTCGAAGTTCTTTAACTTTAGATGGTATAGTCATCTCAGGACTGGGTTCCAATTGTTGGTTGCTTACATGTTCTGATAACATGGAGATTGAGTCCTACATTCTCCTTAATTGTGAGTATGTTAGTTTCCGGCTTATCTGTGTGTTCTGATAGTGAGAAATATTTCGCAGGTTCTTATGGATCCACCTTGAGATACAAAACTATTGAGCGAATAAAGCCTATTGGAAAACATTCTCTCTTGGGTGCGAGTGGAGAGATAAGTGATTTTCAGGAGATATTGCGTTACCTTGATGAACTCATGTATGTATCAATTGATTAAGATTACAAGCAGCAATTTCTTTTTTATTGCCGAATATATGTTACCTTGCTTCTCTAACTTTGAGGCTGCTTCTGACAAAGACTGTTGATTTTGGGGTCTGTTGTTGCAGTCTTTACGACGATATGTGGGATGATGGGAATTCCTTGGGGCCCAAAGAGGTGCATAATTATCTGACTCGGGTTATGTATAATAGGCGGAACAAGTTCAACCCATTGTGGAACTCACTAGTTCTAGGTGGAGTTAAGAATGGACAAAAATATCTTGGCATGGTAGGTCTTGACCCTTGGTCAGAATAGTTGGACTTTTCAGAATGTTGTCGAATTTTCATTCTATTGGCCTGCAATCTTATCCAGGTTAGCATGTTAGGCGTGAGTTTTGAAGAAAACCATGTGGCTACTGGGTTTGGCAATCACCTTGCACGGCCAATTCTTCGAGACGAGTGGAATGAGAACTTGAGTTTTGAAGATGCTGTTAAGCTATTGGAGAAGTGCATGCGCGTGCTTCTGTATCGTGACAGATCTCCAATCAATAAGCTTCAGGTTCTAGTTTTATCTGTGTTATTGTTTATGGTTTTCTTCACTTCTCAATGTATGCATATGGCAGCATACTATGAGGTTAGGATGTGATAATATCATATCAGTTGTTGGCATTTCTTCCTCTTCCTCATATAATTGTGTGATTCTGATGAACTGATTCACACTTATGCATTCTTCTTTTTGTTATAGAAAGGATGTCCTATCTGGGACTGAGGGAGAGTTACAGTGTATTCTTTTGTGGATTACCTAGTTGCACAACCAGCCTCCACATATAACTCTGGCTCCTTTTGGATCCACCATTGCCAATGTGGTTCATCCCTCTCTACAGTTTTACTTAAGCAGGTCCAACCCACCTGTGACGCATGATTATTACCTGGTTGTACAATGATTAATCATCGATGACCTGTATTGGTTTGTATCTTAAAAATTCTGAGGAGATGTTTCCAGACAAATTTGAAGTCTGCATCATGATGAAGATTAAGGAGGATGAATATCGAGTTGTTTCAGGCTCTTTGTCCCCCTAACATTCTTCCCTGTATGCTACTTTTTGGATAATTAGGAACCCAGAGGCTAGGTAACAATTGGAACCCATGAGATGTCGTGCTGTTCTTTGGCCATTTTAAAGGATCTTAGCCTATTATCTTGACTTTTGAGAACTGGTAGCGCTTGAATTTGTGGTTAACTTAAGGTCGTCTTTTTCTTGCTTTGGAGCAGTTCTTCATATTTACTGAGCTAGACGATTTATGTGATAAACCAATGAAGTGTACTGAGGAATGAGCATGAAGAGAAAAAGATGAGGGGATGGACAAGTCGGTTTCATTTTCCTGGA
The DNA here is from genome assembly GCA_016097615.1 of Eucalyptus dawsonii. Taxonomy (NCBI): domain Eukaryota; kingdom Viridiplantae; phylum Streptophyta; class Magnoliopsida; order Myrtales; family Myrtaceae; genus Eucalyptus; species Eucalyptus dawsonii. The sequence continues at coordinate 28,268,571 of CM027878.1, forward strand.
GCTGACAAGTTGATTTCTAAATTTTGACAAATGTAATTACAATGATTAGAGAAATTAAATCATAATTAAGAAGGCGGGGAAGGTTCTCATTGGCCATGTTTTTAATTACAAGTTGCTTTGGAGCAGTTCTTCATATTTACTGAGCTAGACGATCCATGTGATAAACTAATAAAGTGCACTGAGAACTGAGCATGAAGAGAAGAAGAAGAGGGGGTGGACAAGTCGGTTTCATTTTCCCCAAGCTGACAAGTTGCTTTCTAAATTTTGACAAATGCTAATTACAATGATTAGAGAAATTAAATCATAATTAAGAAGGTGGAGAAGGTTCTCATGGATCATGTTTCTTATAGACAGCAATTGATCTCTGGTGCATGACTTTATTTCGCACTCTTTTGTTGTGATTGTCTCACATGTTCTTCTTTTTGTTCCCACGCATTTTACTTATATGTAGTTCTTTCTACAGGCATTCGATGTTTTTCTTTGAAATATTGCCATTAGGTTTATTTCGAACTATCGAAATGACACGGCGCTTGACTTGCAGATTGTAAAAATCACAGAAGAAGGAGCAACAAATTTTCCACCCTACTCGTTGAAAACCTTCTGGGGCTTTGAATCATATGAAAACCCCACTGTTGGTGAAGAAGGTTTGTGGTGAACTTTGTTCTGCATATTCTTATATTTGTTTAGATTCTGATCTTGTCATGTTAATCATGTGATGTAACACTTAGAAAATGTGTTTTTAGATGTTCCAGAGAGGCTTCTTAGGTAAAGAAGCTGTTGGCGCCTTTTCCATCTTCACTGTCAATTGCCCTTTACAGATTTTTATTTATGTTCTTTGGGATACATCATCTGACCTTTACATGGTCTTTTTGGGGCTAATTTTGTGGATGGGCTAATGTAGTTGGAATAGCTTTTGGTTTAACCAGAACTTGTGCTAGGTGAGAGAAATGGAGACATAGTTTGTGCAGAAAATCAGTAAAAGTGCGAAAGGTACAGTAATCTTTATCATGGGGGGAAAAAGAGAGAGTTGGGGCTGTCAATTTCGTTAAGAACATCTTCCACTTAATTGTATCAGAGTAAGGTTGTGATCCCTGGGACATGGGCCTACCATGCTACTGCTGTGCCACTCTCATTTGTTAACATAATATTGGAAAAGCATCTTTCATAACTCTTACCAAGTTGTCTGACGTATAACCTTACTGTTACCACAATTATTGGATCGTGCAGGACATCACTTGAAGATGACCAACTAGAATAAAGTTGGATGACCTCGATCTCGATCCCCTGCGCTTTGCAGGATAGCCTTCCTGTGTCATAAGTGCCGTTGTACTTCCTTGTCGTGTTTCCTCTTCACCTATGTACTTTAGCAATCTCTGGCTATGCCCCCATCCCTCTTGAATGTGCCCACATTCAACTGCCGAATGGGCGCGGAGGGGATATCGCTCGACGTTGCTGGGATTGCTTTTTCTGTCAACTTTATAGCATGGAGCTGTGACTAATATTTGGAACTTCGTGTTGATTTTCTTGTGTTTCGGCCTTGCCTATGTATTTCAGCGTTCTCTCACATTCAAGTAGGTTTCGGATTGCTTTTTTGTTTCCGCTTCGCATATGGTATATTGTAGCTTACTGCTATTGCTCATTAAGGGCGTATTTGGTAACATCCCCATTTTTTTATTTTTCGGAGCAAAAATCTACTGGCGTAGTTTTTATTTTTGGAAATAAATTTGTTTTTGAGAATAGATTTGAAATAAAAATAATAAAAAACTGCTTTTCTATTTCAGGAATAACTTAAATCAAGTTCAATTTCTTTTTCTTTTCTTTCTTTTTCTCTTCCTGTCTTTTTCCTCTAGAAAACTGATGTTGATAAGGAGTGCGTCATCTCCACTTCGTTCAGAGATCACAAACTGAGAAGTATAAATTTTAATTTTTATTATTATCAAAATAAAGAAAAAATAACAAAATGATGCTAAAAAAAGTAGAAAATGGAAAAAAATTAACAAACTTAATTTCTTTAGAGGTAACGAAATTCCACATGAGAATGATCCTCCATTCTGTGTGATTGTGCACATGGAAAAGGAGTTTGGAAAACGAATTATTCTTTTTAATATGGAGTTAATATCATGAAAAATCCCAAACTTATACATCGTAACAAATTTATCCCTAACTAAATTTTGAGTAATCAAAAACTTTAAACTGGTACACGGGTGACACATTTATCCTTTGTTAGATTTCATGAAATTTTACCATTAAATTATTGAGTTGGATGATATAGACAGTTAATGTGGCAAGTTCACATAGAAATTTATATGGTTAATAACATGAAAAATCCCAAACTAGTACATATTTGACAAATTTACTCAAAATTAATTTTTCGGTCACCAAAAATGTAAACTGATACACGCATAACACATTTACCCTTCATTAGTTTTCGCCAAATTTTACCATGAAATTTCTAAGTTAACCAAATTGAGCTCGATGAACATTTTGTCACATTGGAACGTGAGCTTTTGCACGGATTCAACCAAATTTCAGACTTGAGACTAAGCTTTTCTTGAACTCTTCAATCCTATTCGGAGGTAAAGGCGTTTATCACTCCATTCTTCACACTCTTGAATGGATATTCGGTCCATTTATTGCAGTCAACGTGTTTACAGCAACTTCTACCTACATTCGAATATCACGAAATTGGTTCGAAGTGTCATTTAGAAAAGAAAAGTGCGTTTTTTTGCAAAATGATTAATAGACAAGTAGTATATAATAGAGCTTTCTTCCCATGAGAAAAATGTTGATATGCATTCGAAAAACTTGTCAAAAGACAATAACTCTGTTGGCTTTGCTTCACAGGTACCTTCCTTCTTTATGCAGCGATTAACGCCGCGGGGACGGTATTCCTAAAACGAAAGGGAGGAGTCTTGAGCATATTCAAGCAGCCATCAACAGAGAATGAAAATGGCGGCACTCCAAATTATTTACTCATTTCTCTTCCTTGTAGTCTCAGTTGATCTTATATGACACTTCCGATGCCACACATTCGGAGATGGAAGATGATTTGAAGCAGGCAACAGCATCTTTCGTTCAATCAAATGATGTTATTGTCAAGATTTTTCAGTTCTTTCATAGAGCAATTTTACTGCGGGAAAGAGATGAGATTATTGTACTGGAGAGTGATTGATTGATCTGCGAGAATAATATTTCAAATTGATAGTGAAAAGGCACCTATAGTCTTCGCGCGTGTAGGGCAATGACGAAGCAAGTGAATTTCTAATCAAGGCATGCGTTGGTCTATATCTGACTGAGGAATCATCATGTGGCCCTCTTTCTTTTCTCGTGATGTGTTGCATTGCCCAAGGCAAGAAGCACCTACTCCATATTTTTCTTTTTATTTTCACGAAAGACAACCTCAAATTCTATAAAATTTATGTTGCCGTTAATTAGCACCATACACTTCCATATTTTTTTTTTTGGAGGTTAGGATGTGCGATAATAGTCTTCAAGTGCTGTTATTTATTTTTATTTTCTTTGTGGTAAGGTAAGAATATATTGAGCTTTAATCAAGACTATACAAAACAGTCCGACACCAAAACTTACACTCAAACTGGCAACTGTTCAGAGCGAGTGGAAGGGTTTCGACAAAACAAACAACAGCCGCCTAACAAGGCAAACCGACCAGCCAAAACAGCGGCTAAACCCAGCCCAAATAAAGGCAAAGACCAAAACAAACACCAAAGACCAGCTAAATCAGAGGCAGCTACAGGGAAGTAAACTCCAGCGGCAGACCTGGTCCCCTAACCTCATCACCACCGCAACAGCAAGACCGCCCAGGAGACAGCCAGTAGGCGCCCTCGCACACGCACCAGCACCCAACCAACCAGAGCTAACTACGAAGACTGACGGCTCCCCATTCTCGAGAATAGAAGACCAACACGCCCGCAACGGGAACAACGACAATGAAACAAAGTATTAAGGAGGAGGCACCGGGATCCCAAATGAGAAAATGGACGGGTCCATTCCCCAACTACGCTGCAACCTCCTATTTTTTGGGTTATCCTCTACGCTCCTAAACGTCAAAGCCTTGTCCCTAACCACTTTAACGAGATGGTTTTTTAGGGCCAAAACCGCTAAAGCTTAGTCTCTAAATAGAATACTATTTCTCTTCTTCTAGATAACATGACACAGGGCACCAAAAGAGAAATGGGTGATGCAATGATAGAAATCCTTACTTGAGAGGAACTTCAAAGCCCACTGGATGTTGTTCGACCAAGATCTATTCCACCAGGGGAGATTGCATCTAGCAGCCCAAAAGAAAGCAAGGCCGGCTATGATGCGGCAATCAAAAAATAAGTGATCGGCGGAATTTGGTCTCGTTTTGTAGAAGGCGCAAGATATATTCTCAGTCCTCCCATACGATAAAAGAAGCACCTAGGTAGGAAGCCGGTTTTTAGTAATAAGTCAAAGATTAAATTGATATTTAGGAGATATCGAATTGCTCCATATAAGCGCAGGCCAAGGGATCCGGTTCTTCCTTCTCCTAATGGCATCCCATGCCGAGCCAACCGTAAAAATACTGGAGGAGTTCTCCAACCACCCAAAACGGTCCTGGGTTTGAGAGAGGACATGGAGGGGCTGCTCCCTTGACTCCAAGTCTTCAGGTGCTGTTATTTATCTTTTCATTTTCTAATTTTATTTTTGTTAAAATTGAAAAACCTTACACTGCAAAATACATTATCAATTTTTTTTATACTATTATAGGGCGCTGAATGGACCTATAGTTGATACATCAATTTGCATAATGTATGTCCAAATGTTTTGGCATACGTGCAAGAGATAATTTAGGATACTTTGACCAAGAGATTTTCCGCTTAAAAATTAGACTAATCATTGCTGAATATTTAATGACGATATAGAAAGCAACCAAGGTATCATCGCGTGTGGAGATGCTCGCACAACAAACCGATTTCCAGAAAGGGGAATATGAAAAATGTAATCAGTAATAATATTACTAGAAAAAATTGAACATGTGTAGTTGAAACGTCATTGGATGCTTCAATTAAAGTGAACTCGGTTGTATTATATGGGAAATCCATTTCAATCTCTTCAATTATATATAATGGTACCCATTAGCTTGAGAAAAAAAATATGGTAAGTGCTAATTACAGTTATTTGAAAGCGCGTCTGTATCGCTGAAAAGAATTTCTATGAATATATTTTCGAAACTTTCCAATGTTATGTTCATTGTGGTAAATCGGCTGATAGTCTCATTTAAGCATACCTGACACCTCTAATTCCACACATTAAGAGATGAAAGATGATTACGAACTTCGATAGGAAGGAAATTAGGTCTGGGGGTATTATCTAAAAGATAGTCCTACAACCCTCGTTTTAGATGTGGGCTCTCCTAAACTCATACTTTGCATGACGTTAGTTATTCAAATTGACGCTATGATAATTTTCTTATAAGGAATTGCCACTAGTCTATTGGAGTCAACTAGAAATCAAGTGAAACATGTGGGCATGCTTCACTTCCTACGCAACCAAAGAATCTAAGGTCAAAGACGTAATTACACTAATTAATCAAATGCCTTTTTGGTATCTAATCTATTTCATTTCACAAAAAAAAAAAAGAAAAACGTTAGTCGGCTTGGATTAATTTTAAGCCTATCAACTAACATATGAGGTAATCATGTGAGTGTGCAATCATTAAAATAACAATCAACAATTAAGGAAAGCATTAAATAAATTGCATGGGAAAGCAAAGGTCTAATATTACCAAATAGGGAGCATGCAATCTCTAACTAAGCTAAAGGGAGCCCATAATCAACATTTTTTTTTTTTTGGTCGGTAGCCCATAATCAACATTGAAAGTGCGTAATCATGGACATTTATTTTTAAGGACAATCAGAACCCTAAGGTAAAGTTGTAAGAATTTATTCAATTCTAGAGCACAATTTTCTTATTAAGGACTTTCATGCATTTTAAGAGTATTTACTAAAAAACTAACTCTCAAGCTTTTTCCTAATTTTTAGAAAATATAAGTTTTCTCTTAAATTTTTTTAAGAAATTAATGCCGAAAATAGGGACTCGGGCTGGGCCCCAAGGTCCGGTCCGAACATGGGTTGCTATGGGCTTTGCGGGCTTGGACCGGGAACATGAATTGGGCTCTATTAGAACACACCCCCATTTTAGTAATGGACTCTCAAAGACCCACTTCATGAAAATTTAAACCCAGCCGAAAAATTCACAAATTAAGCCCAGCCCAAGTCCGCCCAACTTAAACCAAACCTAAATCTACTGAAACAAAACCTCAAGCCCATCTTCCTATCCTCTTTCCACGAACGTCTGCACCAGGCATATTTTCGTAATTTTTGTTTATTCTCTCTCAGCCTTTCAACGTCGTCTTCTTCTTCGTGTCAACTCCCCTATTACGTCCTTTACCGAAGCCTCCCACACCGACGAACTCCAAGCTGGAATTTCGCCGGACGGACCCACGGCAGAACTTTAAACGGATCGACGACGACACCCAACGTCGCCGGCCGTCGCCAAGCCATCTTGGCTCACCACCGCAAAACCAAATTCGCTGCCAATGTCTACCGTCACACCGGCCGCCACCACCACTTATCAAGTTCAATGAAAAATACACAGCATGTCTCGAACGAAATGCGGAGATGCAGTGACTTCATTGCTCGTGAAAATCGAGCTTAACAACTAATGACCCCGGACAAACTGCATCAAGTGGTACCTTCGCATTCGAGCAAAAATAGAAGCCATTTCTTAAACAATTCTCTTAGAAACATTTCATCGAGCAAGTCTTAGGCGTTCCACTAAAAGTGACATGGCATACTGATGAACCTCCACTTTGGTGTCGAGCTCGTGCCACGACATCTTGTTGGGAATAACAGATCCCCGAAAACCGGATTCGACACTGAATTGAACCCCTAAATCAATGCGGAAGACGAAGCCCGGGAAAACACGTATCACCGATCGTAAAGCACACCACGGATTCGAGCGTACCTTGTTAGCCATAGATTAAGCACCGACGCCGACAAGAGGAAGAGATTTGACCCTGTTCGATCCGATGACGCCTTGAAGGGAAGAAGAAAGTGCCGTTTGCCTTACTGTTCTTTTTGTCTTTTTGGAGAGAGAGAGAGCGCGTGGGAGAAAAGCGTACGTTCATCTGTTTTTCCAACCGGTGCCATCTCTCTCTCTCTCCTCCCTTTTATACCTTCCCCCATCCACGGGCCCTATTCCCGTGGGCCGGGCTTTTTGGGCCCAGCATGGGCGGACGGGCCTTAAGCCCATCTCATAAATCTATCATCTCCTACTCGCACATGGTGGGCCGAACGGAATTTTCTTTACCTCTCTTCAACATTCATACTGGTGAATACTCCGTGCGACCATCATACTTTGAGAGCTCGTTGCTATACATCTGTTAGGAATATATAGCAGCTCATAATGGGCGTCACACTCCAAGTAGATTTAGTATGCAGACTGCCTAGATCGATCGATCACATTTTATATCTCTCTTGATCTCTTTTAAACATGATATATATATATTGTATTCACAATTATAATTATCACAAAGACAGTCATAATTGGTCGACCAGTGAATACAAAACCACAATGTGATTCTCCAAAATCGATCTTCCTCTTTCCTTCAAACTCTCAATTTCAGTCCAGCTTGCTTTTCTAGAAATGCCCCATTAGATCGAATCATCTCATGACCATTGGCAACACCCTAAGATAGCAAACACTAAATAGAAATCTTGAGAATAAGTAAGAGTCCTGAGGAGACTAAAAAAATTGAGGAACTCTTTTCCTCAAGAGTCTCACACATCATAAAAGTTGAGATCAAACTTTTTGCTACTCTTATTGGTCGTCTCATGCATACGTAGTATGAAATACGTATTACTGTATTAACTCCTTTCCCATGGAGCGTATGTCTACACCTTTTAATACCGTACAGATGATAGTTCAGATATACCCAATGTCTAACTTGAGTTCACGTATCTACTCATTCACAAAATTCATCAAAACTCACATCTGGCATTTTAGACATATAAAGTAAAATATGTGGGGTATTTTACTTTCGGACATCGTAAGTATTATGTCCTCATCTTAACACTCAGTTAAGGCGACATATGTATTTTAAGCTTGAGCTCTCGATTATCACCTATATAATAAGCTTAAAAACAGTCTCATCTCTATTTATCACACAGTAAACAGAGGCGATTATCCGTGTGAGTGGGCTAATCTTATATCTGTTCAACATACTTCTCAACTTAAAATAATGCACTGAGCATTAAGATACATAAAGATCATACAAAGATTCATAGGCATTAATGATGAAACAACACTAGTTCATAATTGTGAACAACTCAGGGAAATTACAATTCAGTACATCAGACTCTACGCAATCCTAGAGATTTTACATGACCACAAAACACATCTCTAGGTATTGGCTTTGTCATAGGATCTGCTACCATTCTATGCGTAGATATGTACTGTAAGTTCACATCTTTTCGTGCAACCATATCTTTTACAAAATTATACTTGGTATCTATGTGTTCAGTCTTGCCATGATATTTTGGATCTTTAGTGTACGCTTTTGCTGCTTGGCTATCACAGTTAACCAACAATTAATCTGCAGCATTTCCAATAACACCTAAATGATCCAAAAATCTCTTAAGCCAAACACTTTCTTACACTGCTGCTGATAATGCCATGAACTCAACTTACATCGTGGACCCCTATACACTTTTGTTTCTTACTGCTCCAATATATGGTGCCATTATTCGGTAAGAAAACAAATCCAGAGGTAGATTTCCTTTCATTTAAATCTCCTCCCCCAATCATCATCAGAATAGCCTTTGAGTTGCAGATCCTTTCCTTTATAACTCAGCATATAATCAGCAGTTCCCTTTAGATACCTTAGTATTCTTTTAACGGCTTTCCATTGTGTTGGACCTGGATTGGATTGGTATCTATTCATCATTCCAACTATAAAACATACGCCAGGTCTTGTACACATCATAGCGTACATCAAGCTCCCAACATCACTAGCATAAGGAACATATTTCATTTATTCCTTCTCTTGTGGAGTCCCTGGACACAGTCTGTGGCTCAATCCTTCACCTTTTGCAATAGGAGTATCTATGGGTTTACAGTCTTGCATACGAAATCGTTCAAGAACCTTATTTATATAGGTTTCTTGCGAAAGAGACAACGATCTCTTCGAATGATCTCTTGAAATCTTAACTTCAAGAATGTATGCAGCCTCACCCATATCCTTCATCTCAAAGTTGGAAGACAACCAACTCTTGACAGTCTTAACAAACTCCATATTGCTTCCGGCAATAAGTATATCATCAACATATAATGATATGATCACAAATTGATCCTTGGATCTTTTGATATATACACAATGATCATCATCAATCATCGTAAAATCATATGCCATTATGGCATTATAAAAACGTATATACCATTGTCTTGATGACTGCTTAAGACCATATATCGACCTTAAAAGTCGACATACTTTTTCTTCTTGGCCTTTCACTATGAAACCAGCAGGTTGTTCCATATATATTTCTTCCTCTAATTCTCCATTGAGGAAAGCAGTATTTACATCCATTTGATGTAATTTAAGATCCAAACTTGCCACTATTGCCAAAATAATGCGAATCGAGGTAAATCTCACTACAGGAGAAAACGTATCTTCGTAATCAATTCCTTCATGTTGATTATACCCCTTTGCCACAAGGCGGGCCTTATGCCTTTCTATCGAGCCATCAGCCTTTCGCTTTATTTTGAGAACCCACTTGTTCCCAATAGCTCTGTGTCCTTTTGGAAGATCAACCAGTTCCCATACTTGGTTTGATTTCATTGACTCCATTTCCTCTTCCATTGCATGAATCCATTTTTCCTTACTAAGGCAATTCAGAGCCTCATTAATATTTCTTGGCTCATCCTCATCTTGTGGAGCAATCATAAAAGTTTCCCCTCCAATGTCAAAACGTCGACGGGGAATACTTTGGCGACTTGTTCGCCGTATGAGAGATTGTACACTTTGCACATCATTCTCCATCATGCTCCCACTTGGATTAGATAATGATGACGTCATCTCATCATTTGGTTGTAATTGATCACTTCTCATATTACTCCCACTTGGACGAACTCCACTAATATCATTATCTTGATCCAAGGTCTCAAATAGGGAACAATCTTCCCCTATTTCGCCCTTCTTAGGAAATTCATCCTCTAAGAATGTGACATCTCATGATTCAAATTCAGTTATACTCCCACTTTCCTGCTCACCAATGAACACATACCCTTTCGAGTGCTCCGAGTATCTTATGAAAATACTCTTCTTTCCTCTGGGACCCAATTTCCCAAACTTGTGAGAGGACTCATGTGTATAGGCAGCATAATCCCATGGCTTAAAAAAACTCAAGTCCGATTTTCTACCTGTCCATAACTCATATGGAGTGGAAGTAACTGATTTGGAAGGCACCCGGTTAAGTATATAAGCAGCAGTTAACAATGCATCACTCCAAAAAGTAATTGGTAAGTTAGCATGCGCCATCATGGACCTAACCATTTCCAGTAGGGTTCTGTTTCTTTTCTCCACAACACCATTTTGTTGAGGAGTATACGGAATAGACAACTATCTTTCTATTCCTTTTTCATCACATAATTTTCTGAACTCATCAGATAAATATTCTCGATCTCGATCGGATCTCAATGCTTTTATTTTCTTGTCTAATTGATTCTCTACCAGGTTCATAAACCTTTTGAAACAATTTATTGCTTCAGATTTATTAGAAATCAAATAAACATATCCGAATCGAGTATAATCATCTATAAAGGTGATGAAATAAACAACCCAATGCCTTCCTTTCACATTAATTGGACCACAGACATCATAATTGATTAAATGCAAAGGAAATTCAGCTCTTTTTCCTTTTCCAAATGGTTTCCGTGTCGTTTTCCATTCTAGGCAATGCTTACATATGGGCAAATTGACTTTTTCAATGTTGCCCAACAAGCCCTCTTTGGCTAGTCTATTGATACGTTGTTGGCCAATGTGACCAAGTTTAGCATGCCACACATTCACATCATTATCATATGAATTATGAGACGTGATAAGGGAACAACAAACATTTGCATTAACATACTCAATATCTAATACAATGAAACCATCTAGAAAATAACCACAACCATAGTAGTTTGTATCCAAATACAAATCTACACCTCTCTTATGGAAGTTCATATTAAAACCTAGTCTAACCAACACTAAAACAGACACTAAATTCTGACGAATCTCCGGAGCATACAATACATCATGTAGGAATAAAGTGCGTCCACCACGCATATTCAGTTGGCATGTCCCAATTCTTTTAACTTCAGCTCGGGAGTTGTTTCCCACATAGACCCACTTAGTTCCAGTTGGTACTCGTCGGAATTCCACGAAGGATCCTCTATCCTTCGCTACATGGTCTGTCGCTCCTGAATCTACAGTCCACAAAGGATTAGACTCAGTCAAGAATATAGAACTCGACACAAAAGTAAAGTTCTGAAAAGTACAAGGGGTGTTTACCTTATTTGGCTCACGACAATTGCGAGCATAGCGACCCTTCTTGTCACAATTGTAACACCTCACCCTTGACATTTTCTTCACTTGAGGACGTTTTCCTCTCTTGTATTGGTTAACTTTTGATTTCTTGCAACAAGGACTTGATCCTTTGCAATCCCACATATTGAATGAATCAATACGCTTGCGCATAGAGCTCAAAGCCCTTTCTGAGCTAGAACCAGCATTGTAAATGTCTACTTTCGACTCAAATGCCGTTAGACAGTCCTCTACTAGCTCAAGGTGGCGCACAGCATCCTCAAGATCTTCCATAATATGGTCAAGAGCTTCTAGTGCTTCTTGCTTTTCCAGCACATATTGGACTTTCATGTGCCAAATTTCATAGTTGTCACCATTGAGCTTTTCATCTTTGTTCAGCTCGGCAACTATGCTCTTTGTGGCTGAAGCCATTGATCTGAACACATCAGACATATGCACGAATTATTAATGCCTATCATTTATGCATCCCTTTTTACATAGACCCATCATATTAATGAATAATTTCAAGTAAGGCTTCAGAATCAAAATGTCACTACGTTTCCAATCATCCTCCAAAAATCCTAACTTAAAACTATTATTAATATGATTGTCATATGCAAAATCAATTCTATAAAGCTACAAAAACTTCTAAAACTACCCATAGCTAATTACCCACATCAAACAGCAATAACAAAAAGCAATAGATAATTGACATACAATTAAAAAACAATAATGCTTTCAATTAATACAACTATACATTACACTAAGCAATATATACAAAGAAAAATATCAACATAGAAAGAGATATTCATCCATAAAAATATCTCATAACTAATCTAAGAAATAAATAGGGAATATTCCTTCTAATCTATCAGTCAAAACATCTGAGAAAACTGAAGGCACATTTGCCAACCATGAAAAAACTTTTGGAGAGCTTTCATGTCGCCACCAAGGCGCATTTACTCTACGCCATGTGGCGCTCAATCTAAGGGTTGAAGTTTTGACCAACTCAATCCTATAGTACTCTCTTACAAAAGCTTCCACTAGCCTCCTATAATCCGGGATCACGTTGACCTCCCATAGCCGATCTAACACTGCTTGTCATTCAGCTGGAAGAGTGTTCATCAATGCCGGCACCTTCTCAAAATCCGGCATAAGATAACCATTGTAGATGATTTCTTGTATCATCTGATTGACCCTGACCACATGTGATACTAAATCACCGTCATGCCACCGATAATCAGCTAACTCTGTCATCAGCCTTTTAAGTCTTGCAATTCCCTCGTCCGTTCTCGGGATTGCAGGTATCCTTGCATAACGCATCATAGTTCCTACAACAAATGCAGAACTAAAAATGGATTACTTATAATCCATAATGTACAAAAGGGAAAATACATAATTTTCCATAGTTCATGCAACAAATGCAGAATAAAAAAGAAATGGATTACTTATAACCCACATAGGCATGACTGAAAAAAGAAACAAATTCTTTTTTTTTTCTTTTTTTTTTTCGAGTCAACGGTCAACGGTCGTCGGTCAACAGTCAACGGGTCGTCAGATGTCGGACCGGTCGGATCGGACATACCGGTCGAACCGGTCGGACCGGACAGACCGGTCGAACCAGTCGGGCCGGTTCGGGCGAACCGACGGCACGTGCCGCACGCGTGCGCGGGCTGACGTCACGCAGACGTCAGCCTACACGTGCGGTGCGCGTGCCGACGTCCTCGGGTCGAGTCGGGTCGGATCGCCGGTCGGTGACCGCTCGGCGAAACGTTGTCGGCGATGACGTCATCGATGACGTCATCCGAGCGGTTACCGACTGTTGGATGACGTCACGGTGACGTCATCACGTGACGTTAGCACGCGTCGGTCCGCGGACCGGCGCCTGCTAGTTCGCCCGCCGGCGATGTGCACGCGCCGGTTCGCCGACCGGCGCGTGTGCCGCACGCGCTTGGCGATCCAGCGCTTCCGGGCGCGTCGCGCCCATGCGCAGCGCCTTCCGGCCGCGCGTGTGGGCGCGTGCGGCATTGCTCGGCGGTGCTCGACGTATCGCCAGACTCGTCTCGACGTCGCCTTTCTTCCTATGCCATCACAATTTGATTTCGACTTACGAAAACTCGGAAAAATAGCCGAATAGCGCTCGGGTGTGGGGATTTTTGCCCCGATCCGTACGGCCGAAGTTCTTTCGCGAAAAATCAATCAAAAACTTTAGAAAAAGGTCGGGAAAAAGGTGAACTAAGGCTTTGATACCAATGTTGGGAATAACGGATCCCCGAAAACTGGATTCGACACTGAATCGAACCCCTAAATCAATGCGGAAGACGAAGCCCGGGAAAACACGTATCACCGATCGTAAAGCACACCACGGTTTCGAGCGTACCTTGTTAGCCACAGATTAAGCATCGACGCCGAGAAGAGGAAGAGATTTGGCCCTGTTCGATTCGATGACGCCTTGAAGGGAAGAAGAAAGTGCCATTTGCCTTACTGTTCTTTTTGTCTTTTTGGAGAGAGAGAGAGCGCGCGGGAGAAAAGTGTACGTTTGTTTGTTTTTCCAACCGGTGCCATCTCTCTCTCTCTCTCCTCCCTTTTATACCTTCCCCCATCCACGGGCCCTATTCCCGTGGGCCGGGCTTTTTGGGCCCAGCATGGGCAGACGGGCCTTAAGCCCATCTCATAAATCTATCACATCTCAAGTCGATGAATATATGTCAAACAGATCCATGGTATGCTTTCACGGAGACAAACAAAACCTCGTCTCACTTTTAGAATAACACTAACTGTGGCATTATATCGGGCATGCGATGAGCACGGATTATGGAGAGGTCGTAAACCCGTTCTAGACTCTAGCTCGTGTCCAGACTCAAAAGAGAACAGAAAGTGACACTCAAACTCGACAAAAGGGACTGCTCGTAAAAACCGAGCATGCTCGAGGACCAGGGAAACGAGACCCTGCTATCGTTTCGGTTCCGTTTTAAGTAAAACCAAGCAACGGAGTTCCCAGAGAGAAGTGTTCGACCGCGAATATCCTTACTCGGCTCGGCGACGACGGCCAGGAGGTGAGCCTGAAGCGAAACGAGCTATGTTTGGCCACCTCGATGTTGCACCAAGGCAGGGTCATCGGCATAAAAGTGAATCGAACCCAAAGAAAACTCACCGGTAATTCGGGCGCCGAGGAATAGGTAGCCACGGGCTCGAGGGTGTCGGATAAAGATCGCTGGTTTATGTTGGGGATGGCCAGGCAACGTTTGTCCGAAAACGAAGTTCGGCTGTTGGGTCTTGCTTTCTCTCAGTCCATCCCTCCGCTCACTCTCGATTCTCTCTCCACTTCACCCTTTGCTCACTCTCTCCGATCTCACTCTCTCTATTGCTCTCGCTTTCTCCAGCCTCCCGTGAAGAGGTCGAGAACACAGTCGCCTCTTTCTCCCGTTCTCCCTCGCTATCCACCTTCCCGGTCTCCCCTCTCGAGCAACTCCGGCCCTCATTGGTTTTCAGCAGCACCCTTCCAGAAGCAGCCACCCTGGAGCTTCCTCTCTTCTCTGGCTCGCTCCTTCTCTCTCTCGAGCTCGCCTTCTCACTCTCACCCGCTCTCTCTCTCTCTCTTGGTTGCTCTTCCTCGGCCGAACAAACCCAAAAAAAAACCAGAGAGACCCCCCTCCCTTTGCTGCCTTTCTCACCCATTTATCTCGTTTCTCACTCTTTCTTCAAGGACGAGACCAGCCGACTTCGTACCACACGACATTCTTGGGCGAACATCGTGCGCAGCCTCGCATCCTTGCGTCCTTCGGCCAGCAACCATCTCTCTGTTTTGTCCTGAAGCTAGCGCTAAGCGAGGGAAGGAGGAGGAAGAAGGAAGAACAGCAAGCTGGGCTGCGCGGGGGGAAAATGAAAAGGGAAAAGAAGGAGGGGGCGGGCTTAGCCCATCTCGGCTGCGTTTTTAATTTTTGTTAATTTTTTAGTACTAGTAATGTAAGTGCTCCTAATGTCCATAAGCGGTGCAATTTAATGAAAACGCAAGGCATTTTAATGAAAATTATTTACTTTTTTTTTTATTTCTTTTAGAGACTAATCCTTAATTTTCTATATGATTAAGTCCTAAATAAAAATGGAAGAATTTAGGTGTCAACAATAGATAAGAACATTCTTTTTCATTTGATAGAACAAGAGTAATCGATTAGTTCACTATTAAGTGGTTCTATTCTGGGAAAGAGATGACAATATTGTTCATAGATCTAGCATGATTACGGAAGAGAGATTGTAATACTGAAGTTGATAGTGGATAAGTACACGTCTTTTTTTTTTTTTTTTTTTTTTTTTTTTTTTTTTTTTTTTTTTGTGAACTCGAATATTGCATGTATAGTCTTTGTGCGACGACAAAGTTGGTGAGGTTTTAGGAGGTTGGACACTGAAGGTCTTATAACTTTGGCGTAGATAAAGGATACTTAAGTGCCATATCGGAGTAAAATGGACACTTAAGTGCCATTCCAAAAAAAAATCCGCCAAAATGGCTGACGTGGAATTTTCCAAATGAGTTTGGTCAAAACGGCGTCGTTTTGCATGCGACGTGGCGGAGAAAATGCAAAAACGACGCCGTTTCGTGTTTACGTGTAAATAATAATATATAAATTAATTAAATTATATTTAAAATATTCAAAAAATTTTTAAAAAAAAGAAAAATTTAAAAAATGTAAAAATTAAGAAATTTTTTTAAAAAATTTAGAAAATTTTAAATTTTTTTAAAAAATAAGAAAATTTAAAAAATTTAAAAAATTAAGAAAATTAAGAAAAAATTAAGAAAAATTAAGAAAAATTTTAAAAATTAAGAAAATTTTTAAAATTTTAAAATTTTTCTAAAAAATAAGAAAATTTAAAAAAAATTAAAAATTAAGAAAAATTTAAAAAATTAAGAAAATTTTAAAAATTTTAAAAAATTAAGACAATTTAAAAAAATTAAAAATTAAGAAAAATTAAAAAGGGGGGGAGGCCGAGCGGGCGGCTCCTCGCCACCGTCGCCTCCCGCCGTCGCCGGAAGGGCCGGCGGGGAGGCGGCGAGGGAGCCGCCCGTTCCGTTCCGGCGACGGCGGAGAGGCGGGGCGGCGAGGGAGCCGGGCGGCGGCGAGGGAGGCGACGGCGTCGAGGGAGCCGCCCGTTCGGCCTCCCCCCCCCCCCCCTTTTTAATTTTTTTTTTTAATTTTTCTTAATTTTTAAAATTTTTTTAAAAATTTAAAAATTTATTAATTTTTTTAAAAAAATTTAAAAGTGTCTTAATTTTTTAAAATTTTAAAAATTTTTAAATTTTTTTAAATTTTCTTAATTTTTTAAAATTGTAAAATTTTTTCTTAATTTTATTTAATTTTCTTAATTTTTAATTTTTTTAAATTTCTTAATTTTTTAAAATTTTAAAATTTTTCTTAATTTTTTAAAATTTTCTTAATTTTTTATAATTTTTTTATAATTTTTTTTATAATTTTCTTATTTTTTTTTTAATTTTTTTGAATATTTTGGATTTAATTAAATTAATTTTTATATTATTATTTACAAGGTAGGCGAAACTATTGGCGTCGTTTTTGCATTTTCTCCGCCACGTCAGCGTACAAAACGACGCCGTTTTGCATCGAGCTCGCCGGAAAGTCGCCACGTTAGCCATTTGGCCGGATCTTCGCCGGAGTGGCACTTAAGTGTCCCATTTAACTTCAAAACTAGCACTCAAGTGTACCCTTTTAAAGTTATGGCACTTAGGTGTCCCTCGGTGCCAAGTTATGGCACTTGCGCTGTACTTCTGCTAGGTTTAAGTTAATGTGCGTCAATTCCATCGCCAGAAATTATCGAATTGCTTTCTTCTTTCATAACTTGTCACATCATCCAAGAAGCACTAACTCCTATTTTTCCTTTTATTTTTGTACACAATGACATTATTTTATACAACTTAATGTTCTCTTTAATAGTCTATTTTTGTTACTAATTCTATTTTTTGTCAGTATTGAAAAAGCTTATACGGTGAAATATGACTTTTTTTTCTTTTCGTTTGCATAATTTATCGAAGTGACACTCGTGGAATATTGGCCTTGAAAAAAAATAAAATTGATTCAATTTAGAGTACATAACATTCCAATCAATTCTTTTTGGACGGAACTAAAATTGATTCCTAAAGAGTCAATTTGCCAAGAAAAGTCAAATTTGAAAACTGCAGAGAAGTTTCTTTTCTCCATAAATAATTCCAACATCGTGTTTTTGTCACCTTGACTGCAAGGGCTGCAATTTCCACGTGAGACCCACTTTTCCTTCGCTAAACGTTAATGGTTGACTTGGAAATTTGCATCTATAGTCTTTGCGTGATGACCAAGTTAGTGAGGTTCTAATTAAGGCACGTTGGTCCATTGCTAGAAATTATCATATTATTTTCTTTCTTTCATAACGTGTTATATCATCCAAGAAGCACTTACTTTTTATTTTCCTTTTACTTTTGCCAAAAGCGACATTATACAAATTCATATTCTTGTTAATAGTCTATTTTTGTTACCAATTTCTGTTTTTTTTTTGTCAAAAATAAAAAGCCTAGACAATGAAATACGACATCTTTTCCCTTTTCGTCCTCATAATTTAATGAAGCAACACTTATGGAATATTAATCTTGAAAATAAAATATAACATCGATGCCTCACTCGAAAGGATTTTGATTCAATTTGAAAACTACAAAGAAGTTTCTTTTTAATCAATGTGAAAGCTAAGCATAAATAATTCCAATACCGTGTTTTGACACCTTGACTGCAAGGACTACAATTTTGACGTGATACTTACTTCCTATTTTCTTCACTAGACTTGCCTTTATTGGTTGACTTGGACATTTGTATGACCGACGACTCCCGACGCTTTTCATTCATACAACTAGGCCTCCATCACATTACCAATTAGCAAAAACTTTCATCGCAAACGATAGGGAGACAATTAAGTCTCTGAGCTCCATGAGCATGTTCCGTGTTTTGCTTTTCATATTGCATGTTCTACTGCTACTGAGGACGAGTTGTGGTGTGAAGAAGAATCACTCGTGTGCCGCTTCGTCTTGCGGTGAAGTTCGTGACATACACTATCCTTTTCGATTGAAAGGTGACCCGAAAGGCTGTGGCCGCTCTGAGTATGAGCTAGCTTGTGAAAATAATCACACTGTTCTATATTTGTATGCCGGTCGATATTATGTGAAGTCGATTGACTATTACAATGATTCCATATATGATTTCTATGGTCATATTATGCTGGTTGACGATGGACTGCAAAAAAGTAATTGCTCATCCCTCCCTCGTTACCCATTAGTGAGTTCCAACTTTAGTAATTATAATCCATACGATTGTGTTCTTGAATCCTTATGTGTGCCGGTGGTCTTCATGAAGTGCTCGCAGCCCATTGCTTCTGTTGCTTCTGCTTGGTATATCAATACTGAACCATGTATTGAGGGAGCATACCCTTCCGATACGCCCCCTAATATTTCCCAAATGAAGGGGTACTCATACGCTGTGTATGGGTTTCCAGAATTTCTACATGTAGGGGACATCAAGGATTCTTGCAACATAACCGTGATGACTCTCTTCTCGCTTTATAACCGGCTGTCGGAAATGTATGGGTATAATCGCGTGAGCCCGACGAATAAGGACCTCCAAAACGTGATGGCTCGTGTGAGCCCAACGTATGTGGACCTCCACAACATGATGGCTAAAGGATTCAGTCTCTCTTATTCTGGACCTCTTTCTCCGCCGCCTCCACCGCCTCCCCCACCTCCGCCGCCTCCGATGTCTCCGCAGCCTCCGCCGTCTTCCACCGTCTTCCCCGTCTTTGCTGTCCTCCCGGTCTTTGCTGTCTTTGCCGTCTTTGCCGTCTGTGCTGTCTTCGCCGTCTTCATCGTCTATGCCATTTCCGCCATCTCCGCTGTCTCCGGCTCTGGCGTCTCCACCGTCTCCGGTGTCTCTGCTGTCTCTAGCGTCTCCGGCGTCTCCGCCCTCATCTTCATCTCCACCGTCTCCGCCGTCTCTGCCGTCTCCGCCGTCTTCGCCATCTTCGTCGGTAATTTTCTGCCTTTGTGTGATTATGTACCTAGAGGTGTGGTGCGAACCGTAAGCTGACTTTCTCTGAAGCTTTTCTTCCTTTACTCTCTTACTTTCTTTCTTCTTCTTCATCCTCATCCTTTTCTCAAATGTTAGCTCTACTGAGGGATCTTATCAAAATTTACTTACTGAGTAATGTGTCATTTTTCTATTGGATATTGTAATACGTTGGTTCGATTTATTGAGTCATTACTTTCTTTAATACCCAATAAAAAAATTGCCACATCCGTTTAGTGAAAAAGTTCAGTAAGATTTTTTAGTAAATTTGGCGTGCATTGCTCTTTTATTTTACATCCGTGGAGCTTTTTTGGACTCGACACTCTTTCTTTATTTTTTTTTTGGGGCCTTATTCACTAAAAAAAAACCACAACTTTAAGTTTAGTCCCAATTATGTTCCGAACTTTTTTTGTCTAAAAAAACCCTAAACTTTAGGTCCAATCCAAATTTGCCTCGAACTTTTCTTTATCTAGAAAAAACCTCAAACTTTAGGCCAAATCCTAAATCTATCTCTAACTTTTTTTGTCTAAAAGAAAAAATACCAACTTTTACTCTAATTGCAAATCTACCCCATTAGCCCTCTGACCGAAAATTGCTGTTAGTTGTCCTTAATTTTCATATCTTAGAATGGTTTCATTTTGGAAATAATTTTCCATATCACCTTACTGAAGTGGAGCTTTTATAGATGTGGAAATGTCATGTCAAATTGGGACCAGACCATGGGGGTAAATTTTGGAATATATTAACAGTTGGTGATTTTTTTAAACAAAACAGAATTCGAGGCAAATCTTGGACTGTACCTAAAGTTTGGGGTTTCTTCGGACAAAAAAGGTTTGGGCCAAAATTGGACTAGAACTTGAGGGTTTTTTTTAGGGAATTAGGCCTTTTTTGGGGAAAATTGTTTGATTTGACTGTAGCTTGTGTCCCTTGAATTCATGTTATTTTTATGGGGAACTTATGAACATTTGGTACATTTAGGAGAATAAAAGCGAAAACTTGTTTCTTCAAAAGAAAAGATCATGCAACGATAACATGGATTTCATGAGTGAATTGAATAAAGTTGGATCTAAGTGTCATCTAGAAAAGTGAAACTCGTTCACTCTTTATTTTTATTCTAGACTTCTCCACTTGCAAATTTCAATTAACAAAAGTGTCTTTGCACTTTGCAGAGACTGTATGAAGTTATCCTTCACTTGGGGTATATCTTAACATGAATTGATTTTATTATTTAACTGCTAAAACAATGGATCTAGTTTTTTATTGATTGGTCGTTAATTCTAATTAACCATATCTAGTAATCTCTCACGGATTCTCTTACTATCTACAGATGATTCTACGCGGTATATCATGAACGATTTTGGTCGAATTGCCGTATGGAATCTCTTCTTTGTCTTGGGTATGATAAGTCATTTTCTCTTCACACCTATGAAGCTCTCATTCAGCACTCTAACAAACAAAAATTGTATGTGTAAAAAAAATTATCATACTATGCTAATCGATGGCCAAATTTCTCCGCAGTCCATTTCCTATCAGCAAAATTCATACTCGGAGCTCCGTGTGTATTGATATTTCTAATCTTGAAGTGGATGAGAAGGCATCAAGCGACCGATGCAAACATCGAAGAGTTTTTACGAGCTCACAATAACTTTTTTCCCATAAGGTACTCTTACTCGGATATCAAGAGGATCGCACAAAATTTCAAATGCAAGTTAGGTGAGGGGGGATATGGTTTTGTATACAGAGGAATACTTAGAAGTGGCAATGAAGTTGCGGTTAAGATTTTGAACAAATCAAGATCTAATGGCCAAGATTTTATAAGTGAAGTGGCCACAATTGGAAGGATCCACCACGTTAATGTGGTGCAACTTGTTGGTTTTTGCTTCGAATACTCCAAACAAGCTCTTGTCTATGATTTCATGCCGAATGGATCTTTGGATAAACACATTTCCTATAAGGATGGTGATGATCCTCTTGATTATAAGAAAATGTATGAGATCTCTCTTGGCATAGCTAGAGGGATAGAGTATCTACATCGGGGATGTGATATGCAAATTCTACATTTTGACATCAAGCCTCACAACATTCTCTTAGACCAAAGTTTCACTCCGAAAGTTTCTGACTTTGGACTTGCAAGACTTTATCCCACCGATCGCAGTATAGTATCGTTGACTGCAATAAGAGGAACCTTGGGTTATATGGCTCCTGAGTTATTCTATAAAGACATTGGTGGCATTTCTTACAAAGCCGATGTTTATAGTTTTGGGATGTTATTAATGGAAATGGCTGGTAGAAGGAGAAATCTAAATGCACATGCAGAGCGTTCGAGTCAAATTTACTTTCCTTTGTGGGTTTATGATCAACTCAGCAAAGAAAAGGAACTTGAAATGGTAGATGTCATAGAAGAGGAAAGAGAAACAACGAGGAAGATGATAATCATTGCACTATGGTGCATACAATTGAGCCCTAATGATCGGCCATCGATGAGGAAAGTCCTAGATATGCTTGAAGGAGATATGGATAAACTACAACTACCTCCAAAACCACTTTTGTATCCAAGAGAGGCACCCATTGATGATGTTGACGTTGAGATAGAACTTGAAACAGTCTCATCTTCGTCAAGTACTCCAATAGTTTCTAGCGGTTCCCAATTTTACCATGACCGTGAGTTTATGAAATCATGTATTGTGTGATTGTTTCCCTATAATTAGATGCAAAAATTATAAATAGCACTATCAAGATGTATCCTCATTCAAAATGTAATATGTGAAGCTTTTACATGTTTTTCATATGGCACTAGTGTTTTCTGGTAGACTTGTTATGTCCATATTTTATAAATGACGATGAATGTTGTATGGCATTCATTCAATTTTTGTTTCATGTGAATCGTCTTGGTATAACAAGGTAATTTTTTCTTTGTGTCAATGTTTGCATTTTGAGCAATGAATCTCTCTCATTTCCATCAAAACCTCTCATCACCACCCTTCAACCTCTGTTTGATCACCCACGTTGAAGATAGCTACCTGCTCAAGCTATCTTCGACTTGGTCCTCATGTCACGGGATGGGTCCAAGCCTAACCGATGAATGACCGGCACATGTCAAAGAGTAAAGACAGAGTAGGTTGACAATTTTGCCTTTTATGATGAATGGAAATTGAACATGTGATGTTATGTTAGAGCATATTATGTATTACGAAAGCTCAATCCCTAAATGCAGTCAGAACTTGTGCGTTCACTTGATGATAAGACATGAGATGGTACCTTGCATTCTTCAAAACAAGCATTATATTCCTCACTGTTGTCCCTTACACATGAGTTTTCCTACTAAGCAAACATTCCTCAAGACACCGTTGACAATTTTGCCTTTTATGATGAATGGAAATTGAACATGTGATGTTATGTTAGAGCATATTATGTATTATGAAAGCTCAATCCCTAAATGCAGTCAGAACGTGTGCGTTCACATGATGATAAGACATGAGATGGTGCCTTGCATTCTTCAAAACAAGCATTATATTCCTCACTGTTGTCCCTTACACATGAGTTTTTCTACTAAGCAAACATTCCTCAAGACACCGATGTTCGTAAGGAACGCGTTTCATTCAGAGATCGCAGACAGAGAAGTATAAATTTTAAGTTATATTATTATCAAAATAAAGCAGCATAAAAATGCTGCTAAAAAAGTAGAAACTGGAAAAAATTAACAAACTTAATCTCTTTAGTGGTCGTGAAATTCCACATGAGAATGGTCCTCCATTCTAGACTCTAGCTCGTGTCCAAACTCAAAAAAGAACGGCAAGTGATGCTCAAACTCAACAAAAGGACAGCTCGTTCAAACCGGGCATGCTCGTGGACCAAGGAAAACGACACCCAGCTATCATTTTGGTTCCGTTTTAAATAAAACCAAGCAAGGGAGTTCCCAGAGAGATGACGACCAGCTATCATTTCGTATATGCCATGTCATAAAAGCTAGCAATTATATAAACAAAATTTCAAATATAGCATCCATCG
The DNA here is from genome assembly GCA_016097615.1 of Eucalyptus dawsonii. NCBI lineage: Eukaryota > Viridiplantae > Streptophyta > Magnoliopsida > Myrtales > Myrtaceae > Eucalyptus > Eucalyptus dawsonii. The sequence goes on from CM027878.1 coordinate 28,292,271, forward strand.
AGATTCTAATAAAATATTACGATATTGGGAAAAATAATCCATCATCTTGCGTTTTAGATTGATAGATATCATAATCCTGATAGGACACTTACTTAGAATCAAACATAATAAAAAATAAAAAAATGAAGATGGGTCAAACTAAAGATTATCACAATCCTAGGCAACACAATTATTCAATAATAAGTTGAAATAATTAAAAAAATTATCCGATTTCTTTATGGATCATATTAGTAATTAAATCAACTTTATCAATAAGCCCTAATTAGATTTGTTTAATATCTCAAATATCACCTATCAAATAACAATCAATCCGAATTTAGGAATGAAATATTCCAATTGAATTGGAGAAAGATTATTACCTAATTTGAACACACTCTGATCCGGATCACCGCTTGCGAATGGGGCTAGGCGGATGGTTGGCTTCAGCCATTCGTCGGAAGGCTCACCGATGGGCTGTCTTTGGGTGTGGTGGTCGACAAAGAGGGGACTCACGGTTAAGTAGCATGATATTTTCAGTCTATTCCTCCGCTCAAAATCTGTAGTCACTACACATCCAAGTTCTTCATGATCTCCTACTTGGACTTATTTGACTAAAATTCTTATAACTCCTTTTGACCGTGGACTTCAAGGCGGTGAGAGGCGCGGCTTGGACTTCAGGTTTGCAAGTAGTGTTCGCAAAAGTCTAGCATGATATTCGTGTGGGTAGATGCATTGACTTTGCTGGGTCTCGGTGAAACCTGCAAAAGAGAGAGAGCACAAAACCCCAAGAGCTCATTAAGTGAAGCCGGTGCAAAGGGCTGCGACTAGACACGCTACAACACATTGGATGCTTCACTATGTGGCAGCTATGTAGGGACTTTGAGCATGAACCGCTGGCCTTGCGAAATTACAGGACTTATGCTGGGAATTCTGTGGAGATGCTGGGAACTTGCAAGAATAGAATCAAGTGCCGTGAGAGTTGCGGGGCTTACTGGACTACTTCCGCATCATTTTCCAGAGGTGCTAATCACTCGTTGGCATCGCGGGAGGTAGTTAGTGGATAGAATTGTGTCATGACCAAAATTTCGAGTGCATCACCTAGGGTTTGGCTAATGGACTACTAAGTCTAAACTTAGCTCGGGCTCTCCCAAGCCCATATCAATTCGCGGCTTAGGTTCAAGTATTTAGCATGCAAAAGATTATTAGCTAGAAGTCGCCACTAATCTATTTTTGGTGAGTCGATTAGAAACCCAAGTAAAGTAATGGGAGATTTACTTTACTCCTACGAACCAGAGATTTGTGAGTTCAGGGACTTGATTACGTTAGATTTCTTTAATGCCCTTTCGGTACATTTCTCTTCTATTTCGGAAAAATGTTTTCATGTGAGGTTATCATGCAAGTGCGCATACCACCAATTTAACACCTAGATAAAGCAGTGAATAAATTGTAGGACTTACCTCATAGCATCGAAAGTATCTGCAATGTTAGCTCATAATTCACATTAACAATCTTAGATATGATTTCTAATTAACATGCAATTACTTTTTTTTTTTTGGATAGGAGGAACCAGCTTGTAGTCGGCAGCCGCGTCGTAAACCCCTTGGTGACGCTAGTGCAGGACCCACCACTACGGCGTCACTCTTAAGACACCTAGCGCATTCTCTGGGTTTCGAACCCCTCACCTCTGGGTTAAGGATCAGCAGGGCCTTATCCAGCGAAGCCACCACGGCCGGTGGTCGCAATTACTTTTTTGTTTTCACTTGTTTAATAAAACCTAATCTATATGCAATGCCATCTAACCAAATGACCTAATTCTAATGACGGACAATTTCTAATTAAATGGACCTAGCAATAATTACTAAATGACATGCATTTCATGAATCTAATTCTATATGACGTGTGAATAATTTTTTTTTGTATTTTTTAAATAAAAATTCGTAATTAAAATTGCTAATAATAAAAACCTAACCAAAGTGGGATATTATCTATTTTAAGTTAGGAAATAGACCAACCCGAATCCTATCTTAATTTAGAAATTTATCTTGACATGCAATTTAATTCAAAGATATTATCTAACCTAGATACCATCTAAACATGTATTTTAATATAATTAGAAAAGAATCTAACTATTTTATCATGCAATCCTATCTAGGGAATTAATTCTAATCTACATGATATGCAAATGCAATTTTTTTTTTTTTGTATTTTTGGGATAAATAAAGCGATTAAAGCAAGGTAAGCACCAAATCATTCGCAGCCATCAAAGATATTATCCATTATTCGAATTTGGAAATGGTATCTAACCAACTTGATTATTTCGCTAATAAAATCGATAAATTGATCTTAAGCCTTAAAGATCAAAATATCAATTTTATTCCCGCGGAATCAATAATTTTATCTAAAGCCTTATAAATGAAATCAAAGATTATATGCGGTTGCGAATTAAGAAATAAATCTTAATTGAAAGTTATATCTATCACTTATGGATATGAACACTAGATATTAATAGACATATATTAAGCAGTAAAATATCCAAATATACTAGGAATGTCATGCCTCGATCCTCGAGTGCGCGCCGATCCCTCATTGGTCGATAAATATTTGCGACTTCCCAAGATGAGTCGCCGACCCTTTCAGTTTATTACACATACAAAAGCGTAAAAATACCTCCGACAACGAACAACATGGGATAGGAAAGCAAGGCAACATTTCACAACAACACACTCTAAAAAAAAAAACAATGGGGTTCAGGTACAAAATGAGTCTGGTCAAAAGCCTACAAAAGATCGGCTCTCAAAAGGAGCTATCCTACGACATACTAGTCGAACCTATACGCCGATCTCGGACTCCATCTCCACAGACTCTAGGGCTTCAGTCTTCCACGACGACCACCTAAGGACTTGAAAATGGTTTTTCAATAACCAGTGAGACAATATTTCAGTGAGTTCTACTTCCTAAGATCCGATTAGGAAGAAAATATGCCTTAGGGCTGCCTAAGCACAACCACGAGTCAGAGGGCTTACCTTGGCCTCAGTTTTTTCCTACAAGTCAATTCAAATAACAGATACTAACACCACCGCCCGCGGTGGCCGCGCGATTAAGGCTTGGTACCCTAGACGCCGGGGGAAGAGTTCGAGACTTCGTGTTCGCAGTGCTTCAATGCTCACGCGCGACTTACCTGTGGATAGGCCAGCGGTGGGGGCCCTACCCATCCCAGGGTTTACTCTCCGCCGCGAAGCGGCGTATGGAGGTTCCCTGGGTCACAAAAAAAAAATAAAAAAAAATAACAGATACTAACAATCACATCATTCAACCAAAGCAGATCGAATTATCGATCAATCGACCTAGTCGATTATTTGTCAATTAGACCATTTCCTGATCATTTTAATTCATATTGTTCATTTTCCCAAGATAATATATTTAGTCACCGAGCCACATAATACATCATTCCTTCTCACCTCTTATCATACCCGATAATTTTCCACTCAACATCCTTATTCAATAAACAAACTCAAGGCTCTAGAGGTAATTCCTATGTAACTCAAGTCGCCATGTAACACTTAGCCTTTGATTACAATAAGCGATAGTCTAAGGCTCTAGAGGTAACCCATACGAAATCTCGCCATCGTGTAGTACTTAGTCATTGATTACAATAAATGATAGTCTAAGGCTCTAAAGGTAACTCACACGAAGTATTGCTGTCGTGTGGTACTTAGTCCTTGACCATATATAGTAAAAGTGCAAGGCTCTAGAGGTAATTCCCATGCGACTCAAGTCGTCATGTAACACTTAGCCATTGATTACAATAAGCAATAGTATAAGGCTCTAGAGGTAACTCACACGTAGTCTCACTCTCTTGTAGCACTTAGCCCTTTATCTACTAATAACCTATCGGGTTCCCTCCACAAAACCTAGATCACCTCAATTCATGTAGATGCCCATGCATGTATACAATCAATTGCGTACATTATCAACTAATTGCACAAATAAGCAATTATATTCCCCCATTCAATGGCCATCCTTTTGCCATGACCATAAACCTATACCATAGCACAATCATCCATGCATCATCACGCATAAGCTCGAGGCATGTCATAAACCAACATTTCATCCAATATGCACAAACCAGCAAGCATTGCACCAATAACACCACCAAATCATAACTGGCCCTAACCAGCAGAAAAGGCCCACTTGTGCGTCTCCGAGTTTAAATCCAGAAACCTAATCGAACGAATTCAGAAAATTCCCAAATTTAAATATGTTGTAAAAGACACATAAAAGAACATTTTTTTATGAAGACACCTTAACCCAGATCCTTCTACATTCAGTCCAGTAAATCGCTCAATCCAGTACAAAACTGTGTCCGTTTTCCAGAAAGTCTGTTTTTCGAAATTAGTTTGGTTCGAGATCTAAACCATGTCCATTTGATTTGAAATTGAGTATGTTAAACTAGAAAACATGACAAACAACTTTTGTGAAGAAACCACTTTGAAATTCAAATCCTAAAAGTTGATAAGAACCTCTAGAATCCTAAAAGGTCACCAATTCCAGCAAAAACTAAGGTTCTGTTTGAAAATGACGGAGCTGATATCTCCTTTTTTTAAGTCCCCAAAAATCTTGAAGAAAATATATGTTGTAACTGAGGATGTCTAAAACATTTCTCAAGAAGACATCAACCTCAAATTCGTAACCCATTTCGATTTACAAAAATGGCAAACGGCGATGGTCCAGAACTTCAAACTGCAGAATTTCCACTAAATTCGACTAATCCATCATCAATTGTACAAATCTCACTAATGAAGTTATATTAATCAATTCTAAGACTAATATAACCATTCTAGCTTATCACTAATCAATACTTAAACTAATTTGAACAATCCTTAAGCATAATTAACCAACTAATAATGGATTAGTGAGCAAAACATACTTGATTAACGCGCGCGTCAAATCCAACTGACGGGACTAGCGCGGGGAACGCTTTTCTCCAAAGTGGACCTAGGATCCGAAGTCAGGAACACCTCCAAAACGGACCTAAATCGAGTTGAGATACCCACAAACTTTCTGTTTTGTTCTTGCTGAAATAAAAGGGACACAAGCTTAGGTCAAGTGAGGATTGATTGAGGAAGAGCGCAAGGGCCAAACCGGGCCATGGTGGGGCTTACCGATGGCGTAACGGCAAAGCATGAGCTCTGGTTTAGCTCCACAAGCTGCTGGACAGAGGTTGGGATGGTGTGAGGTGCGGATGGGGGGGTCGGGGTCGCATGGGTTGGCGCGAGTGGTGGCGCGCGCATGGACGGTGACAGGCGGTGGACGGCGAGTCGTGTGGCGGCTCCTGCTGTCTCTAGCGATCCTCCTTGGCTATTGGTGGGGTTCGAACAAGGTGAGAGGAGGGAGATGGAGAGGGTTTTGGCCGGCCAAGAGGGGAAAGGAGAGGATAAGAAGCAAGAGGGGCAAGGGGGCCACCATGGCCTTGATTTTCCACAACTTGTCCCCCAAGACTCGTCCTTGACCAAACATCTTCCTTGGTTGTCCTTCCTCCACCAAGGATCACTCTTGGACATTTGAATTGGTCCAAAATGGCTAGGCAATGGGGGAGCTACGAATTTGCTTGCCATTTCCTCCAATTGGACACATGTTCGTATTTAATTCAATCCAATTCAACCTTAACAAATTCCGTTATCGAGTCAATACTCAATTTAGTATTTTTCCTCACCCCTTGAACCATCTTGCATCTCAAATTTGCGATAAAAAATGACCACAATTTATTGTGACATGACGAAATCTTCAATTTCTAAAATCAAACTTGAATTCGCGGTTAATTTCCATTCGGCGCGTTTTTAGCGTGATCTAGATTACCGGGTAGTTTTCAAAATTTTTTAGTGCAAATGACCCGTGGTCGATTTTCTTCAAATCACAATGAACTCACTCGACATGTTAGCAATTCTCGATGGTCGTGAAAATCTCAAGGTTTTAATTACGAGCACATGGATTTTGACAATGCCATTATGACCCTTGCAGACTAGCATGGTCAAGTAGTTGACTTTTGGTCGAATTCTCAAGTCCATTGCATTAAAATCTTTTAATGACTTCCCCAGATAGTCTAGTTATCTCATGAGTGATCAGCTCTGAGAATAACATTATAGACGCGTCAATGAAATGCTAGTAGAAAACATGATTGAAAATCTGGGATGTCATAGGGAATGTGCATCTTACCTAATTTGGGCATATTCTTTCCAAATTTGAACCAAGTGCAATTGGACCGGGATCACGACCGGCTTCTCAACGGTGAATGGCGGCAAGCGTTATGTGCAGGGCAACGATGCAGGTTGACATGAAGCATGGCTCCCCTGACAGTAAATGGCAGCAGTGCTGGTGCCGACAAGGCTAGTGGGCAAGGCTATGCACAGCCAAAAACTCGACTAAGGACCGAGGCTCCGTGGGCAGCAAGGACGTCGTCAGGCAGCTCGTTGTGTGGTTAAATGCGTCAATAAGTTGACGCTAGGGAACAATGCGCGGTAACGTAAAATCAACAACAGATGACTGGGCAATGCGATGGGCGGCTCGTGTGAAGGCTAGATCCAGTTGAAGAGGACTCCTCTCTTCTCTCTTTCTCTTGTAATTTGTGAAGGCTTCCAGAATGCTTGCTTGTTGTCCCTGTGTTGACTCCTTTCTTAGTGTATAGCTCCAATATTACTGATTTTCAAAACTTTGACCAGGCCATTAAGGCCCTGTTTGTTAACGTTCTTTATTTCTGTTTATAAACAAAATTTCTGTTTTTTTTGTTCCAGGGAACAAAAAAAGAACAGACACACGTTTGTTTGCGTTTTTGTTTCAAATCTATTTTTTTTATTCCCAGGAACATATTTGGAACAAAAATAAGAAACAAGAAAAACTTGTTTCTGTTTAAGGAACAATTTTTAAGAACAAATTTTCTCTCTCCTCTCTTTTTCTTATCTTTTTTTTTTCTTATTTTCTTTGGCCGGTCGTCGGCCTCGGCCATAGCCGGCGACTGGTCGTCGAGGGCCGGCGACCTCACCGGAGCGTTGCTGGCCCCTGGCAAGGCTCGGCCTCGCCTTGGCTGGGCGAGCTTGGGCTGGCCCAAATCTGGCGAGCCCGAGCTCACCTAGCCACCGGCGAGGCCGAGCCTCGCCAGCGCGGGGCAAGGCTGGGCGAGGCCGCCGGCCCTCATCAGCCATGGCCGAGGCCGGCGACCGGCCAAAAGAAGAAAAAAAGAAAAAAGAAAGAAGAAAGAAATAAAATAAAAATATTAAAAAATTAAAAGAAACAAAAAAAGAACACAAATTTACCAAACGTGTTTCTGTTCATTTTTTATTCCCGGAACAAGTTTACCAAACACTTTCTTCAGTTCAAAAATTGTTCCTCGGAGCAGAAATAGTTTTTTCTATTTCTGTTCCCTAGAACAATTTTTGAACAGAAACGTTACCAAACACGCCCTAAATAATCCCCAAAATCACCTCTTGGAATCCACTGGACGATCTGACTCAGTCCGTTAACGATGCTTAGTGTCACATGAGCCAGATGTCGATGGACTTTATCTCTGTGTTGTGCTGGCCTTGAAATAGAGAAGCCCTTTTTGCGAATGTTCTCTCGGCGTCCGCGAGAGAGGTGGAGCCGCGTGTCTATTGATGAGGGGGTGAGATCATGAAGTGGGTGGCGAATATTGGAGAGTGAGAGAGAGAGAGCTCTCCCTCGCGAACGTGTTCTCTTTTCCTTCCAGTGGCGGCCGTCTCGGTGCAGCTGGAGAGAAGGCCCGTCGCTCACTAGAACAGGTAGCACGATCGTTGCGTGTGAACTGGAAATTGTCGCAAAAGAGGTTGGACTTTTTTTTATCTCTGAACGTGAAGACTCTCTCTTGTGTAATGGCTGTGTGTTCAATTCTGTGGCCTCCCTCTTCTTTTGTCTATCGTGAGCTTGCTTTTATAGCGTCCGACTCTGCAGTTCAAAACAGGAAACGTGAATATATGAAAGAGTGCCACGTACTGACTTCCCTCTTTTGTGAGGGTCTATCTTTCTTTTTTTTCCACTTTTTCCTTTGTATGTATTGCGAATCCACGCGTCCTCATGGAAGAATCGTGTCCTTCTTTCCTTTTTGAAGAAAGACAGCTCGTTTACACAATGTATGGCCCCTTACGTGCAACAAAATTTCTTTTAAAAATTCCTTTCCATCTATGAATAATGCTGATCTTTTCATGCCCTTCCTTCAGTATCTTTTTCTGCATGTTTATATTCACTAGGTCAGCAATAGAATTCTTTCTGCCCCTTCTTTCTTTTCCTCCACGATTAACAGAATCAGCCATGGCTCACTTGCTCCTTTTAAGCACACACGCAAGTACCTTGAGATAGGGGTGAGCGGTTCCAGGTTCCGGTTCGGTTCCGTCTGGAACCTAGAACCTACCCTCGGGTACAAGTTCCTCAAAATGAGGAACTTGGAACCTACCCGTGGGAACCGAGAACCTGGAACCTACCCTGTCACAAGTTCCAAGGTCGGTTCCAGGTTCTAACAGGTTCTTTTTTTTTTTTTTTGGTTATTTTCAGATTTGAACTATAACATATGCGCATGTTACCCAAAAAAACTATAACGTACGCGCACGTTACCAAAAAAACTATAACGTACACGCACGTTAAAAAAAAAAACTATAATATATGCGCACGTTACAAAAAAAAAACTATAACGTGCACGCATATTACTAAAAAAAAATATAACGTATGCGCACGTTACCAAAAAAAAAACTATAATGTACGTGTATACTACACGGTAACTTCCCATTGACATGTTATCTTGATACATTAACTTCGCACTGCACAACAATAATATAATATAATTAGAAATTTCAAAACAAATAGCAAACTAGAAAGTAGAAATAAAACACCACTAGAACAAGAATGTCTAGAGGTACAAGTTTTGAAAATAATTTCGATTAAACCCTTAAATGAACTCAGAAAATTCTGAAATTTGGACACGTTATATTTAAGACCTAGAGGTACAAGTTTCATGAAGAAATCGTAGTCCAATTCGTTCTGGATTAAAAGATAAAATCGATTTACTTTTCCTATTCTCTACTTGCACAGTTTTTGAAATTTTTTTGGTTAAATAGGCAAATGAACTACAAAAATTACGAAATTTAAATATGTTGTAGGGAAGACATTAAGAGAGATATTTTATGCAGAACACATTTCCAAAAGAACCTCATACAAAATGATATAGTCCACGCATTGCAACTTACAAGATCCGAACACATCAGATTGCACAGTTTTAGAAACATTTCTGATTAAATACCCAAATGACCTTAAAAAATTATGAAATTCTACTATGTGATAGCCAAGACCATAAGGTAGATACTTCATGAAAACATCAAAGTCAAATTCGTCCTAGATAATTAAATATGGATGGTTAAAATCCCTGTTCGTAGTACCGTAATTCCAGATCTAACCATCTCCAAAGGACCACGATTTCACCTACCTATTCTTGTTTTTTTTCTCTAAATTTTTTTATATGTGGTATCTCAAGATGTCCTTTACAAATTTTGTTAAGAAACCGAAGTGAAATTTCGACAAAAAGGTTGCCTTACAGTCCATGCATTCATCAAGGGTCGGTCCCAAAATCTCCAGATCCAGTCTTTCCAAAGAATAATGATTTCACCCACTTATACTTGTTTGTTTTGTCCCAAATTTGAGTATGTTATACTCCAAGAAGTCCTTTACAACTTTCATTTAGAGGCTGAAGCCAAACTTTAACTAGAACATCACATACAAGTCACTAGAACATCCAAGGTCGAGCTTTTTCTGCCCTAAGTAACCGGTTCCGGTTCCGGTTCCAAAACAGGTTCCGGTTCCGGTTCCTAGAAAAAAGGAACCGGAACCTGAACCGGTCCCCCTTGGAACCGGGAACCGTGCTCAGCCCTACCTTGAGAATCATACCGATTGCTTGCTAGGTGACCAAAAGATTTCTTGATATCACTATCCTAGTTTGCCTCAATATTTCCTAAGATCAAACTTAATTAGTGATTTTCACCTTGGCATTAAGATAGACCCATTTAAAGAATAATGAGCTTGGCCAAATTCTTCCACCATTGATTCAAATCTATCCGTTGCCGGTCAATTGCAAACGTAATGAAAAAAAATGCTCCTAAAACTAAATGTTATGTAATTTAATTCTATTTTTTTTTAGGGATTAAAAATTAATCCCTAATTTTTATGCAATAAATAAATGACTGGATTGCCAAAATTTAGGTGTCAAAAAAATGCAATAGTGAGAGATGGAGGCATGGCTATGCATCCGGCAGGCAAAGTGAAGAACTCCCACCACGTGAGAAACGGCCATGAACCCCCCTTTTGTCATTTTCCCTTTCCCTTCTTTTGTTGTGGCTCTCTATACTCTGTCCAAGTATTCAATGTGTGGCCTCCCCTTTTATATGCAAAGTAGTGAGGCCCCCAACAAGGAAAGAAAATGCCATAAAATATTATATAATTTCCGTCCTTTCCTTTTTTCGGCTCATGCACGAAATCTCCATTTACTATGCAATCTTTCTTGTTTAATGACAAATAATATATCACTTAATATATGCCCCACGTGCAATATTCCTTCTTATTATTTTGATATTTCCTTCAAAATCTTCCAATCTACTGCGAAATATATTGCTCAATGTATAAATCGCATGAACATATAAAAGATTTAACGAATATTGGAAAAATGTTATGAATCTTTTCCAAAAATATCAAATTGCCATTCCTCATAAGTGAATTTTTTGTCATTAGAGAACAACGGGCTTGGGCCAACTCCCTCTCTTCGTGGGCTTAGTCCAACTCATCAAATTAAAGTTCATAATCATCAACCCAAACACATCCATCACCGATCCAATACAAATGTAATAATAAAATAAATACTCCTAAAACTACATGCTATTAAAACTACATGCTATGCAATTTAATTTTAATATTTTTGTTTAGGGTTTAAGCATTAATCCCTAATTTTCTATACGATTAATGAATGATCAGATCATCAAAATTTAGTTTTCAACAGTGATATGAAGTCTATCCCATACTTCTTTGGCTATTTCATAAGAAGATATTCTACTATACACAAGGGGTGATAAAGCATGGTAGAGAGAATAGACAGCCTTTGCATCTAGAGCTTCTTTTTTTTTTTTTTTTTTTAATATCTCAATCTAAGATAGGGTAATAGAAGGTTCAAGCGTTTCATTATGTTCTTTTCCAGTTGATACTAATGCAACTTTTGGGATTAATTCCCTTTTCAACAACATCTCATTTCAAAGGATTCTTCAATTTGAGCAATGCTTTCATTTTATTTCTCCAAACACTATAGTCCTTCCCATCTAAGTAAGGAGGTCCAATGTGACTTGGCGCTTCAATCAGACCTAATGTTATAATTCTAGCCATAAAAGATCATTAGCTCAAAAGGAAAAACACTTCACCTGCTCTAATACCAATTGAGGTAACCAGTAAGTATCACTTAGAGGGGGTGAATAGGTGACTCTATAAGATCTTGATAGATTAATGCGGAATAAAACTAGTCAAGATCAAAGTCTTCATAAGGATTAGATTCTAGAATAATGTTAAAAATCTATTACGCGGTAGAATAGACTTTAGAGGCATTAGAGAGTGTGCAAAAAAAAAAAAAAGAGTTTAGGGATGAGAGAGATTGCTTATAAGATTTATAGTGATTCCGCTTTGGTCAAACCTACGTTCATTTTCCCATACTGATAATCAACTGATTGGATTCTACTATATGATCAACAATGGATTACAACTTTGAATACAAATACTTAATGGTAGATCGTACTATCTCACTTAGTTACTTTTTTTTTTTTTTTGTATTTCTCATTATCATAAATGTTTAAGTTCACAATAGACAAGTGTATGATTGAAGTACGCTCAAACTTTACAATTTCATATTCTGGGCATCATCTCTTACTTGCTTTTCAGTATGTTGGTCTCCTTAAATAGTCCTTCATTTCCAAGCTAGCTCGTGGGCAATTTCTAGAGGATCATTTTCCAATCTACCCATTAGACAAATCTGTATAAAGAAGATTTGGTTGCCGTTAAGTGACAAAAACTGAATCTCCACTTGATTTTAGTCGCTCATACAACTAGAGTCTTAATTTCCATAAGAAGAGGTTCTTTGTTTAGAAATAACTTGTCTTTAGGATTGATTTGTCAATCAATCGAATCAATCAAATCTTTATTGGTGTGAAATCTAAACCAGATCATTAGCCGTTATAGGTAACTGGTCTCGTTCTGAACTAGTCACCTTCTAAATGTGTGCTTTATTCTGAGCTAGCTATGTTATGAACTTTCCAAGTTCTGGATTGGCTACATTCTAAACCTTGTCAGGATGAGAATGAGAGTAATTTTCTTAGTCTTTATCTTCAGAATAAAGTATAGAGTTTAAGTTTGAGTGTGTTTCGTTTGAACTAAACTTTATAAATAGTGCTAAAATGAGATGTTTCCATCCCTCGTGTATCCTTGAAACAACATTCTTCAAGACAATTATCATAATTAAGAAAATTTATTGGATAGTTTGCCAATTTCAAAATCTTCTAGAATTTTTCTCAACAATTGAGTGGACTAGAAAGTTCGGTACCAAATAGCAAAGTTTAGGGGCTCTATTAGGCAATAAATCGGACAAGGTTGGTCTCAGCCTACAAAACTGTTTTCAATTGAGTCCCTAGGAAAGCCTGCAATTATCACATAGTTTCGGCGCTTATTTGCAAAAATTCCATACATGAAAGTTGTTATTAACAGAATTATCTAAGTCCCTATAATATTTGGAGGGATTTTGAAATTTCTAGATATTTTTCCTGTATTTTACAAAACCAGGTCATATTTCAGGTCAAAATTGGAGCAATGTTGATTCTGGGTCAATTTTGGATCTTTCGGGTCAAAACTGGGTCAAATAGTCTTGGTGACCTTTGAAATACACTTCATAAGCTTTCCAATGACACCTAAATCAAGTGAATTGGAGTTCATTTAGTGGGTCAATTGAACTAAAACTTAATTGCTCAGAATCAGTAAAAATGAACAAATGATTCAATCATTGGCTCACAATTTGATTGTTGATTCTTCAAGGCTAATTAGCGTAAATTGCATGTGATTGTTAGATTGTATGGTTAGGGCTGATGCATGAATCGATGGCTACTTTAGAGGGGATGATTAGGTTAGTGGTTAATGATGTTGTCCATCACTTTATATACGCAAATAGCGGTCAATTATCATTAATCTCAATTAATGAACCCTAGTCGATTAAGATGTGGAATGAGATAACTGAAATGCATGATCAACTCCAAAGCCAATCTCAAGGCAAATCGAATGACGATTCAATGTAAGTGTCGCTGATGCTTCACATTGTTTGAGGGCATGTTATGAATTGTGTGGATGAATGAATGAATGTCCAAGCTGACACTTGTCGGGACATGGGCAAAGATGGCAGTCCATGGAGACGGTGGCTAATGACGAGTCGATGGTGTTGGGAATAACGGATCCCCGAAAACTGGATTCGACACCGAATCGAACCCCTAAATCAAGCGGAAGACGAAGCCCGGGAAAACAACACGCATCACCGATCCTAAAGCACACCACGGATTCGAGCGTACCTTTTAGCCACAGATTAAACACCGGTTGTCGATGGAGGAAGAGAAACAGTCCTGTTCGATCCGAGGAAGCAAAATTATTTCACGTGCTTTACTGTTTTCCTTTTGAAGAAAACGGGAGAGAAAGGGAGAGAACGTTGGGAGAGAAAGAAGACGTACGTAAAAATAAAACGTTGTCTTTTTCTCTCTCTCTCCTCCCTTTTATACCCCCTTCTTTCCACGGGCCCTCTTCCCATGGGCCGAGCTATTTGGGCCCAACTTGGGCGGATGGGCCTTAAGCCCAAAAACCAATAAAGCCTTCATCTCCCACTCGCACATGGTGGGCCGAACAGTATTCTCTTTACCTCTCTTCAACATTCATACTGGTGAATAATCCGTGCGACCAGCATACTTTGAGAGTTCGTTGCTATACATCTGTTAGGAATATATAGTAGCTCATAATGGGCATCACACTCCGAGTAGATTTAGTATGCAGTACCCTAGATTGATCGATTACATTTATATCTCCCTTGATCTCTTTTAAACATGATATATATATTGTATTCACAATTATAATTATCACAAAGACAGTTATAATTGGTCGACCAGTGAATACAAAACCACAATGTGATTCTCCAAAATCGATCTTCCTCTTTCCTTCAAACTCTCAATTTAAGTCCAGCTTGCTTTTCTAGAAATGCCCCATTAGATCGAATCATCTCATGACCATTGGCAACACACTAAGATAGCAAACACTAAATAGAAATCTTGAGAATAAGTAAGAGTCCTGAGGGGACTTCAAAATTGAGGAACTCTTTTTCTCAAGAGTCTCACACGTCATAAAAGTTGAGATCAAACTTCTTGCCACTCTTTTTGGTCGTCTCATGCATACGTAGTATGAAATACGTATTACGGTATTAACTCATTTCCCATGGAGCGTATGTCTACACCTTTCAATACCGTACAGATGATAGTTCAGACATACCCAATGTCTAACTCGAGTTCATGTATCTACTCAATCACAAAATTCATCAGAACTCACATCTGGCATCATAGACAAATAAAGTAAAATGTGTGGGATATTTTACTTTCAGACATCTTTAGTATTATGTCCTCATCTTAACACTCAGTTAAGGCGACATACGTATTTTAAGCTTTCGCTCTCGATTATCACCTAGATAATAAGCTCAAAAACAGTCTCATCTCTATTTATCACACAGTAAATAGAGGCGATTACCCGTGTGAGTGGGCTAATCTTATATCTGTCCGACATACTTCTCAACTTAAAATAATGCACTGAGCATTAAGATGCATAAAGATTATACTAAGGTTCATAGGCATTAATCAATGAAAAACAAAATTTCATAAATGTGAACAACTCAGGGAAATTACAATTCAGTACATCAGACTCTACGCAATCCTAGAGATTTTACATGACCACAAAACACATCTCTAGGTATTGGCTTTGTCATAGGATCTGCTACCATTCTATGCGTAGATATGTACTGCAAGTTCACAACCTTTCGTGCAACTATATCTTTTACAAAGTTATACTTGGTATCTATATGTTTGGTCTTACCATGATACTTTGGATCTTTGGTGTACGCTATAGCTGCTTGGCTATCACAATTAACTAACAATGGATTTGCAGCTTTCTCAATAACACCTAAATGATCCAAAAATCTCTTAAGCCAAACTCCTTCTTGTACCGCTGCTGATAATGCCACGAACTTAGCTTCCATCGTGGACAAGGCTATGCACGTTTGCTTCTTACTGCTCCATGATATGGTGCCATTGTTCAGTAAGAAAGCAAATCCAGAGGTAGATTTTCTTTCATCTAAATCTCCTCCCCAATCAGCATCTGAATAGCCTTCAAGTCGCAGATCTTTTCCTTGGTAATTCAACTTGAAATCAGCAGCTCCCTTCAGATACCTCAGTATTCTCTTGACGGCTTTCCAATGTGCTGGACCTGGATTGGATTGGTATCTACTCACCATTCCAACTGCAAAGCATATGTCGGGTCTTGTACACATCATAGCATACATCAAGCTCCCCACAGCACTAGCATAAGGAACATGTTTCATTTGTTCCATCTCTTGTGGAGTCCCTGGACACAGTCTATGGCTCAATCCTTCACCTTTTGCAATAGGAGTGTCTATGGGTTTACAGTCTTGCATATGAAATCGTTCAAGAACCTTATTTATGTAGGTTTCTTGCGAAAGAGACAACGATCTCTTCGAACGATCTCTCGAAATCTTAACTCCAAGAATGTATGCAGCCTCACCCATATCCTTCATCTCAAAGTTAGAAGACAACCATCTCTTGACGCCAATATTAACCAACTCCATATTGCTTCCGGCAATCAGTATATCATCAACATATAATGATATGATCACAAATTGATCCTTGGATCTTTTGATATATACACAATGATCCTCATCAATCATTGTAAAATCATATGCCACTATGGCATTATGAAAACGTATATACCATTGTCTTGATGACTGCTTAAGACCATATATCGACCTCAAAAGTCGACATACTTTTTCTTCTTGGCCTTTCACTATGAAACCAATAGGTTGTTCCATATATATTTCTTCCTCTAATTCTCCATTGAGGAAAGCAGTCTTTACATCCATTTGATGTAACTCAAGATCCAGACTAGCTACTATTGCCAGAATAATGCGAATCGAGGTAAATCTCACTACAGGAGAAAATGTATCTTCATAATCAATTCCTTCCTGTTGATTATACCCCTTCGCCACAAGGCGAGCCTTATGCCTTTCAATCGAGCCATCAGCCTTTCGCTTTATTTTGAGAACCCATTTGTTCCCAATAGCTCTGCGTCCTTTTGGAAGATCAACCAGTTCCCAGACTTGGTTTGATTTCATTGACTCCATTTCCTCTTCCATTGCATGAATCCATTTTTCTTTACTAGGGCAATTAAGAGCCTCATTGATATTTCTAGGCTCATCCTCATCTTGTGGAGCAACCATAAAAGTTTCCCCTTCAATGTCAAAACGTCGACGGGGAATACTTTGGCGACTTGTTCGCCGTATGGGAGATTGTACACTCTGCACATCATTCCCTATTATGCTCCCACTTGGATGAACTCCACTAATATCATTGTCTTGATCCAAGGTCTCAAATAGGGAGTGATCTTCCCCTATTTTGCCCTTCTTAGGGAACTCATCCTCTAAGAATGTAACATCTCGTGATTCAAATTCAGTTACACTCCCACTTTCCTGCTCACCAATGAACACATATCCTTTCGAGTGTTCCGAGTATCTTATGAAAATACTCTTCTTTCCTCTGGGACCCAATTTCCCAAACTTGTGAGAGGACTCATGTGTATAGGCAGCACAACCCCATGGCTTAAGAAAACTCAAGTCCGGTTTTCTACCTGTCCATAACTCATATGGAGTGGAAGCAACTGATTTGGAAGGCACCCGGTTAAGTATATACGCAGCAGTTAACAATGCATCACTCCAAAAGGTGATAGGCAAGTTAGCATGCGCCATCATGGACCTAACCATTTCCAGTAGGGTTCTGTTTCTTCTTTCCGCAACACCATTTTGTTGAGAAGTGTACGGAATAGACAACTGTCTTTCTATTCCTTTTTCATCACATAATTTTCTGAACTTATCAGATAAATATTCTCGACCTCGATCGGATCTCAATGCTTTTATTTTCTTATCTAATTGATTCTCTACCAGGTTCATAAACCTTTTGAAACAACTTATTGCTTCAGACTTATGAGAAATCAAATAGACATATCCGAATCGAGTATAATCATCAATAAATGTGATGAAATAAATAGCCCCATGCCTTCCTTTCACATTCATTGGACCACAGACATCAGAATGGATTAAATGCAGAGGAAATTCAGCTCTTTTTCCTTTTCCAAATGGTTTCTTTGTCGTTTTCCCTTCTAGGCAATGCTTACATATGGACAAATCGACTTTTTCAATATTGCCCAACAAGCCCTCTTTGGCTAGTCTATTTATACGCTGTTGGCCAATGTGACCAAGTCTAGCATGCCAGACATTCACATCATTATCATATTTATTAGGAGACGTGAGAAGGGAATAACAAACATTAGTATTAACATAATCAATATCTAATACAATAAAACCATCCAGAAAATAACCACAACCATAGTAATTTGTCTCCAAAAACAAATTCACACCTCTACTACGAAGTTTATATTGAAACCTAATTTAACCAACATTAATACGAGACACTAAATTCCGACGAATCTCGGAGCATACAACACATCATGAAGGAACAAAGTGCGTCTACCACGCATATTCAGTTGGCATGTGCCAATTCCTTTCACTTCAGCTCTGGAGTTGTTTCCCACATAGATCCACTTAGTTCCAGTTGGTACTCGTCGGAATTCCACGAAGGATCCTCTATCTTTCGCTACATGGTCTGTCGCTCCTGAATCCACAGTCCATAAAGGATTAGACTCAGTTAAGAACACAGAACTCGACACATAAGCAAAGTTCTGAAAAGTGCAAGGGGTGCATACCTTCTTTGGCTCACGACAGTCGCGAGCATAGTGACCCTTCTTGTCACAGTTGTAGCATTTCACCCTTGCAAGCTTTTTCATGTGAGGAGGTTTCCCTCTTGCATGTTGGTTGAATTTGGGTTTCTTCCCTGAAGGACCTGCTTCTTCCTTGCCTTTCCCCTTGTCAAACTAGTTAGGGCGCTTGCGCTTGGAGCTCGAAGCTCCATTTGAGCTAGAACCAGCATAATAGAGTTCAGCATCCAGATTAGCCGCCAACAAGCGGTCCTCTTCTAGCTCAAGATGACGCATCGCATCCTCAAAGGTTTTGATGTTTTCATTATGAGTCAGGTGCACCTTCATATGCTCCCAACTCTTAGGCAAGGAACGAATCACTGCTTGCACTTGCTGCTCATCTGTGAGGACATGGCCAGCATCTTTCAGCTCAGTTATCATGTTTGACATCTTTCTAAGATGTTGCTTCATGGTCTGACCATGAGGCTTCTTATAAGAGTCAAACCTGATAGTGAGCTGCCTCAGTCTAGTCACCGAAGTATGACCATATCTAGCTGCCAATGCCTCCCACAATTCCTTGGCATTATCGAAACGCCAAAACTCTCGCATGACGTCATTTTCCATGCTGCTCAACAACGTGATGCGAGCTAGAGAGTTCATTCTTTTCCACGCAGAAAAAGCATCTTTGTTTCTTTTGTGCTGTGCAGTGGTTCCCTCTTCAGGTTCTTCTATGGTCATGACAAGAGCCTCAAGTGCTTCTTGCTCTTCCACCACATACTGGATTTTCATTTGCCAAATCTCATAGTTGTCTCCATTGAGCTTTTCACCTTTGTTCAGCTCGGCAACTATGCTGTTTATGGCAGAAGCCATTGATCTGAACAAATCAGAAAAATATGCATGAATTATTAATGCCTATCATTTATGCATCCCTATTTACATAGACCCATCATATTAATGAATAATTTCAAGTAAGGCTTTAGAATCAAAAGGTCACTTCGTTTCCAATCATCCTCCAAAAAATCCTAACTTAAAACTATCATTAATATGATTGTCATATGCAAAATTAATTCTATGAAGCTACAAAAACTTCTAAAACTACCCATAGCTAATTACCCACAGCAACCAGCAATAACAGAAAGCAGCAGATAATTGACAAACAATTTAAAAACAGTAATGCTTTCAATTAACACAATTAGGTAGTAATCAATACATAATATGTCCACAAAGCACACTTAACATATAATAGCCAATACAACTAACACAAAGTCAGCACACGAACTGGGAAAGATCCTCTTTTGTTCAATTTCTTGATCTTTTCCCTTGAAACAATACAGTAATATTCGTTTACAAAATCCATCACAATTTTCTTATAGGAAGTGGCTCCGTTGACATCCCATATGCGATTCAACACATTTTGCCATTCAGGTGGAAGAGTGGTTATGAAAAATCGCACCATCTCTGACTATGACATAGGACGACCATTCCATATGACCTGTTGAATTTTCATGTTGACTTCAAGGACATGATCAATTAAGTCACCCCTTTCCCATCGATGATCAGTCAGCTCAGCTATCAACTCAGACAGCCTATCCTTTTGTTCATCGGTAACTGCGCGAATAGGTGTGCGCAACCTTAGGGGAGGCATAGTTCCTGCAACAAATGCAGAACAAATAAGGGATCACATTATAATCCACATAGACTTAATTGAAAAAGAAACACATTCTTTTCCTTTTTCTTTTTTTTTTTGGGGTCAACGGTCAAAGTCAACGGTCAACGGTCAGAGGGCCAACGGTCAACGGTCGTCGGTCGTCGATCGTCGGACCGTCGGACCGGTCGGGCCGGTCAGGCCGGTCGGACCGCTCGCGCGAACCGACGCACGTGCCGCGCGTGTGCGGGGGATGACGTCACACAGACGTCATCCGCACGTGCCTGCCACGTGCCTTGGTCTCCGGTGGGTCGGTCGCCGGCCGGTGACCGTCCGGCAAACGACGTCGGTGATGACGTCATCGGTGACGTCATCACGTGACGTCATCGGTGACGTCATCACGTGACGTCACGCGTCGGTCCGCGGACCGGCGCGTGCCGGTTCGCCCGCCGGTTCGCCGACCGGCACGTGCGCTGCACGCGCTGGCCAATGCCAGCGCTTCGGGCGCGTCGCGCCCACGCGCAGCGCCTTCCGGCCGCGCGTGTGGGCGCGTGCATCGGCTCCCGGCGGCGGTCGACACATCGCCGGACTCATCTCGACGTCGCGCTTCTTCCTATGCAATCACAATTTTATTTTGACTTACGAAAACTCGGGAAAAAGGCCGATAAGCGCTCGGGTGTCGGGATTTTCGCCCGGTTCCGTACGGCCGAAGGGATTTCGCAAAAAATCAATCAAAAACATCAGAATTGATCGGGAAAAACGTGAAACAGGGCTCTGATACCAATGTTGGGAATAACGGATCCCCGAAAACTGGATTCGACACTGAATCGAACCCCTAAATCAAGCGGAAGACGAAGCCCGGGAAAACAACACGCATCACCGATCCTAAAGCACACCACGGATTCGAGCGTACCTTTTAGCCACAGATTAAACACCGGTTGTCGATGGAGGAAGAGAAACGGTCCTGTTCGATCCGAGGAAGCAAAATTCTTTCACGTGCTTTACTGTTTTCTTTTTGAAGAAAACGGGAGAGAAAGGGAGAGAACGTTGGGAGAGAAAGAAGACGTACGTAAAAATAAAACGTTGTCTTTTTCTCTCTCTCTCCTCCCTTTTATACCCCCTTCTTTCCACGGGCCCTCTTCCCATGGGCCGAGCTATTTGGGCCCAACTTGGGCGGATGGGCCTTAAGCCCAAAAACCAATAAAGCCTTCATATGGCAATGGTGGAAGACCGATGTCCGTTTTGGCCTTATCTTTGTAATAGTTTGTTTATTGTTTAGTTTAGTTTATCATTCTTAGGATTAGCTTCAATTTTAATTCCCAAAAAATTAAAAATCAACTTAGACTGAGCCTCATTTTTAAACAAATAGCTTAGGTTTAGCTCTAATCAATCAAATAGAATTAGGCTCGCCTTAGCTTTTCAATAGCAAGTTTTTTGAGGGTTCATGTCCCAAGACTCAACAACAAGGCCATGTATTATTTACCCGACAGATTGCGGGACATTTAAGTTTCTCGTACTTAGGTAGCCGCTTTCAATTCATAGCGTTTTTACTTTCGGCACCACGTTTCAATAAATTGAGCGTTAATCACTTTCCTAGATTAGGAGAGGCTTAGTTTAAAATCTCAATGAACTCCCCACAAGAACATTTGCTTAGACACCTAGTGGACTAATACCTTTAGGATCATAAAAGGTAAACCAAAATTGCATAATCACCAAAACAGCCAACTAGTTAGGCACTGAAAAGACATAAATAGAAATATTAGTGTAATTAAGTCCTCAATCCTAGAAATATTTGGTGATGTAAAAAAAGACAAAATTATTCTACTTCTCGTTTGGGTTCTAGCCAACCCCCAAGCGACTCCTAGTAACTCTTGGTATCTAAAAACTTCAAAAATAATCCCAACGTCCTATGACGATGGGATAGCCCATGCTCATAATTGATGAATCTTTTGGATCATCGATAAGATGATGTATTTGAGTCGTTTTTTAGCTGAAGCGATTGGATTGTCTCGTGAGCAAATACCTCTAAATCTGCCCCCAAAGGTAGTCCCTTGAGGCGTAAGTCGTGACAAAATCATGAGGTCTCTTAAGAAAAATTTATCATAAGTATTATTAAGTTATTAACAACACATGATAATCAATTTTTTTTTTTTTGCTGTTCCCAATAACATGTTTGGAATAGAAATCTGTTTAATAATATAATTTTATTTTTCTATTTCTGGAACAAATTTTTAGTTTAGAAATAGGTTTGAAAGAAAATGAGAAGTAAAAAATCTATACTTTACTATTTCTGGAATATAAAAAAGAATAAAAACTTTTCCCATCGCTTGCCCTTGCTACTAGCCTCCCCCCGGCACCCATTGTCCCCTGTCGTCTCTACTCACATCGCCACCAATCTCTATCCTCCGTCATTGCCAGCCACCTCCTGTCGCCGTTTGCTACTGACAGCCTCTTGCCACCATTGCTTGTTGTCCTCCATCACCCATCCCCGTTGGCCGCTGCCTATCATCCTTTACTGTTCCCATTGCTCGTCAGCCGTTCGAGAGAAGAAATTTTGTGTCTCTTTCAAACAAATTTCTGTTCTATCAAACAAATTTCTGTTCTAAGAACAGAAATTTTGTATCATTATCAAACACATACTTTTGCTCAAAAACACGTTCGGAGAAGAGAAAAGTCAAATTTTGGCCAGAAATTGATTCCAACAAAATGATTATCATTTGCGCTCTAAGCCTCTCCAAGCCCAACTTCCCCAACCCAACCACTTCTTCTAGGAAGTTTTCCTCTTGATAATATCTTAATGATCAAGATTAGCGCATATGAAATGATCTACAAGTGCCGAATTTTCGCAACAACGATAGTTTAATGCATAGTAGCAAGATAGTAAAACTGACTACCGAAGTTTATTTTATATAGTGTAATTTTACGAAGTGAGCATTCATTAAATTTTATCAGGAACATATGAATCATTAGTTTAGTATTTCTCCGTAAAATATTACACTGCTCATGTGAATGTTGTTATGTAGATGTGTAAATTATATTTTGTGTTGTATTGACAAAAAATGATAGCATATTGTGATTTTTGTTGATCTCTATTTATATGCCTTGTGTTGTACTATGTAATATATATTTATTATTCTAAATATGATCCCAAAATTTTATTCCCAATTAATTCCGATTTATTGCCCAATTTATCACCCATGTTTATTATGTGATATTTTCCTGTTAATATGTTACCATAACGGTATTGATGGAAGTCATGGTAACATAAGAAACGGAATAAAACATCCGGTCGTCTAGTTCAAACCCTATCACTACAGAAAACACACTATCAATGGCCAAATCGATTGTGCTATGTGGATCCGTCCAAGGTTTTGAGGTTTTCCGCCTTTGTAGATTTTCATCAATGGCCAGAGGTATGTTGATCTTTACATTTCCACAAATCAATCCTGACTTTTGTACGGATTTATCCATGATTGATAAATCAGGATCGTTAGGTTTTAGTTTATATTTAGTCTAACACCTTGGTCACACTTGTATTTGGATTAGTGCTATTATATATTTTATAGGATCTTTTCCGATTGGTTTTGGGACCTATATATAAGCCACGGAATGTCACCAGGTTGTAATCTTATAGAAAGATTCTTGTGTTTGTAAACAGATATTGCTTCTTTCTCACTTATACTCTTATTATATCTTTAATTTTAAATGCATAAAAGATTTTTTAGAATTAATGTATTCATTCATTTCTTTCTCTTGCTAGTGTCCAAACGACATAATAATTCTATCTTGGTTTCTTTTAGTTTATTTCATAGTTGTCTAATGGGCCATATTTTCCTATAACTCTGGTTCAAGAAAACTCCATCCAACCACACGCTTGATTGGTGATTGCAAATATGGACATCACTCTCATGAATTTTGATCCCACCACAGCAAGCATGACTCAACGCGTAGTTTATAGCCATACTAGACATATAGTATGCAATCAAATCCATTTACAAGAAACATAAGAATTAGCACTTTTCAGTTTGCAAGAAAATATCATCTAACAGCAAGCACTGAACATTTAAGCATTTCTTGGTCCACAGTTTCTCTCTCTTTAAGCGCTAATTGAAGAAGTGAAGAAGCAAGCCATAACTACTTCTAATTTCCCCCAATCTTCGGAGAATGGAATGTCGATGTTTTCAGTGGAATTATTCCATGTTAGCAACTGATGTAGACATAGTGTTGACGGGGAACTACCATGTTAGAATACTTATAGTGGTTGTTGACATCCAAAAAATACCCCTGCTGTCATGTGCTGATCACGAGGGATAAAACATTTGAAATTACCCTCACGACCACATATGCACCATAATTTACATCAACCCAGTCCATGCTGGTCATAAAAACGAAGGATGGCCAAGAATTTCGAGAGCCCTTGGGCTAGATTTCGATGGACCTACTAGTGGAGATACATGACTCAATAACAAAGCAATTGTCGTCATGTGTCTAAACCAAGAGACATTATTGAAGACATACTATTGACAGCAAAGTGTCGGCTAGAATGGTCGATACTTAAAAGGGTGCCAAAATCAAAAGAACGGTTAACACTTACTAGACAAGTCATAAGAACATCGTCGAACGGGTCAAAAAGTAACCAAATGCGAATAAGGCGATTTAACATAGAAAGTGGAGCGACTTTTAAGGAGGAACCAACTGACCACCGATGGTAATCAAGTTCGCCTATAAATATCATGGGCACTCCAATGGAGAAGCCTCCTCTTCCCCCGAACAATATGCAAAACTACTTTATCTTACTCTTTATCTTAGATTAGTCTAGTTTAGCTATAGCTTAAGATTCTCGTCATAGATTCAGTTCTTGCAAATGTCTATATCCCAAGTAATATTGTCAATTAGATTTCGGTGCTATTATACTATCCAATGTCGTCGATTAGATTATGACGTTGTATCCTCATACCCATCTAAGAACAGTGTTAACTAGATGTTGTTGTCACTGTCTAACGTTGTCAATTAGATTCCAATATTGTATTTTCATACTCATTTAGGAGTAGTGTTTACTAAGTATTGTTGCCATTATATAGCGTCGATTAGATTTCAATGTTATGTTCTCATATCCATCAAGAAGTAGTACTCACTAGGTGTTACTGTCACTGTCCAGTATCGTTGATTAGATTCTGACGTTATGTCCTCATATCCATCCACGTACAATGTCTACTAAGTGTTATTCTCACGGTCTAGTGTCGTTGATTGGGTTCCAACATTGTGTTCTCGAACTTATTTGAAAGCATTGCTTTCCAAGTGCTCTTGTTAATACTCACGGTTGTCAAATCAACCTCCATATTGTACAAACCACTTTAACTTTAATGGGCTTTCATTAATATGTTTTTTTTTTTTTGGTCAGTCCTACTCTATTCCTACTCTACACTCACTCGCAGACTTGTGCCCTGTCTCTTGCAGGGCGTGGGAGTCGCAACCCACTCTCGAAACTTACGCGTCCTTATTCCCATTCCCCCCTGAGGGATTTGAACCTCTCACCTCCCCCTTTCATGTAAGGCGTGTTAAGCAACTTCATTAGAATATAATATATATTCGTTCACATTTGACCTGCTTTGTCCGATATTAACACAGAACCCGAGTCTCCTTTAATAAAAACTAAAATATAACACTTGATAAAAATATTTCATTGCGTGATCCAAAATTTCATAAAATAGTAGTTTTTGGGCGGAAGCTTAATGGGGGTAGATTTAGGACTAGAAGGAAAATTAAGAATTTTTTTAAGGGTTAATACTATGAAAAACCTTAAATTAGTATACTTGTTACAAATTTATCCCAAATTAATTTATTAACCACCAAAAATCTCAAACCAATATACCTTTGATAAATTTACCCAAAACTAGTACATTTGTAATAAATTTACTTTTTGTTAGTTTCTATTGAATTTTACTGTAAAATTACTGAGTTGAATGATATGTAATAGTTGTCTAGTGTATCGGTTTGTGATTTTACACTCTGTTTATCACAATTGTGCCAATTTTGTGGTTTTTAAGAGTAATAATCTAAGTTAATGGAGGGTATATTTGTTACAAATATATCGGCTTTGAGTTTTTGACGATCAAAAAATTAATTTATGATAAATATGTCACAAGTGCATCAATTTTTGGTTTTTTTTGTGATCATTTGGGGTGAATTTATTATACATGTACTAGTTTAGGGGTTTTTGATAAAAAAAAATTAGTTTAAGATAAATTTGTCGCGGGCTTTTAATACTATTTACAAGCTTACATAATGATATCATTGCTCAAATTTTAGAATATGTTTTATTTCAATCGATTTCCTAAATCAACAAAATTTTTTTTTTTTATTACATTTTTACCCTTTTCATCTTCATGAATTTTATGATAGTTTCATTTATGTATATTTTAGTTTATGGCCTCTGTAATAGTAAAGATAAAACTTCATTTAGAATTACCTCAGGTTGACATTCCTTTATTTTATAACTATTTTCATAAGGATATCAAAAAATGATATTAATTTATTTATAGATACCCATAATTATATTAATCTAAATAACTTTTTAAGTTTTTAAAATTCATGTTTTCTTATTAAATTTAGTTAAATTTGTAAATTAAGAAAGCAGGTGTAAAACATTTTCCATAGACATGAAATTTTTCGCAAAATAAATATACTCTAATATTATCTCATCTTTCTTGGTGAAAGAACACCTAGGAACATCATTTGGATGATCCACAGTCGCTACAATCCTTTATTTTATTTTATTTTTTTGTCAAGGCACTCTTTTACATTGACTACCCTATGAAGAGGTCAACATGTTCTCTACTCTCCAAACGTGTAATGAATTTTAGTCAATTTCCCAGGAATGGAACTATCATTTAATCAATTAACTAG
The DNA here is from genome assembly GCA_016097615.1 of Eucalyptus dawsonii. NCBI lineage: Eukaryota > Viridiplantae > Streptophyta > Magnoliopsida > Myrtales > Myrtaceae > Eucalyptus > Eucalyptus dawsonii. The sequence goes on from CM027878.1 coordinate 28,318,933, forward strand.
AAAATTCGGAGAAAGAAAACAGAATTTTAGTGTTGACATAATTATAGTTCATATAAGACAGTACAAACATCAATATTTCAAATTAGGCATTTAGCTATATTACTTTGAGGTAAATATGTGGACAAAATTTAAGCCCAATCTATGTCATTTACATGCTCATCTCAAATTCTGTCCTCGTCAATTAAAGTATTTGCATCATATCCGAATACCTGAAGACGAGCATTATTCCGCATCCAATGGTGCTCCTACATTTCTCTCCTCCCTTAGGATGAAAATTATGTCAGGATCCTCTTAAATGGGGTCTTCCCGAGGGAAGCAGATTTAGCGGATTGTCAAATAGGAACTAGCATCACCACAAATTTCGCTCGGCACGGGGTTCTTCTAAATTTTTATGGCGCGCGACATTAGGAAAATCAAATTCGTTGATTTTAAAGATGATATACTATCCTCCAAAGGAATTGTCATTAACTTATAAAGATCGACTAAAAATTAAATAAAATGCAGGAGAACATTTCACTTACTATGAACTAGAAATCAAGGGTCGAGAACATGATTGTACTAATGTCTAATTAACGCCCTTTCGATGTTTAAGCTCAATTTACTTGCTGAAAAGAAGCGATTCATGCGATCTTATCAAATTATGAAATCCTAAAATTCTTTCCACTAGGTGTTCACGAGCTGTTGTTTGGATTGATTGGGATAATTTCTAAAAGGTGGCCTAACCGTTGAATGAAAATCTAAGCAAATCAAAGACATTAGACACGTGTAAAGATAATCAACGACATTACAAAGAAACAACGTACAAAAAATATAAAGGTGAGTATGGAAAGAGTAAATCCGATACGAATCGAGCAAAAAGCAGTAAATGACATTGTTATTAAGTTTTGAGACATAATCCCGTATTAGCTAAAAATGAAATGTCATGTCACTTGAAAGAGATGGAAGAACAATAGTAGTAAAGATGGAACTTCATTTAGAATTACCTCGGGTTGACATTCATTTATTAATGGAATAATTATTTTCATAAGGATATCAAAAAATGATATTAATTTAATTATAGATTGTTTTGAATTTTTTATAAAAAAAAATATTAAGCTTTTATAATTCATCTTTTCTAATTAAATTTAATTAAAATTTTAAATTAAGAAAGCAGATGTAAAACATTTCCCTTGGACATGAAATTTTCCGCAAAATAAATGTATTCTAATATTATCTCATCTTTCTTGATGAAATAGGAACATCATTTTGATGGTCCACAGTGGCAGCAATTTTTTACCTTTTTTTTTCCTGGCCAAAGCACTCTTTTACATTGACTACTCTATGGAGAGGTCAACATGTTCTCTACTCTCGAAACGTGAAATGAATTTTAGTCAATTTCCCAGGAATGTAGAACATTTATTCAATCAATTAACTAGAAGATTCGGAAAAAGAAAACAGAACTTTAGTGTTGACATAATTATAGTTCATACAGGACAGCAAAAACATCAATATTTCATATTAGGCATTTAGCTATATTACCTTGAGACAAATATGCAGACAAAATTTAAGCACAATCTATATTATTTACATGCTCATCTCAAATTCTGTCCTTGTCCATTAAAGTGTATGTAGCGTACCCCAATGCTTGAAGATGAGCATTCTTCCGCACCCAATGGTGCTCTTACATGTGTCTCATTCCTAGGAAATTTTTGTGATCGAAGAAAATACTTTTTATTTATTCATTTTTATAACAAGCAATCATTTTTAAAGAAATATTTTTGGGAAAATTCCAAATAAAATACTTAAAGTACCAACATTTTTTGAATAACAGCCTTAAATGGACATTATTTCAAATAATGGCATGAAATGCCATTATTTTCTAAAATAAGGATATTAAGTAAACCTTGTTCCAAATAAAAATCTGAAGTGATTATATCAATTTCAAAAAAAAAAGCCTCAACTCACTATTTGATAAGGGCAATTTCGTATTTTAAATTTTTCTATTTTTTTTCCATAAAACAAACAAAAAAATTACAAAAAAAGAAAAGAAAAAAAGAACATAGATGGGACGGAGGGCTCCTTCCCACCTCTCGTTGTAGCCCCATCGCCGGTGGGGCGACGACGATGGCCGATGGGGTCACCAGCACCTAGGCGAGGGCTAGCAACCCTCGTCAATCAGAGACAATGCCTTTATTAGAGGCAGGAGGGGGCGATGACCCTCTCTCAGAATTGGGCCCGTGGTTCGGGGGTGTTGGGCGAGGGCTGACAACACTTACATGAGGGTGGGTGACACTTGCCCAGGCTAGGGTGAGGGCGAGTAACCCTTGCCCAGGCGCCAACCAACGCTACCACCCCACCAACAATGGGGCGACAGCCACAGGCGGGAGGAGCCACCTCTATTTTTTTTTCATAGAGTTTAAGTTTTTTCAAATTTTAATCTAATTTTCAAATAAAAATCTAATTTTATCTAAATTTAAATTGTATTTTGACGAATTTAAATTGCATTTTGACAAAAAATATCCCTAGTCAGCTATAATTTTTTTGTTGGCCATGAGCCAATGAGGGTAGGCCCTTATTTAAAACAAATATAATTAGTTCAGGTTCTCCTTTAAAACTAATATGACCACTTCAGGCCCTTAATTGAGAGAATGAGTGCACTTTGAGCCCTTATTTGAAAATTTTTCAATTTTTTTAAATTGTTCATTTTCTGCAAAACAAACGGAACCTAATTTTAATCTTAAGATCTGGCAACCTAAATAAGACATGCATTTTCATATCATTTTTATCTTGGGTTACTATCTTGAAAAACTCCAAACCGGTACACTCATAACAAATTTATTTCAAACTAAATTTTTGATCATTAAAGACCCAAAATTGATACATCTTTAACAAATTTACCCCAAACTTGAGACACTTATAATAAATTTAATTTCCATTAAATTTTATTACCAAATAGCTAAATTAAATGACACTTAAATAGTTTACCGGTGTACTAGTTTATGATTTTACTCTCCGCCTATCACAGTTATATTAGTTTTGTGATTTTATTGTGGTATTAATTCAATTTAATGGATGATATAATTATCACAAATACACTAGTTTAGGGTTTTTGGCGATCAAATTAATTTTGGATAAATTTATTAGAAGCGTATCAATTTGGGTTTTTGTTTATCTGTTGAGGTAAATTTATCACAAATATCTTAATTTAGGATTTTTTGTGATTAAAATATTAGTTTGGAATAAATTTATCACATGTATATCAATTTGAAGTTTTTAGGTATTAATCCTTTTATCTTTCATAGCATTTATTTATTTATTATTTCTTTCTTTCACTCTTTTATTTTCCTCCTTTGGTCCATCTTCTCCTCGCTCTAATCAAACGTGCGCGCGAACTCTAAACGTAGATCCCCGGAATATCTCTACCTGGTCAGAGATCAACACAGCTAAGCTTTAGGCCGAGAACCAATAATGCTCTGCTTTCGACCATCCCTAACCATCACTAGACCATCACCTTTGGTCGCTAGCAGATCAACGCTCACGATTACAGCATTGCGAATATACGCGAAACATGGACAAGGAAAGAGAGACACCACAGAGAGATGGAAACGTGCATGGACATCACCAGATATCGATTAGGGCCATTTTCTCGCCGGTCACCACCATTGACCGCCATAGGAGCACGCAGAATCATAGAACAGAGAAACAGAGGCTACTACGTAGGTTCAGCAATGTGCTCGTCGAATACGCAATTACATCGGAAATCATATCTCGTAGCTAATAAAACGATTAAAAACATGAAAAATAAATCAAAACGTCTTCAGATTGAACGCTTCCACGAACTAATTCGTGATCATATCTAAGAGGCATTTCATCAAACAGGTTCTATGCATTCGACTCAGAGGTGAATCGACACATCAACGAACGCAGGTTTGATACTGATCTCATACTAAATCGATTTATGATGTTTGTAAATCAACAAATTAATAAGAAGAAAACATATCGGCTCTAACTCCCTCAGAATAGACCAGAACAGAGCATTTGGTGTTACCATGCTAAAGAAGCTAATCAGCGTCGCCTTGGATGATCGAATTGGAGAAGGAAGCTTCTGCATATTTCGACGACCAAAATCAGGGCCGGCAGAGGAGCTTCAAGCGAGATCTGGCCACTTCGATCTCTCAGCCACAGAACAGAGATGAACAGAGCACGGCGGTCGCGGCCGTGGAAACGAGTGAAAGTCGCGGCTGAGGGCGATGGGAGATCACTGGAAATTGAGAAACTTCTCTACAGAGAGGTTTGGAATTCAGATTTCGAATCTGGCTCTACGGGCTTTTGATGCTTCTGCATTTTTATGGGCTTAAGTGATGGGTGAACTGGGCTTGTCTAACCGAGAAACCCTGGCTTGGTGGCTTGAGCAGGGGGCAACCCTCTGCTAATTTACCCAGATCATAGATAAACGCATCGGTGTCTTCCTCGCAGGGTTTTCTACTTCTTCGCCGACCATCTTTGAAGGATTTCATGGATGCGGAACAAGTCACGGACTCCTGGTCTTGCTCGCTGGGCTCTGCAAGAACTCTGTAAGCATCCCTTTGTTCTTGTTCGGCTCCCGATGTCGGATAATGCATGCATTTCATATGAAATTGATTGTGATTCGTCTCTTCTTTTTTGTAGGAGATGCCCCAGGATGTATGGGAAGGGTTTGAAGGATTATGTGGAACAAGTTCCAGACTCTCGGTCTGGGTCATTGTTCTCTGAAAGAACTCTGTAAGCAATTTTCTCTTTCGTTCCCCCATTCTCGCGGACAAATACGCATGCTCACGACGGTGCGCTTTTGCATCGAGGGTTTCCGCTCTTGATGTCGGATGACGTGTGTTTTCATATGAAAGTGATTGCGATTTGTTTGGTTGGCTTGCGTGATTTAGGTATCCGTATGTGATGGGCTACCTATGATGGCTAATTTACTTCCTGGCCTCATTTCCTTTAAGTAAAAAATCCATTCTACCCAAACTTTTTTTGTCAAAAAAATCACAACTTTAACTTCAATCCTAAATTTTCCTGACAGATTTTTTTTTTTTTTTTGGTAAAAAAAACTCGACTTTAGAGGATGAAAGCTGAAGTTTGGATTTTCATATGAAATTGATTGCGATTTGTTTGGATGGCTCGCGTGATTTAGGTGTCCGTATGCGACCGGCACGGCTCTGGTGGCACTCAAGTACAGGGATGGGATTCTGATGGCTGCTGCATGGGAGGTTAGCTTCTTCGCTTCATCGGTTTTGGGATTCCCTGATGCTGGTACGCTTTGATTTGAACAATTTGTTGCTTTCGCTAGGGAGAAATTTTGGCTCTTTTGTCTGTGTTTGGGAATTAGATATCTGTCAAGGCCATAGAACGATGATCGAGAGGTTTAAGTTGGATTTTAATGAGTTTAAGATGCTCAATTTTTGTTGCTTCTTGATATGATTGAGGAATTCAAATTAATTTTTGTTGCTTCACTGCACCTTTTGTTTTGGTATGCTATAAATCTGATATGAAGCTAACACTTCTCGGAGAACTTAAGTAATAGGTAATAGGATCTTTTGATCATGTTTGATATTATCGACACCGACTTTCACTCAATCAACACGTGTTGAAAAATTTGACATCTAATCAACTTTCTTGATACTCTCTAACACTCAAGTCCGAAATTCTAACATGTGAGTTTGGAATTAACACGATGTGAGTTTAATTAAAAAAAAAAATTAATAAATGAGAGGTCAAAATATAAATATGTAAAAAAATTAAAAATAATAAAAATAAGCAAGGGAAAAGAAGAAAAACCTCATCTTCTCTTCTTCTGACTCTCACTTCTCGTAACACATAATTCATCCTCCAAGTTTGCTTTTTCTCTTCTCTTTTGACAAGCTCGATACGAGTCCAGAATGTGAATTGCATTTTTTCTTCAAGTTTTGTGAATTATTTGAATATAATTGAATTTGTCAAACTGTAATATCGAATAAATTAACAAATGGTAGATTAATATTTTTAGTATAAATTCATTCTAGGCTCTTTTTTATTATTTATTTAATTGTGAATTTGAATTAAATTAATTTGATTAAAATAAGGAAAATCTTAAATAAGAACCCGAAGTCAACCTACTTTTTCAAATAAGGACCGAAGTGACCGTTATTCCAAATAATGACCCAAATGATTAACAAGTCTCAAATAAGGACTGCGAAGTGATCGTTGTTTCAAATAAGGACCTGAAGTGACTAACAAATCTCAAATAAGGACTTGAACCCATCGGCCAGCCAAAATGTTTATCGGCTGACGAGCGTGTGACATTTCCGATGGCTGGAATATGGGCAATTTTGTCCCAAAAAATTATAGATAGAAATTAACAAACCCTAAAAACAAAACTCCCAAACTCTTCACATTCTTCTTCTTCCGCTCTTCATCTTTTACATTCTTTGTCCCCTCTCGTTTGGAGAATCCAAATTCTTTGTTGATGAAGCAAGATCCCTGTCTCTATGAGTTCCAAAGGTATGTGCCCTCCCTCCCTCCCTCCTTTCTCTCTGTCTCTGTCTCTATCTCTCTAAATTTGAATGGAATTGGCATAAGTTGAACGAGAGTGTAAATCAAAGTGTATGGTGAACCTAGGAAAAGATAATGAAGAATCAAGGCCCTCACATTACACATGAGTGTCTTAATAATGAAAATGTGGCTTTACTCAAGATTTGTCTTCTTCGTTGGAAAGAAACGAAGACAAAAAACAAAAGAAGAAGATGTGAAGAAACGAAGGTAGGGGTTTCTTGTTGTATTACAATTCGTGTTCCATTAACAGAAAATTTCTGTACTCCAAGTGAGAGAGGACAAAGAACAGAGAAGATGAAGAGCAGAAGAAGAAAAACGTGAGAACATGAAGATTTTTTCTTTTTATGTTAAAAGAACGTGAAGAGTTTGGGGGTGATTTTTAGGGTTTGTTAATTTCTATCTATAAATTTTTGGGACAAAATGCCACCGGAATTGTCACACTCTCGTCGGCCGGTGAACATTTTGGCCGGCCGGCAAGTTCATGTCCTTATTTGAGACTTGTTAGCCACTTTGGGTCCTTATTTGGGACAACAGCCACTCAGGTCTTTATTTGAGAAAATCGACTTATTTTGGGTCCTTATTTGAGATTTTCCCTTAAAATAATAATAAAAATGATAATTTACCATGTATATAAAAAAAATAGACATTTAATATACGTGTCACAACATATTGGAATTCTTTATTTTTTTTTTAAAAACGAAATGTTGGCATTGCGTGGCGTGTCGTGTGTCGATATTGGTGCTACTTAGTACATCTGCTCATTATGAACATTAGTCTTGACTAGCCATGCCAGAAGGAAACATTCTACTGATCTGCATTTTCTTCCATTTTGCTCTTTCTGACTATTAAGGTTGTCATTACTATATAGCTGTCGAAGTTCTCTAACTTTAGATGGTATAGTGATCTTAGAACTGGTTTCCAATTGTTGGTTGCTTACATGTTCAGGTAACATGGTTTTTTTTTTTTTTTTTGGTAAGTCAGGTAACATGGTTATTGAGTCCTACATTCTCCTTAATTGCGAATATGCTAGTTTCCGGCTTATCTTGGTGTTCTGATAGTGAGAAATATTTCGCAGGTTCTTACGGATCCACCTTGATGTACAAAACTACTGGGCGAATAAAGCCTTTTGGAAAACATTCTCTCCTAAGCGCGAGTAGCGAGATAAGTGACTTTCAGGAGATTTTGCGTTACCTTGATGAACTGATGTGTGTATCAATTGATAAGGTTACAAGCAGCGATTTCTTTTTTATCGCCGTTATTTGTTGGCTTGCTTCTCTAAATTTGAGGCTGCTTCTGACTAAGACTGTTGATTTTGGGTCTGTTGTTGCAGTCTTTACAACAATATGTGGGATGATGGGAATTCCTTGGGGCCCAAAGATGTGCATAATTATCTGACTCGGGTTATGTGGTGGAACAAGTTCAACCCATTGTGGAACTCACTAGTTCTAGGTGGAGTTAAGAATGGATAAAAATATCTTGACATGGTAGGTTTCGACCCTTGGTGAGATTTGTTGGACTTTTCAGAATGTTCTCAAATTCTCATTCACTTGGCCTGCAATTTTATCTAGATTAGCATAATATGTCACACCCCGATCTTCGAGCGTGTGCCCATCCCTCTCTGGTCGATAAAATTTTGCGACTTACCAAGACTAATCGCCGACCCTTTTTTCTTTATTGCACGTGCGGAAGCGGATTATAAATCCCCTGACAGTAACCATCTCGGGATAGAAAAGTAGAACAATAATTTCACAAACAAACATGCCTTTATAAACATATGCTGAGTCACGTACAAGAGTCTATGGTAAAAAGACTACAAAAGACTGTTCTCCAAAAGAAGCGGTCCTATCCGGCCTATACTTCAGATCACCTCATCTATGCTCCAGGTCCTCCACTCGATGACTCTGAAATGGTTATTTAATAACCAGTGAGATAATGTCTTAGCAAGTCCATGTTCTAAACTTCGACTAGGAGGGAAAGACGCTAAGAAGCGTCCTAAACACGCAATCACACAATCAAGGAGACTTACCTTGTCTCAGTTCCACTCTGTAGGTTAGCACAGTCCATATCACAAATTGGAGCATCACTCAAGCTCAATTAATTGGAACACAATACTCAATTCATCATGCGTTCTTACTTTTGATCTCGGCATATAACACGGCCTACTCTCAGTTCGGCGGTCTTCTGGCATTGCCGGGCTTCGTCTCACCCCATTGAGCACAGCACGTCTCTTTATCAGACGGCTTTCCTGAAGGAGCATAGGGTCCAAAATCTATTGCAACCGGCTTACCGTTGTCTAGGGGGTATCCCAAATAGGGATAACGTCTAGCTTAACAGCCCGGGACGATTTCTCTTAATCATCACATGATCACTCAAATATGGCCTAGGGCACCGGTATTGCACTCAAATGCTTCAATTAAAATGGTGAACCTAGCATTTTTCTTCATATTATAAATACGCATGAAATTAGTCCTGTGTGGGTACACGGTCAACTCGACCCAGAAAAATTGACATTCTTCCTTTTTAAAATCCCACTATTTTATATAGTATATAAAACATTTTTGGTGTCAAAACCCAACACTCGGGATTTTTTGAATAAATATTGAAAATCAACAATTTTTGGAATTAAATACCAAAAATCCAATCATCACTCAATTTGCATAATTTAACACTAAATTGCAGAATTTAACCATCTTATTGTAATCAAGACGAAATTAGGTCATCATTATCCCAGCCTAATTTCCGGAAAAATAATTAATAAATAATTAATTTCGAAAATTAATTAATTAACTCAATTTAATCTCTAAAAATTCTAACCTAGGCCAAAATTATTAAAATAAATACTGCATCTGACCCGAAAATTTCGAAACCTTCTAGATAAATAATACAATTTAATTAGGCCTTAGCTTAAGCCATGCTAACCATCTAACATCTTTCGATTAAGTAATTAAATCACTAATTTAATGTAACTAACCACCTAATTCCTAATTAAATAAATATAAACACCCGTCAATAACACTCTTAAGAAGAGTTTAGATTATAAAGCTACGGGTGTATCATAAAACTGTTCGCGGCATGACAAAGGCCAAAATCTTAATTTTTGGCGGTGTTGGAGAACTGTCTTTGGTAACTCAAAAGCAGGCGAACAATCTCAGCCAAAATCTGAGATTTTTTTTCAACTTGGGCTGCTGGTCGCGGGCTCGGGTCTTCTTCGCGGGCCCAAAAATGGGCTGAACTGCGGGCTTCAAAAAGCTGGACCAAAACTTGAATGGGCTGAAGATGACAATCACGTGGGCTGTTGGACTTGTGTTGAAGCTGGGCTACACAACAAGAGAAATTGTTGGGTCGAAGATGTTGCTGCAGGGGAGAAGATCGGGAAGCAGCTTCCGCGGCAGCTTGGGCTTGGAGTTTGGGACGAAGACACACGGACTTGCGAGGCGATGGAGAGCACACGCGGATTCGTTGGAGAGAGGAACGGTGGAAGTTTATGGCTGTTGGCTTCGTGAAGAGATCACGTGGACGCGGCTATGCTGGAACGAACGAAGGAGAGGAGCTATTTCGGTGGCCACAATTGCAAGAAGATGAGCTGCTTGGTCCTCAGAGAAGATGCCGCAGACACGCGGCTTCGCTGGACTCACACAAACCGGGCTTCAAGGACGGTGCTGCTTCGCTTGATGGAGATGAAGACGCGAGGCGGAGAGGAATGATCGTGGCTTAAGCTATGGGCCTGGAATTAGCTGGTCTTTGGTGGCTTTGGAGTCAACGGCGGTGTTCCTTCGCTGGGGGTTCTGACCGAAGAAGCTGAAGACGCGTGGGCTGGTGAAGATGCGGACGAAGGGAGCTGCTTCGTGGACGTTGGTGGAGATGCAGCAGCTTCAATGCCGCGTGGAGAGGCAAAACGAAAGTGGAGCTGCCGAGTTTTGTCTCTGCTAGGTGGGAGCTCGCGGGCTGCGCGGGCAGGAAATCTTGCAGGCGTGTGACAGCTTCAATCTTCGAAGAAACGAATGGAAGAATAGCAGAGGCAGCTCGTAAGTGGATTGGTGGCTGAGAATTGGTTTTAATTTGGCGAAGGTGCAACGAAGAAGACCGAGATGAAAGAAGGTAGAGGCGGTTCGGTCTTTAGGAAGGGGAATCGGCTTCAATCCATTTGAAAAGAAGACAGCAAAGGGGAAAGAACCGGTGAAGATGACGTGCGAAGGAAGATGAGGAAAAATCAAAGCAAAATATCTCCAACAATTAATGCTTGGTCCCCCTTTTGCTATCAAACCTTATCTCATTTTTCCTCAATCTTTCTGATCTAAAATCCACCAATTAAACCCAATTTTGAGTAAAAAAAATCCAAATATCTCCTCCTTAACTTTTCTTCACATAGCGATCTTGACAAATTAAATTTGATGTCCGATGTCGATGAAGAAAAATCCATATAATTTTAAGTAAGTCGTCTGTATACCATAAACTGGAAGTTCCGATTTATTGATTTAGCGATTGAATTCCGTTAATTTTACGTAGCGTTAAACGGTTTTCCGTAAAAATCTTGGAATTTCTGAAAAATCTTGAAGGATGATCAGCGTTTAAAAATAGGTCGTGACACTGCGAACTTTTCGATCTTGAAATCGGGTTCAAATTACGGTTAATTTATTTCCGTATGTTTTTAAGCGTGATCTAATTTACCGAGTCACTTTTAGGAATTTTTGGTCAATTGATCCATGATCGATTTATCTCGAAATCATGAAGTACATCTTGACAGGCGTTAGCATTTCTTACCGTAAATCGTGAAAATCTCAAGGTTTTAAATCGGTACGCAGTACCAAAATGATAGAAAAATCGATTAGTCTTAGATCAATCGAGTATTTTGCAATCAGGTGGAATCACCCACACGATTACGTATTTCAGGTTGAATCGGCCTATCTCCGTCTCTAATCAATTTCGACGATTAATCGTAATGATCTCAGCAGATGAACACGGTTGAAGCGGTTGATTCGCAGTCTCTACTATCGTACATTACTTAGATTCCTAATGGTTTAAGGATAGTCTACAGTTATCTCGCGAGTGGCCAACTCAGAGAATAGCATTATAGACGCGTCGACGAAAAGTCCGATTTATTTAATCGAAAACAAATTAGAAAATTCAGGCTATCACATAATAGGCGTGAGTTTTCAAGAAAACCATGTGGCTACTGGGTTTGGCAATCACCTTGCACAGCCAATTCTTCATGACGAGTGGAACGAGAAAACGAGAAAACGAGAACTTGAGTTTTTGAAGATGGTGTTAATCTACTGGAGAAGTGCATGCGCGTGCTTCTGTATTGTGACAGATCTGCTGTCAATGAGCTTCAGGTTCTAGTTTTATCTGTGTTATTGTTTATGGTTTTCTTCACTTCTCAATGTTTGCATATGGCAACATACTATAAGGTTAGGATGTGATAATATCATATCAGTTGTTGGCATTTTCTTCCTTTTCCTCATATAATTGTGTGATTTTGATGAACTGATGTACACTTATGCAGTCTCCTTTTGTTAAGGAAAGGATATCTTATCTGGCTTTGAGGGATAATTACAGTGTTATCTTGTGGATAACCTAGTTGCACAACCAGCCTCCACATAAAATTGTCGCCTCTCTTGGATCCACCATTGTCCGATTCATCCCTCTCTACAATTTTACTTAAGCAAGTCTAACCCACCTGTGATGCATGATTATTACCTGGTTGTACAATGATTAGTCATAGATGACCTGTATCAGCTCATACCTTAAAAATAGTGAGGAGATGTTTCCAGGAAGATTTGAAGTCTGCAGCGTGATGAAGATTAAGGAAGATGAATATTAAGTTGTTTCAAGCTCTTTGTCCCCCAAATATTCTTCCATGTAGGCTACTTTTTGGATAATTAGGAATCCCTAGAGGCTAAGTCACAATTGGAACCCAGGAGATGTCATACTGTTCTTTGGCCATTTTAAAGGATTTCAGCCTTTTATCTTGACCTTTGAGAATTGCTAGCGCTTGAATATGTTGTTAATTTAAGGTCTTGTCTTTTCCTTCCTTCGGAGCAGTTCTTCACATTACTGAGCTACATGATCCATGTGATAAACTAATAGAGTGTACTGAGGACTAAGCGTGAAGAGAAGAAGATGAGGAGGTGGACAAGTCGGTTTCATTGTCCTGGAGCTGGCAAGTGATATAGCTAGTATAAGTACCTAGAGGGAGGTGAATAGGTATATAAAATATTTTTCTCGATAATTGCACAATACTAGACATTTGATAGATTTGAGACAAACAATAATCAAAGTAAGACTAAGAGAAGGGAAGAGAAAATTGAACACGCGGTTTATAGTGGTTCGGCTTATTTCAAGCCTACATCCACTCTTCTGCACTGATAGCCTATTGGCTGGATTCCATTATGAACAAAGAGATGTTACAGCGTTGTTCTCCCTTGATTTCTCGGTGTAGATGATCTACCACACTCGCTCAAGATATCACTAAGTATAAATACTCTTTGTGTATACAATTTCGCTCAAAATGTATCGACTAATAATCGGTGCTTCGAGACTCTGGAATTTCTCTATCGATCATGCACTAAAGCAACTGAACGTCTTTCCTTTATACTCCTTTATGCCATCATACCCGTTGGCACTTACCAAAGGAATTCCTCCAATCTATCCGTTGGACGGAATCAATCAAGAAGATCATTCGAGCTATTAAAGGAACTTGACGATAGCCCATCAATCCTGTCGCCCATACAACCAGATCTTGGTTTCCAAGAATAGAACCTTCCAAGAATATTTCGTCGACCATCGGATCTTCAAACGATCTTGATTACGAATAAAAGAATCCGTTATATTTATCCAGCCAAGAGATCTTCTCCAGAGGATATGACTAAATCCTCAACCAAATACTTCGGCTCTGGATTGCCTTCGTCACTGGATTAGAAAAACTGTCAATGAGAATAGTCTTGAGTCTTGAGTCTTGAGTGCTGAGTCTGGTGATCTGAAAGTCTTCAGACTCTAAACAGAAGGTCTGCAATTATCCAGACTAGACTGATAGAAACGTTTTGTCAGCTTCAAAATATTCTGGAAATATTTCTCCAACAGCAAGTTGCTTCCTAAATTTTGACAAATACTATGTACAATGATTAGAGAAATTAAATTATAATTGAGAAGGTGGAGAAGGTTCTCATTGGTCATGGTCCTCATAGACAGCAATTGATCTCTAGTGCATGACTTCATTTCGCACTCTTTTGTTGCAACTGTCTCACGTTCTTCTAGTTGTTCCCTCACATTTTACTTGTATGTTATTCTGTCTACGAGCATTCGATGTTCTTTCTTTGTAATATTGACATTAGCTTTATTTCGAGCCATCTAAATGACATGGCGTTTGACCTGCAGATTGTAAAAATCACAGAAGAAGGAGCAACAAATTTTCCGCCCTACTCTCTGAAAACCTTCTGGGGCTTTGAATCATATAAAAATCCCACTGCTGTTGAAGAAGGTTTTTGGTGAACTTTGTTCTGCATATACTTATATTTGTTTAGACCCTGATCTTGTCAAGTTAATCATGTGATGTAACACTTAGAAAATGTGTTTTTAGATGTTTTGGAGAGGCTTCTTTGGTAAAGAAGCCGTTGATGCTTTTTTCGTCTTCACTGTCAATTGCCCTTTACAGATTTGTACTTCACTTCTTATGGATACATCATCTGACCTTTTCATTGTCTTTTTGGGGATAATTTTGCAGATGGGCTAATGTAGTTGGGGTAGATTTTGGTTGGAGCAGAACTTGTGCTAGGTGATTGAAATGGACACATAGTTTGTGCAGATAATGAGTAACAGTTCGAAAGTTATAGTAATCTTTATCATGGGGAAAAAAGAAGAAGAAAAGAAAGTGAGGACTGTCAGTTTCGTTAAGAACATCTTCCACGTAATTTGAATCAGAATAAGGTTTTGATCCCTGGGACATGGGCCGACCATGCTACTGCTGCGCCACTCTCATTTGTTAACATAATAGTGGAATAACATCTTTCACAGCTCTCACCAAGTTGTCTGATGTAAAACCTTACTCTTTCCACAATTATTGGATCGTGCAAGACCTCATTTGAAAGTGACCAAGTAGAATAAATTTGGATGAAGTTTGATTTAGATGCAAAATATCCTTGAAGGGGAATGGTGATCTTGCTGCGGTGATGTATTTCAGCGTGCTATATTACGCAATGTTTGGATCGCTTTTCTGTTAGCATTTATGAAACGGAGATGGAACTCAATTTTTGAACCTTTTATGTCAAAAACTTTGATTTTCTTGTTGTGCTTCTGCTTCGCCTATGGTATATCGCAGCTTACTGCTACTGCTCATTAAAATGCTTGTTGTGTTTCCGCTTCGCCTATGTATTTCAGCGTTCTCTCGCATCCAAGCAGGTTCGGATTGTTTTCCTGTTAGCATCTATAGAGTGGAGCGTGACATAATATCGGGAACTTTATGTTGAAAACTTTGATTTTCTTCTTGTGTTTCTGCTTCGCCTATGTATTTCAGCGTTCTCTCGCATCCAGGCAGGTTCATATTGCTTTTCTGTCCACATTTATAGAATGGAGCGTGACTTAACATCTGAACTTTTATGTCGAAAACTTTGATTTTCTAGGACAACTTTCGTGATTGATAAGAGAAGAATATGGCATAACCATGGTCCGAGATGATCTCATGAAACCAAAAAGCCAATACTAGAACACCAAGTGTACCCTTTTGTGTTGCCTTACTCAGATGCTAAAACATCAACCTATACCGAACTCTTAAAATTAATTGCAGAATCCATTCCTTGAGTACTATTAGCGCAACTGAAAACTCCCGACTCAGCGCATTTGCAACTTAATTCGTCTTTCCAAGGTGATATAAGATATCACAATCACAGTCCTTCTGAAGTTCTAATTCACAACACTGTCTCATATTCAACTCAGACCTTCTGAGAGGATGGTCAGTGAAGATTTGAAATCTTTCTCCGCACAAATATAGTCTCCAAATCTTTAAAGCGAAAATAATTGCTGCAAGTTCTAAGTCTTGCATCAGGTAATTCAGCTCATGAGGCCTCAACTGACGGGATGTGTATGCAACAACCCTACCATGTTGTATTAACAAGCAACCCAGTTCTCTGAACGACGTATCACTATAGATCTCATATCCTCCAGGACCAGATGGAATGGTCAGCACAGGTGCGGTAATCAGCTTCTACTTAAGCTCTTGAAAACTACACACACACTTGTCTGTTCACACAAACTTCTCTTCTTTCTTCAAGAGTCGAGTCGATGGTGACGCCAAAGCTGAAAATCCTTCCACGAACCTTCTGGAGTAATCTGCCAAACCTAGAAAAATTTTGATCTCTATCACTATAGTCGGTCTTGGCCAGTTAATTATTGCTTCAATCTTGGCTAGGTCCACGGAGATTCCTCCACCTGAAATCACGTGACCATTCTCAGATGATTCTCATGCTCCTCAGCACTTCTCGAATACACCAGGTTATCGTCGATGAACACAATCACAACCTGATCCAGGTCTTCCTTGAACACTCGATTCCATCAAATCTATGATAGCGACTGGAGCGTTTGTTAGACCAAATAGCATTACAGTACTCTTATAATAGTCGTCTCGAGTACTAAACACTGACTTCGGTATATCCTCTTTTCTGATCCTCAACTGACAATACCTTGTCCTCAAGTCGATCCTTGAAAATATCGACATTCCTTGCAGCTGGTCAAACAAGTATTCGATCCTTGGGAATAGATACCTATTCCTGATTGTTACCTGATTGAGTTGACGATAGTTGCTACACATGCGCAATAAACCATCTTTCTTTTTCATGAACAGAACCGGTGCTCCCCGAGGTGATGCACTGGGACGCATGAATCTCTTATCCAACCATTCTTGCATCTGCACTTTCAATTCTCTCAACTTAGACAACGACACAAGGTAAGAAGTCTTAAAGATTGGCTTTGGCCCGGGTGTTAACTCAATCACGAATTTTATTTCACTATCTGGCTGTAGCCTTGACAATTCCTTTGGAAACGTCTCAGAACGTTTTCGTACCACGATTACGATTTCCGTACTTAGTTCATCGACTGACGCATCTACTATAGTTGTCAAGAAACTTCACAACCTACATCCAGAACTCGATCATTCTCAGTGATGAAATAACAGGATTCGAAGGTCCTTTTCGACTCTCAGTAATTCAAAACTCTCATATACTAACTGTTCAAATTGTATTGTATCACTACTGCAATTGATTACAACAAAAGCTCCTTGAGCCAAACCTTTTCATATAACATCAGAGTTATACATAGGCAACCCGGTCTAGTGCAACTATACTCAGAGATTCTTCTTTCTACTACTTTATTACAACAACGGGAGTTGTACAATCTTCACTCAAAATCTTGCTGCGCTACTATGATAAAAACACCTCAAAAATATTTTTCCCCTAATTGATGCATGGTCAGTCCATTCCTGATTCCTTCGCTATCTTAGTGGCGCTCTAACTGCGGTAGTAATGCTTGTGCTCTCCTGGACCTATGCGGACAGTTCCTCGCCTGATGGCTGGGCTGGCCACATTCAAAGCACGTTCTAGTCATACTGGGACATTGGGTTGGTCATGATTCCTTCTACAAGCTCAACACTTATCTGGTGGATCCTTTACCTCCTGTCAAACGATAGCAGGTCCCCTTCCTTGCACTAGAGACTTGTTCCAAGTACCCCACTAAATGTTCTGTAATGCATTCCCTCTGTTTTGTTTTATCAGCGGTGGTGGCGGCAATTGTTGTGGTTCCATCTGCTTGCGTGGACAGTCTCTGGCCAGGTGACCTTGCTGGTCACACTTGAAACAAGCACTCGTCCTAAAATGGCACGGGGCCAATCCATGTCACCTTCCGCAGAAGCGACACACGACATTATGGCTCGACGCTAACTTCCCGATTCTACTCCTTCTGTTGGGATGAATGTGGTGCTTTCCTTCTATCACTGACTTTTTCCTAGATCGGTCGTCATCTCTGATGGATCTGAACCTCGACCTAGATGCGGCGGCTTGCTCCCTCATCACAACTCCAGGTTGGACCTCAGCAGGTGCGACAACAATAGTGGTTATGGCACTGGCGGTGGTTGTTACAGCGGCAACAACGGCGGCTCAGTCTTGAGCTTGCTGACCCAACAAGTTCCCAAGATTCACTAGCGCCTGAACAATCCTGTCGAACCTAGGATCACTCGGTGCTGCTACACTAGTACTAGCCTATGGTGGTACTTTCTCACTCGCGATGACCTGAGCTGGCGCTCTACCACGATAACGACCTTCTCGAGCACCGACCCATGTCGGTGTTCTATCCCGAGCAACAGGTCTGATGGTACGCCTTCTAGGAGTCCTCTGCTCCTGATCGCTTATACTGCAAGTTTTTTACAGAAACCTACCTTCCAATTCCACACAGAATTAGAAGTTGAGCAATCCCAAACAAATAATTCTACTAATTGATTATCACAGACATGCACTAGCATGAAATAAAGGCCATTCCTACTAACTATCCTATGAATCCTCGCACTTTATCACTCCAAACACAAACCTACTCTGATACCACTAAACGGGGATGTCACGCCTCGATCCTCCGAGTGCGTGCCCATCCCTCGGTGGTCGATTAAATAGTGACGTCCCAACACGCGTCACTGACCCATTTCATTTTAATGCGCATGCGGAAACAAATGATTAAATCTCCAGACAACAAGAAGATGTGATAGAAAAGTAGGGTCACAGATTATAACATCCACATTTTATTAAAAACCGCAATTTGGTTTACAAATAGGGGCCAACTCTATGATCTAAGTACAAGAAGTCGATCTTCAAAAGAACTTCTAAGCCATCAATGCTCCTGACCCTTCCGCCTCAAGCTCCGGGTTCTTCACCCCATGGACCTAAAAATGTTATGCCACAATGGGGGTGAGACGACGTTTCAGCAAGTTCACTCCTTAAGACTCGACTAGAAAGGAAATACCCCCCAAGGGCTGCTTAAGCACAAGCACAAGCATAAGCCAGAAGACTTACTTTTGCCTCGGTTCCTTCTTGCAAGTCTGTACGATTCACATGTTCATTGAATCACATCAATCAATTAAATCATCAAATCAGATCGAACCATCAATCAATTGATCCAGTCGATTCCATGTCATTAAGACCATCTCACGGTCATTCCATTCAATACTATCTATCAAGTTCGATCACATCAAGAACTGCTCACTCTAAGCTGAAGATAGATAGTATAGCTCGCACTAAACTAATAAACAATATAACTCACTTTAAGCTGATAAGGTATACTAGTTGCACTAAGCTGATATATCAAGGCTCTTAGGCTGATATAATATATCGTTATACTGCTCACTCTAAGCTGACATATTAACCCGTAGGTTGATAAAGTATACCCCTGATGCTCACTCTAAACTAATAAAATGTATTGCTCGCGCTAAGCTAACATGTCAAAGCCCTCAGGCTAATATAGTACACTGTTCTCACCAACTGAGAATTTCACCATTTGTATCATACCCGATAAAAATAATCATGTGTGGGTACACGGTTAGCCTTAGCCAAAATACAATATTTTCCCTTTTGAAAATCCCACTAATTCCAATAGTCCACAAATACATTTTTGGCGTTGTAAACCAACACCCGGTATTTTCTAATTAAATACTGAAAATAATAAATTTTGGGATAAATATCCAAAATCACAATCGACACTCAATTTGCACAAAATAGCATTCAAACAAATAAACCAATCATACCATTGCAATCAGCACAAAATTCTGGTCATCGACTATCCCGGTTTAATTTCTGAAAAATAAATAAATAATTTAACAATTACAAAAATTAATAAATAAATACCAATAAATGCAACTTAAGCCGGAAAAGCCTAATTAAATACCGAAAAAGCTCGGAAAATTTCGAGACCCGTTAATTAAATACTACGATTTGTCTATTTGCTAATTACACTACTATAACCACCTAATGTACAATATTGAACGATTAAATTGCTACTCCATTCTAACTAACCACATAAACCGTACTTAGCCTAAATTAATCAATCCTTAAGCATAATTAACTCCATAAGCGGGGATTAGTGAGTAAACTCACTGAATTAACGATCCGACTGAATCATGACAACGGTGAGGAGGAGACGGGCCAAAAACTCCAAAGCGGTGGCACCAAGTGGGGCTAGGACAGGCTCAAAATCGGCCACACAAGCCCACGGTTGGGCTGCCGGTTCTACCCGCTGCTGGTTCGGGAGTTGTTGGCGCAGCTAGGACGGTGGAGGACGGCTGAGCTGGGCGGATTGGAATGACAGCTCGCTGAGTTGAGTGGGTGACTGGTCACTGGCCATGATTTGTTGGGCGGTTGGGGCTTCAAGATAAGAGCTGTAGCGGTGGTGACGACATGGGAGTAGAACTCACGGACTGCTTGAGTCAACTTTTGGGGAAAATTTTTGCTGGGTTGACCAAGTGGGGGTCGGATCGTGGACACAGCAGCAAGGAGCAGCTTTGATGATGCTGCTGGAGTGCATGGGCGGTGAAGATGGGGCAGTTGGCAACGGCAGTGAGAGAGGGGAGGAATGGAGATGGAGTTCGGCAGGGGTAGAGAACATGAAGGGGAACATGAAAATTAACGGAGGAGCAGAAGCTGCACACTTGGGAAGCAGCTGGACGAGTGCGAAGGAGAGAGGAAGGAGAGAGAGAAAGAATGTCGGCTAGGGGGGAAAATGTGTGGAGAGAGAGAGAGAGAGAGAGAGAGAGAGAGAGAGAGAGAGAGAGAGAGACGTGGATGGATAAGGAGGGGGGTTTTATTGGCTGAAGTGGGAGAGTTGCAAAAACATTAAAAAAAAAAAAAAAAGAAAGAAAAGGGGGGGGGATGTGCAAATTGGATGGCTGAAGGAGGGGGAGGAAAAATTTAAATAAAACATCTTATACTCAACAGGTCTTGGTCCCATAAGCTCTCATTCAATCCAATTTGGTCCCTAAAAATCCTTATGCTAAAATACTTGATCCACACTTACTTTCTTGCACCATAATTTCCCCCAAATAGCAAGTCTTGGGTAGCAAAAATGGCTATTTATCTCAATTCCGAATTCTATTTCCTTTTTCTCGAAATCCGATTTCTTAACAAATCTCTCCGATTGATGTCCAATTTTGTTAAAGAAAAAAACCCACACAATTTCCTTTCACCAAGTAGCTTAGATAGGAGGCCAAAAATCCCTTCAATTTGGCCAATCCGAATTTCCGTTCGTTTTCCAAATTGTCCGAATCAATTTTCCATAAAAATCCCGAACTCGCCGAAAATTCCTCAAAAGATGAGTTGACGTTCCTAAAATAACTCATGATATGATCGAACTTTCAATTTATGAAATCGGGTTCAAATTCGTGGTTAATTTCAACCGGACGCGATTTTAGCGTGACCTAACCTACCAAGTAGCTTTTAGAGATTTTTAGTGCAATTAACCCGTGATCGATTTTCTTCAAGTTACAATGCACCTCTTCAACACATTGGTGACTCTCGGTGATCGTAAAAATCTCGATATTTCAAATACGGGCACAAGGTATCAAAACGACAGAAAAATCGGTTTATTATCGATCGACGAAAATTTTGCAATATGGTGGAATCACCCACACTATGATTACCTATCTCAGTCAAATCGACCTATCTCCGATTTCTGATAGATTTTTGACTGTGTCGTAATGACCATTGCAGACTAGTACAGTTGAGCAATCGATTCCTGGTCAAATTCTCAAGTCTATGGCGTTAAAATCCCTTAATGGCTTCACCTGATGGACTAGTTATCTCATGAGTGGCCTCAGAGAAAAGAATTATAGGCGCGTCGATGAAAAACCCAATTTATCCAATCAAAATCAGAACCTGAAAATCAAGATGTCACAGCTAACGTATTCTATAACCACTTTATTCTTCTTAATACGTTTCCTTATGGTTAAATACCTGATATCGATATGCTTACTTCGACTGCCACTTTTGGCATTTTTAGTTATAAAAACTGCAGCTAAATTGTCACAATATATTTTTAATGGCCTAGAAATAAAATCGACAATTCTAAGCCTAGAAATGAAGCTCTTTAATCATACACCATGCGAGGTAGCCTCAAAACAAGAAACAAACTCAGCCTCCATAGTGGAAGTAGCAATCAAAATCTACTTCGCACTCCTCCATGACATATCTTTGTCAGCTAACATAAAAATGTATACAGATGTTGATTTTCGAGAATTAACGTAACCCACGAAGTTCGCATCCAAATAACCAACTCTTTGCAAGTTGTCAGTCCATTTATACATAAGCATATAGCCTTTGGTACCTTAAAGGTATCTCGTCACTTTCTTTGTAGCTTTCTAGTAGTCCGCATCCAAATAACCAACTCTTTCCAAGTTGTCAGTCCATCTATACATAAGCATATAGCCTTTGGTACCTTAAAGGTATCTCGTCACTTTCTTTGCAGCTTTCTAGTAGTCCATACTTGAATTACTCTAATATCTTGCTAACATTCCCACATCAAAAGAGATGTCAGGTCGAGTGCAAATTTGAGCATACATCAAGCTTCTAATAGCAGAAGCATATGGAATGTTATTCATTTGTTCCATTTCTAGATCATTTTTTGGGCACTGGTTCAAATTAAACCTGTCACCCTTCATAATAGATGCTATATTAGTGAACAATTTTTCATCAGAAATCTCTCTAGGACTTTAATGATATAAATTTCTTGAGATAATCCTAAAATTCCTCGAGGTCTATCTATATGGATCTTAATGCCAATGACATAAGATGTTTCGCCCATATCTTTCATGTCAAAAATTTTAGAGAGAAATTGTTTCATCTCATGTAACAACTCCTTATCATTGGTAACAAGTAGAATATTATCCACATATAGCATAAGAAAACAAATTTTGCTCCCATTGAATTTCTGGTATATACATTGATCAATTACATTTTCTATAAAATCGAATGAAGATATACCATTGGCAAGATGCATGTTTCTAGCCATATATAGATTTCTTAAACTTGCACACCAAATACTCACCCTTACGAGAGGAGAAGCCTTCGAGTTGTTTCATGTAAACCTCCTCCTCTAGTTTCTCATTGAAAAACGTCATTTTCATATCCATTTGATGTAATTCCATATCAAAATGGGCATATCAAAACAATATGAAGAGAATTTTTCTTAGATACATGAGATAAAATCTTTGTATAATTGATTCCTTCCTTTTGAGTGAATCCTTTGGCGACGAGTTTAGTTTTATATCTTTCAATATTGCCTAATGCATCATTCTTAGTTTTGAAGATCTATTTACAATCAATGGCCTTCGCAGCATCAGGCAACTAAACCAAATCCCACACTTCGTTAGATGCCATAGAACTCATCTTTTCTTTCATGGCATTGTACCACAAATTGGATTTATCGCTGTCTATGGCTTGTGAAAATGTTTCAAGATCATTCTTAGCTCTAATATTATAGTTAGATTCTTGTAAATACATAATATAATCATTATGAATTGCTGATTTCTTTATCCTAGTAGATCTTTTTAATGTTGCATCAATATTCTTTTGAGGAGCACGTTGCTCAACTGGTTGTTCAACAGTTTTTGGTAATTGCTGAACAACTAAATCTACTAGATCAATATCAACAAGTTGTGGACCTTCAATAATTGGTTGTTCAATAGCCGGTTAAATTGAAGGGGTATTATGAACAACAACCAACCTAATATTTGAGGTGGAAGGCTGAGTGTCTGAATGATCTTTCGTAGGAATAAGGTCCTTTTATTGATCACTCTCACTAATCAAGTCATTTTCAAGAAACTTAGCGTTTCCTGATTCCATAATCCTAATGGTGTGAAATTGACAATAAATCTATATCCCTTGGACCTTTCAACATATCTAATGAAATACCCACTTATGGTTCTTGAGTCCAACTTCTTTTCTTGTGGATTGTAAACACTCACTTCAAATGGGCATCCTAAAACGTGTACATGTCACAAAATGGATTTTCAACCTTTATATGTGACATCTTGAAATTCGATCCCGTTTCGATAAAGTGAAATGGGCATTTCGTCGACATGCCTATGGCCCTTTTTTTCTGAGTTGATCACTCACAAGTTAACTAACCTATTGGGTGAAACTATTAAGGGATGTATCTGCAGTAAAATCCCTAAAAGCTACCTAATTAGTTGGATTGGGCTAAAATCACGTCTGATCGATTTTTAACCATGAAATTTAATTTGGTTTCGAGAATCGAATATTCGAGCGTGTCACAATTCATTTTTAGGATCCTGTCTCATCGTCCGTCAAATTATTGACGAGTCCAAAATTTCAATAAAGAAATTATCGAAGGAAAATTGAAGACCAAAAGAAAATGAAAAGGGAAAGAGAAAAGAAAAGAAAATAAGAATAATAGTATTATTTTTATTTTATTTTTCTCTCTCTCCCTCTCTCTTCTTCTCTCTCTTTTTCTCTCCTTTCTCTCTCTCTTCTCTCTCCTCTCCCCTCCCCCTTGTGCGAATTCCTTTCCCCCCTTTCCACCGAAGTGTGGGTTGTCACCCACTTGCCTTTCCCCTCTCCCTTTGACTATTCAAACCCATCTTTTCTCTCTCTTATCTCTTCTTCTCTCTCCTCTCTCTTCTCCCCCTCTCCCTCGTAACCGACTTCTTCTTCTTCCTTCTTGTCTGTGCGAACCAGCGAGCCAGAAACGGGAGAAGCCGAGACAGTAGCCAGCTGCTGCCGTCGCCGCCCATGCACCGCCGCAGCTCGCTGCCAGGCCGTTGTCCCAATGCCTGCACTCCGCCCCGCTCGTCCATCGCTTGCTGCCGCCCTTCCCCCGCGCGGTCTAGCGTCTGTTTGGCCTCTGTTCAGCCACCGTGAGCGGCTGAGCAGGCCGACGGAGCCGCCGTACAGCCTCGCCAGACCGCCGCCTAACTTCCCAACCCCTTGCTGTCCCCAACCGTCTCTCTTTCTCTCTATTTTGCAGCCGAACCAGCAAACCCGCGAGTGGGTTTCCAGCCGGTTTGTGGGCCGTTTTGGGCCGTTTCCGGGCCTCGAACTCGAGCCGTGCTTTGGGAAGAATCGTTCCTCGCGTCACCCCCGTCGGATTGATCCGACTTGCACGCGATTTGGTGAGTAATCTCACTAATCCCGGATTAGTTGGCTAATTATGTTTAAGATTGGTTTAATTTTAATTAATTATGTTTAGGTTGTTAGATTATAATAGATTAGCGATTATTAGCCAATTGTGATGCGATTTAGATAAATTGATTGTGCAATTAGCAAGTAGACGTGGTCTACTAATTATTGGAAGTGCCTTGGGATTTTTCCCGACCCTTAGTAGGCTTCAATTAGGCTTTTTGGGCCTAAGTGGAAATTTTAGTATTTAAATATTAATTTTTGGAATTAAATTAAATAATTATTTATTTTCCGAAAATTCAACTGAGATGATCCGAACTGGAATTTTATGCTAGTGATCGTGGTGAAGTCTGTTTATTTAATTGGCTTTATTTTGTGTTAAATTGAATTTTTAATATTTATTAATTAATTTTCGAAATTAGATAATTAATTATTTATTTTTCAGAAATTTAGATTTTGATGGCCGACGACCCAAATCTCATGCTGATTGTCATGGCACAGTCCGTTTATTTAATTGAGTTTTATTTTGTGCTGAAATGAATTAATTATGATTATAAGATTATTTTCCTAGATTAATTAATTTGGATAATTAATTGGAAGATAACCAGGTGTCGGTTGATAGCACAAAAAGTTTTTTGATGGACGCAATTAATGGTGGGATTTGTGGAATCGAAATCATTATATTTTGGCTAAGGCCAATCGTGTACCTACGCACGATATTTTATCAATGATGATAAAAGATGAGAAATGCTGTGTGATGTGGCTCGGCGAATATTACATCGCTTTGGCATGTAGGATGCCTTAGAGAATGCACATAAATTGTTGAATATTGATCTTGCCTGTGTGGCGATAGTTGATTATGCCTGTGTGGCGTAAATTGTGCCCGCGTGGCTGTATTTCTGTGTGCCGAGTATTGTGCCCATGTGGCTGAAGGAAAGTGGAATGCCTAAGAGTATGCACATAAAGTGTTTATTGTACATCACCTTGGCGAATAGACGCCCGAGAGCATTACTTGTAGCTAGAATCGAGTGTACTATTGGGGATTATATGGTGTGGAGTGAGATGACCTAGAAATGATCCAACTGACATGTAATCGACTAGGTCGATTGATCTTTGCTTTGATATGATATTGTGAAATGATTGATTGAATGGAATTGACCGTGAGTGGTTTTGTAGGCGTGTGATCGACTGGGTCAATTGATCGAAATGTCGATCTGTGATGTGATTGCTTGGGTGCCTATTGAACTGTGCTAATATGCAGGTGGAATCTGAGGCTAGTGTAAGTCTTCTGCCCTGTGCGTGTTTAGGCAGCCTACAGTATAATAGTTTACTAATTGGGCTTAGTGGGGTAGAATTCGCTGAGACGTAGTCTCATCCCAGTTTGGGGAAAACATTTCAGGACCCTGTTGAGGAGCTGAGGAGGAATCTAAAAAGGAATACTTTGCGGTGAAATCTGAGGAGAAGGATTTTTGGAAGATGAAGATAATCCCGAGAGGGGTCTTGAGTACGGCTTGGATAGATTGAGATTCGATCTTCTTTTGAGAATTCCATTTTGATGTGAATAGTTATGAAGTAGTTTGTGTTTTGTATAAAAGTTTGGTTATAAATTTCAATATGAAAAATATGGCCCGCTTTTCTATCCCATCGTTTTATTGTTTGGGGATTTTAACTGCTTCCGCATGTGCTTAATAAATGAAAGGGTTAGCGATATATAGTCCTGGGATATCGTATTTATAAATTCGGCCTATAAAAGAAGGATGTGTGCGTGCCCGAGGATTGGGACGTGACATTATATAACTCAAAAGGTGTCTTTGGGACAGCCTTGGTCAAAATTCGGTTTAATATATACGATGCCGTCTTAAATGCTTCAATAAGGATTTAGGAAGTTTGGAGCCGCTAAGCATATTCTGCACCATATCCAATAAAGTTCGGTTTCTTTTTTTTGTTACACTATTTTGTTCCGGAAAACTAGGCAAACTATATTGGGCAACTATCCCATGCTCTTGAAGAAACTTTGCAAATGGTCTAGGTGCTTGTCCATCTTCTGTGTATCTACTGTAGAATTCTCCACCTTTATATGATCTCACGATCTTAATTTGCTTGCTTGTTTATTTACTTCCCTCTAAAGCTTCATGCTTATTATGAAGCAAGTAGGGATACATGTAATGTGAGTAGTCATCTATGAAAGAGATGAAGTGTTTCTAACTATTCGAGTCCATATTTAGGCTACAACTATCTGTATGTATAATTTTTAAAATTTCTATACTTCTTTTGACAGGAGAAGTACACTATCAATGCCATAAGTTATGTACGACGCTCACTTTGGTGCAAAAAGTTTAAATTGGATCACTTAAGTGCTAAAATTTTTGAAAAATGCTCATTTCAGTGCCAACACCGATCTGATTGGTCGAAAATCTGATGGGGCAATTTTTTTATTAATATTTGAAGCCGATGTGGATCGCCGAATAGTACAATCAACATGCAAACAACAAAATGACGCCGTTTAGCTTCTTTTTCCCTAAATAAGAAACCTTAAATCTCCAAATTCGAGCATAATGGGAAATTGAAAACCCTAAATCCCCAATTCGACTAATTCGAGTGCATACTTCGATTTTCTCCCAAAATTATCAGCTCGCTCTTGCAAATGGAGGGTAGAAGCTTCAGCAGCGACTCACATTCCTATAAAAAATAAAAGTGAATTGGATTGTGAATGTTACTGTTTTTGTGTGTTATCGAGTCCGAGAAAAACATCTTGGACTCGGTTGAATCCCAGGAGAAGATTCCATGGGTGTGGCAGATATAGAAAATACTTGAAGTGTAAATATTTCAAATGAGTTGATAGAAAATTCTCTGATCGAGCGATATAGGTGATCCTAGAGTTACTTGAAGACCGAAATCAACCTTCACTTATGTTAATGGATGAGTTAAAGGATGTCGACTCAATACAAGCTCAAATGAAGGGTTTAACATCTTTGGTCGACCATTTGAAGAGGGAGGTTTCAAGGCTGAAAATTGAAAAAATAACTTTTATTGAGTGTTGATTGTGTTCTTATTCTCTTGGGTAGTTTATTCAAATGTGAAGTGAGTAATGAGAAGAAGTTTGTATGTCTACCATAGTCGAAGACGTGGAATATGCACTTGTATTAGATTATTTATAAGTAAAATATGTTTTTGGTTTGTTGCAATTATTGTATGAAGCAGAAGGTTTTGTTGTAATCTATGGTAGAAATTAGGGGTGAGCAGTGGTCTAGGGTCAACCCTGGACCGACCCTAGACCGGCCCAACCCTGCCGGTCTTGGTCCGGTTCCCAAGGGGACTGGGTCGATCTTTGGTCTTGAAATTCCAAGACCAAAACTGTGCGTCCTAAGAGTTTTGGGTCGGTCAAACCCTGGATCAACCCTATATATTATATTATATTATATTATATTATATTATTTATAATTCCTTTATATATCCAAACCTAAGTAAAATGTCTGTTATATTATATTATATTGAGATGTTCTATCAATAGCACTAATAGTAATTTCAATTTAAAATTTTTGTTGAGTATTAATTATGTGTCGTTTGTTTTGTTTTCAGGTGTTTAGAAGTTCAAGTGAATTAGCTATACATGAAGTTATATATTCATGGTTTATATTAAGTATTTTGAACTTTTTATGGTTTAATTGTATTTTGCTAATGAATTTCAGCTGCACTTTGCTTTTCAATTTGTGTCAAATGGTAGAAGTTTTTGAAGAGTCGAGTAATACTGCAGTTGCTACGGTGATTTGCTAGTCAAGTGGTGTGAAGCTTATTTTTTGATTGAGTGGACTCTACGTGATCAAATGTAAGAAAACACTTTTGCATATGGTGTTGTGAATATTAAAAATAGATGATTACAAGAACTTTCCATCTTGTCCTATATCTCGATGAGTGGTTAGTAGGTACGAAGTTTCTATTATTGTGTCATCTTAAATTTGCTAAATATGTATTGGTATTTATAATTTAGTTGCACAATGCCGCATTGTCGATGGATGTGTAATTTGAATTTGTAGGTTTACTTTTTTAAGGGAGTATAAAAAATAAGATGAAAAAAATTATCGATCGGTCTAGGTTAACCCTGGAACCGGACCGAACCCATTGGTTGGTCTGGTCCTTGGTCCTAGGCTCAATAGGGTCGGTCCTCGGTTCTAAAAATTGAGGACCGACACTGTACGTGTGGGTCCTAGGGTTAGGGGGTGGCCTGGACCAACCCGGCCCAACCCGGACCATGCTCACCCCTAGTAGAAATGCAAGGTTGGAGTTGGAATGTATTAGTTGTGAGCACTTAAAAGTTTTATTGTTTAGTTGTGTATTGTCAATATTTGTTTTGGTTAGTTTTTACTTCAGATATAATGGTTTGCTTGATGTATTTTTTATTTGTTAATGGTTTGCTGGTTTGCTGCAACTGCAAACCATGGCGAAATGGAAGGTTGGAGTTGGAATGCATTAGTTCTGAGCACTTAAAAGTTTTATTGTTTAGTTGTGTATTGTCAATATTTGTTTTGATTATTTTTTGCTTCAAATAGAATGGTTGCTGTTTTTTTATCGTTGTAATGGTTTGCTGGTTTGCTGCAACTGCAAACCATGGCGAAATTAAGGGATGGTGACAAATTTACGATTGACCATTTTAGTGCCAAAATTTGTAAATAATGATCGCTTGAGTGCCAAATTTTTATAAAAGTGATCATTTAAGTGCCAGTTGCGATTATAAAGTGATCACTTCTGCTGCATAAGTTGTAAATAGCGATCGCTTGAGTTTCAATTTTGAAACTTGCACCAGTCGTGGTGCATCTTGCATCTTGTTGCACCGGGGCATCTTGTTTGGTGCATCTTCTTGCACTTGCCCATACAAGTGTTGATGCAAAAAGATGCACAAGCACCCAAAATTACATCTTGTTCTTGCACCAGTACATACAACTAGAACTCCACAAATAGTATGCACAACTTCAACCATCAACACTATATGCACACATCTAAATCTAAAAATAATATTAACCTCATAAGAACATTGCACCAATAGCAAAAAAATATACAGCATAACTGATAACTGTCTTACTAGCATTGCTAGCCGAAACCAAGCCAAGAGAAAATAACATAAATAGTTATTGTCATTGACATTGATTGATTGTTTACAAAAGAAAAGAAAAACATGTCTAACTTCACTTTCTAATCACTGAAGGTATGACACCCTCTTTAAAAAAAAAAAAAACAATGGTAATATGCAGGTATCAACTACCATTAATGATATAATATTCAACACCCTCCTAAAAAAAGAAAACATAAAAAGAGAGACTATGTCCAGCACCACATAAAAAGAGACAATATCCAACACCCTCCCATTAGTAAATATGAACAACATTCCTATCGTTTTTTTTGTCTTGGAGCTTTGAATTGATTCATAATCCGATCACTCTTTCGAATTGGATATACAGGTTCTTTAACTGGGCTTTCTGTCACCTTTTTTTCCTTGTTCTTGATAGCGGCTATTTTTATTCTAGCACGTGTCATGTCTTGGCCCATATTATCACTATTGCTCCTAATTGTTGGTTGAGATGGAACTGGTGCTGGGTTCTTTTTGGTTGACTGTTTTGCATGAGGCCTACAAATTAAATGCATGAGGCCTATAAATCTTTCATTCGAAATAGTTATTCCAGTACGTTCATTTGTGTAAATCCCATAATTATATTGCCTTAATCTTTTTCCAAGAGCCCCTCTTGTGCGCCGTGGTGCATCTTTTTCAGCAACAACTGGGGGAGCAACCTCTGCAACTTGTGTAGTTTCTTGTCTTCTCACCTGAGAAACACATAACGAATTTAAATTTCAGCCTATAAAAGATAAACACAGCGATGTACAACTCATAGGATATTTTTTTCTCGTTTGCACAATTGTTGTTGTTGTCTTGCTCGTTCCAATCCCTGTTCCTACACTTGAGCCTATAAAAGGGCATGTTTCCGGCCCTTTAGAAGGCCTTACAACAATGTACTGTATCAGAATTATGATCAATTACAATGGTTTGAATAATTAGACATCTACTCATTTTCATGGTGGGAAACAAATGGAGAAAACTTTTCAAATTACAAGTGCATGACAAAGGAAAAGCACAAGAGAAGCCAGTACACTTGGTCAACCATCAAACTCCATCGAATATGAACTAAAAATTTACTGAGGCAAAGAGGATGCTTACCTTACAATAGGGCTTTCTGTTTGCCCTTCAGTAGGCATTACAGTAGGGTCTTTTGTCCTCCCTTCAATAGACCTAAGAAGAAACTTCTCAGTAAGTCTTGTCCCTAGCACTAAATTAGCTTGCTGTTGATACTGCTTTTTCAGCTCACAACCATTCTTATTGTGCCATTTCTTGCGGCAATAGGAGCATTTTATCTTTGTTCCAGTCCTACTCATTCTCTGACTTTGATGCCTCTTCCTGCTGCATTTTTTGTCTCCTCTTTGGCCTTCCTATTTACTTCTTCAATGGCAAAGGTAGAGGGCTTTCATGATTTATTTGCTTCCAAAATTTGCTGCTTCTAATAGGTTGCATCATGAATTGGTATGAAGCAATGTATGAGCTTTTTTTGTACTGATCATGTAGGTAATTATCTGGGTTTTCTTACTTCATATGAATAGTACAAATGGCATGGGCACAGGGAATTCCATTTAATTGCTAGGCTCGACATGAACACTTTCTTCTATTCAGGTTGATAACATATTTATCTTGACTTTAAATAATCTCATATCCATTATTTCCATTCCAAACTGGATGGTAGAACCTACTGGTAGTAATGTTTGCATCTAATCTCGTCACAATTTTAGGGCCACAGTCTCTAGTTCATTTCGTAGCCTTATCTCTTTGCCTATGCATTCTAGTCATCACCATAGTTGGAATATCATCAAGCATGCTGATGATTGGTTTGCACCTGGCCTCTAAAATTCTGCTATTGAAAGCTTCATTGAGATTGTTATCAATGATATCGCATTTGAACTCTTTGTTGAAGAAGGCCCGACACCAATGCTTAGCTTCTATTTGGAAGAGTGCATCAAAACCTTCATTTGTCAACTGCAACAATTCTCGTTTGGCTAATATGAAATTAGCCATATTGGTACTCTTTGCTATCTGCCAGAACTGCTTCTGCAACCTATCTCCTTTGAAGTTCCTTACGTACATTCTATGCTCAGCATGTGGCATCAACTCAGCCAATGCAGGAATAAGTTCCTACAAAAATTCAAACCAATAAATACAAGTCAGGGAAAATATACAAGTGATTAATATTAAAAAGGAGTGAATTAATTGACAATGAAATTACCTTTTGTTGGTCGCTCATGAATGCCCATCCTCCCCATCTCGTTATCTCAAGGTCAGCCATTGAATTTTTAAGGAATCAGGACCAAATATTCTTGTTCTCTATCTTCACCACCGCCCAAGCTATCAGAAATATTTGATTATTGGCATCTCTCCCCACAGCAGCCAACAACTCCCATTTGCATAAACCCTTTAGAAAGCATCCATCCAATCATACAACTCTTCTACAACCAGCCAAAAAGCCTCGTTTGCATCCATCAAAACACAAATAAAATCTATCAAATCTAGGCCCAAGATCAAGGAGTGGCCTCTCCACAACCTCTATATATACCCTACTAGATGGGTTTTGAAACATGCATTCACTAGCATAATCTCATACCTGCGCATATTCTTCCTTATACCCACCCATCAATATTTTCATCACCCTCATTTTAGCTCTCTTGCATTAATTCCTTGACACATTAACCCTTACTTGCTCCTTCACTAACTATTGAAATTAAGGACTCTTGATCTCAGGCATTGCTTTGATAGTGTTGAAAAAAATGCTTCGATAATCACACACTTGTTATCCTTTAATTGTTAAAGAAAATTGGACAAGTATGCTCCTCCTGGAACGACCTAATCTGGAATGACCCCTTCTTACTTAATGCGCCATAGAGTGAGTTGTGAGCACTTAGCTCTCACAAATTCCTTTGTGTTTCTAATGAATTGAACGCTCCTCTGTTCACCAATGGAGTTCTTCACAACAGCTTCCTTGAACTGTTTGGCATTGTCAAATCTCATGCCTAGAGACAAAACATGTTTATTAACAGTCGGATCATAGTAAGGGTACTTACTTTTTCTTCGATGAGTAGGTTTTTCATCATCATTGTCAAGCTCATTTTCCGAACTAGCAACGTCATCGCCGCAGCTTTCTTCATCTTTACTTATATTACATTTAGCTTGAGTTCCATCCCTATTTACTAGCTCGGATCTCTTTGCTGAAGCTGTAAGTTTTTTTTCTCAAAAATTCCCTTTGCTTTTGTCTTGACTGTGCGAGTTCATCATCATCTTCGTCACTTGGGAAATTTACTGAAGCCAAATATTCATCTTTCGATTCACTAGATAAAGAAATTTTCCATTCTAATCCAATGAAGTCTTCATCGCCCACATTTTCACCTAAATCTTCACCTAAGATTTCAGGACATTTCCCTATTTGTTCATCTTTATCAATATGACTTCTCTCCCTCTCATTTTGTCCTTCATCTAACCAAAATTCATCCCCGACCTGATTACTCACTTGAATAGGATCCATCACTTCTCCTCTTTCAGTGGTGGTCTGCTCATCTCCATCCTCATCCTCATTCTCATCCTCACCATCACTATAATACTCAACATATATCTTAGCTTCTCGCCGTGAAGATAATGGTAAATGATATTCTTAATACCATTATCGTTATTAATAAAATCTCAAGACATCCTTCACTTCCTTCCCAGGAACACAGTAATGTAGTTTTTGCACTTTGCATCGTAAAAAATATACCAAATCCTTCAGAAAATCAATATATTATGGCTTCCGAACATTGACATAGATAGTATATTCATTTCCACCAGTATATTCCCAATCCTCGGTGCCAATAAGAAACTTTCCACCATAGTAAACAATGACACCTACCTAATTCATGTTCATGTCGATGTTGCACCCAATGGAAAAAAAAAAAAAGAGAGTCATTACTTGTTGGGACCATATGACGGAATCGGCAACTTTACATGCAGATCCTTGTCGTTTTGTTGTCAATACTCAAATGCGACTAATCTCCCAAATTTGGTGCCTTTACAGAAACAAAAGAAACTGAATTAAATAAACAAAGTAAGGTCCCCACCACCCATTTTTTAATTCAATCACATTTGGTCCCCCACAGAAGCAGTCCAATTAATTAAACAAATTCGGTCCCACCATTGTTTCCTCTGAGTTGAGCCCCATTTTCCCCTTCGCGCCCCATTTTTCTAGTCGGTCCCCGCAAAAGAAAGCGAACAAACGACGGAACCCTCAATTTTTTTATTCGGTCCCCACCACTTTCCTCACCACTTTCCCCCGGAGTCGAGTCCTCAATTTGCCCTCCGCGCCCTAACTTGCTTGTCGGAACCCTAAATTTTTCACTAAATTGACCCATGTAGAGAACATGACAAACCTGAGTGAGCAAGAGTTGGGGACGTAGTCAGCGAAAGAACGTGAACGATGGCGCAACTACAGCGGTGGCCGAGCAACGGCGGGGGAGCGAACAACGGTGGGTGAGCAAGTTACGGTTGGTGGCGTCGAGCGAGAATCGTGTACGAACACCGTTTTTGGCCGTAGTGAATCCACGTTGTTTTTGATCGTAGTGAATCCACTCTTCTATTTTACAAAACGATGATCATTTTGTAAGTGATCCACGTTGAATGGTAAAACAATGTCGTTTCTTACGAAGAAAGGAAAACGACGTCATTTTATGCCATCCACCGTAGACAGTCTTAAGAATTGTCGATTTTTTTTTTTAAAATATAATTCCACGTAATCATTTTGGCTGGAATCTCTGGCGGTGGCACCAAAGTGATCGTTTTTCTCCGATTTGGCATTTAAGTGATCCGACAGAAACTTTGGCACCAAAGTGAGCGCCGTACACAACTTATGGCGATATAGTGTGTACTTCTCCCTCTCTTGACACCTTTCTTCGTCTTATCGGTCTGCTTTCCATTTATGTAGTCCACACGAGTATCACAATTAGGAAAATCTAAAGTACTGAATACTCCATCATTTACCAATCTCTTAATTTCGTCTATGGAGATATGTCATAGTTTCATGCAGGTATGCCTTCCCATAGATGGTGAACAACCCAGTTCAAGCCCTTCAGGGATAGCTTTTTTGTAGGAAACCACTATGCCCTTTAGTTCATAGCCTAGAGACACCCGAATAGAACCAGGATGGAAACATTTCTAATTATCTGAGCTGCATTTCTCAGATGATATTATCAGGTTGGAGAAGAAGAGGGATTTTATAAAGCCATGAGAGAATTTCACAAAACACTCACTTTACTTCAAGAGACTCTGCCCAATACATTACATCTTCCTCACCTTTTATAGGCAATAAGTGGTCATACACAAACAAGGATCAAGCTCACGGGTTCGGGAACAAACAAAGGCTTTCGAAAATCTCGGTAGGGAATTATTCGCACGGTATGAATAGTGACAGAGAATATTAACTTCCTTAGCCTACTGCTACAGTAAAAGTGAACAGTACTTGCTACAGTACTTGTATGGACAGTGATCTTGTTCAGCGGTCTCGTTCGTCACGAGCATTATAGTCATAGTCTGAGTCATCTGAGCTATGGACCGTTGCTAGAATATGTTCATCATATTTTTGCTCAAGGGCTTCAAGGTCTTCTGGTGAGAGGATCCGGTTTAGCTGATGTGTTGTGGATGCAGATGCTTTCTCATGAGCCCAATGGGATGCTTCTTCTTGAGCCCAGTCTGTATTGTCATCATCTGGGGTATGAGTGCTTGGCTGTGGCCAATTGGATGGCTATGCATAAAAAGATGTATCCATGTTCTGAGATAAGGACAAGGGTCCTTGGTTGTAAGGGTTTTGAGAAAGAGGACCTCTCTATCTAGCATAGGGGTCTTGAGAGGTTTGTGCATGTTCGTCGGATGATGCAGCTTGTTTGAATTCTTCGAGTGCTTCCTTGGCTTCTAATGCTAGGTCATAATGATCCCATGTAGTGGGTACATCATAATTCCATGTATCTAGAGGAATGGTCTTATTTTCCTGGCATAAGATTCTCTGAAATTCTCGATACCGGTGCTCACAGCAACCAATAGGTCCTAGATAAGATTTATGAACTCTAGCCTCTACACTATGTGGAATAGGTCTATAAGATGAGGTTCCTGTACTCAGAGGAGCTTCGATGATGTTACCATTATTAGTGAGAAAAGCCCATGGTCTTCGGAAAAACAAGATGGTATGGATCTTTAGGTTTGGTTGTGTGGTTCTCAAGTCTTTTTCCAAGAGCCATTTCCAGTGAGTCGGAGCCAATTAAGAAAATCTAAAAGATTTTTATCACTTTCATTTTCAATCTTACCTCTGTCGAGCCCAAATATCTTGGTGAGGTTGGCAATGAATCTTTTGGTTAGAATTTCAATAGCTATTAAGTACTTATTGGTTAAGTACCATAATAACCATTGAAGTTGATCAAGAAAATCATATTCTTTCCAAATCAAATGATGTATGAACGGATAATCTACATTTAATCCAAAAGGATAAAGAATCGAACCTCTATTGAGTCTGAATAAGTCTACATGGCATTGCCACATGAGTTTATTCAGATTTTCAGTAAGACTATCTTTCTGGATTTGTTCAATGATCTCCGGGGGGTATCGCCAGCTTGGCCAGTCTTTTACTTTCTCAATTTTG
The DNA here is from genome assembly GCA_016097615.1 of Eucalyptus dawsonii. Lineage (NCBI taxonomy): Eukaryota > Viridiplantae > Streptophyta > Magnoliopsida > Myrtales > Myrtaceae > Eucalyptus > Eucalyptus dawsonii. The sequence continues at coordinate 28,355,372 of CM027878.1, forward strand.
TACTTCTCATTGTGATGAGTAGTATGAAAGACATGCCTCGTGATATACATGTTGATTTCTGCTGGGGCTTTTGGTCTTGACAAAAAGTCAGCAAGCATATTTTTCTTTCCAACAATGTGTTTGGTTTCAAAAGAATATTTTGGAAACCATTCGGCCCATTGAAGTAGCTGAAAATTTGGAATCTGCTTCTGTTTGAATTTGGTCATCTTAGGGAAAGATACCATATCCAATTCTATTAGGAAGTGATGACCAATGAGATGAAACTTAAACTTTTTTAAGCCATTTTTCACTGCCAAGATTTCTTTGAAAGTGGAATGATAATGCATCTCAGCTTGAGAAAATTTTCCACTTTTGTAAGCACATAAAAGTCTCTTACCATCAATTTCTTTGAATAGGATGGCGGCCCAATATTCATCACTGGCTTCAGTTTGGAGAATTCTCTTCCTAGTTGATGGGATTTGTAACGGAGGAAGAGACTGCATAATCTCTTTAAGTTCAGCAATTGCAATAGTCTGAGATTTTCCCCAAGGTGGGGGATTCTTTTTCAGCATTGTCTGTAATGGGATTAGTAGCTTTGCAAGATTTAGAACAAAATCTCTGAGATAATTAATTATCCCAAGAAATTGTTGAACTTGTTTTGTTGTGAAGTTTTCTTCAGAAAATTTTAATAATTCTTGAGCAATATGTGGCCCTGGGTAGTATGTCTCTTTGTTAAGGTGCATACCAAGAAATTCAATTTCTGTCTGGGCAATGTTCATCTTTATTTGAGAAAGCATAATTCCATGCTTTTTCACAATTTTAGCGAATTGCTTGAGAAGTTGGCAGTGCGACTGCTTATAAGGACTATAGAGCAGGATATCATCAATGTATATTGCAGCACTTGAGAGAATCTATTGGAAGATCCGACACATCGTCTTTTGGAAAAGAGATGGTGCAACTTTTAGGACAAAAGGAAGAACTTTCCACTGAAAGTGTTGGTTTGGAATACAGAACCCTGTATTGGGTCTATCTTCAAGATGAACACCCAATTGCCAAAATCCGGCTTTGAGATCAAATTTGGAATAAATTTGGGCCTTGGACAATCCAGCAAAAAGAGAGTTTCCGGAAGGTAGAGGGAATTTATCATCTTGAAGGAAAATGTTAAGGGGTCGGTAATTCATTACCGGTCTCATCTTTCCTTGGTTTTGCTCAGCACGTTTGTTAACGTAGAAGGCTTCACATACCCATTGAGAATGTGATACCTCAATAAGGCCTTGTTGCAGTAGTTTTGAGCATTCATTTTGAGCCAAAACTAGATGTTTTGGATTCATTCCCATTTGACTTGCCTTAGTTGGATTGATATCCTCATTCTTTTTGAAAGGAAGATAAATAAAGAATTTTGGATTTTTCCATAAAGGATGGGAACACTTCTGAGCGAACTCAGAATGAGATTCCGAACAAGATTCTAACAACTTTTGCATGATCGGATCCAATAGAGTCATTTGGATAGAAAAAAGTCTCTGAATGTTGACAAATTCAGAAAATTTATCTTTATACTTAAGACATTTTCTAGGAATGATGCAAAGTTGAGAAATTTGAGTCATAATGTCCCAACCAATGATCAAATCTTTGTTAGGAAGACTTGAGCCAAAGATCTTTGTGGCTATAGAACATTGTGGAAAAAATTGAACGGTGATCGAAGTGGTTATGACATTTGTAGAAAATGTATCTCCTGAAGCAGAATTGAAATATTGGACACAAGAAGCCCAATATTCTTTAGGAAGAACTTTAGTATTTAAAATGAAAGAAGCAGCTCCAGTGTCTATAAGAGCAATGGCAGTGATTGGTTTGGCAAACTTTGAAGTGAATATTTTCACAGGAAAATGAGGGCAATGGGTTTGACTCGAAAATATGTCAGTGCTTTCTTTTGAATGAGTCAAAGATATGTGGAAGATATCTTCGGGATATGAATCTGAATTAGTTTCGCTGGGAGCTTGGTAACATGGAATGACACAAAGAGTTTCTTTACATGGTTCTTCATCTGCAGAGAATAAAGATTCAATATCATCATTTTCAAGAGAAATAACAGTTTCATTCTCTATATGATGTATCAAATGATTATAACCTTTCTTCACCTGAGGACAGTTTTTGGCAAAGTGTCTTTTTTGGTTGCGGATGAAGCATCTTTTTGATTTCTTGTAGCCTGAGTGATCCTTCCTCTTGCACAAGTATCTCAATTTTTTCTTCCTTCTGAAGTGCTTAGAGCCATGTCTGAATTTATTTATCTAGAGCTTCTTGAAGTGCTTCTTTTTTCTGGAAGATTTTCCGCAAGAACCATCACAATCTTTCTTGGAGCATTTGATTTTCAAGTTCTGGCGTGAATAGGCCTTGTCAAGTTCTCTATTGTCGTTGACATAGGAATGGATCATTTGGCGTTTGATGCATAGTTCTTCGAGGTGCAGATGAATTTCTTGTTGGATTTCTCCTAACGGAACGTCTTGAATCCTTCTCTGTCTGGATAGAAAAGTCCTTTATACCGTTTGAGATAATTCTTTAGAGATAGAGGTCAAGAAAACATGTTTCAAGTTTGCATCAGCTCCAATTTGATAGAAGAGCTTAAGCATTTCACGGTAATGCTTATCAAGATGTTTTTTCTGAAGTGTCGCGACCAATTTTTCAGGTGCACTATCTAAAATTTGGCTAATGGATTACGAAGCCTAACTTAGCTCGAGCTCTCCCAAGCCCATATCAACTCACAACTTAGGTTTAAGTTCTTAACATGCAATTGATTTTCAATTAGGAGTCGCCACAAAACTATTTTTGGTGGGTCGATTAGACACCCAAATAAAGTAATGGGAGATTTACTTTATTCCTACGAACTAGAGATTGTGAGTTTGGGGACTTGGTTACGCTAGATTTATCTAACGCTTTTTTGGTACATTTCTCTTTTATTTTGAAAAAAATGTTTAGCAAGTAGCTTGAATTGATTTTAATTCCCTAACATGTGAGGTGATCATATGGGTGCGCAAACCACCAATTTAACACCCAGATAAAGCAGTGAAGAAATTGCAGGACTTACCTCATAGCAACAAAAGCATATGTGTTGTTAGATCAGAATTCACATCAACAATCCTAGATATGATTTCTAATTAACACGCAACCACTCGATTTTTGTTTTCTTTTTTAACAAGAATCATGCTTTATGCAATGTGTGCTATTAATTTAACATGAAATGATATGACATGGCAATATGACTGAAGCTATATGACATAAATGAACATGTAGTCTATCCTAAAGAATAAAATTGATTAATTCTAAGACAATTTTTTTTTTGGTATTTTCCATGAAATTCGAAATTAAAATTGCAAAAATTAAACGTGCAATCACAATTAACCAAATGACCTAATTCTAATGATGATCAATTTCTAATTAAATAAACCTAACAACAATCCACTAGATGATGGGCATTTCATGAACCTAATTCTATATGACATGTGCATGATTTTTTTTTTTGTATTTTGTTTTATGAAAATTCGTAATTAAAATTGCTAAAAATCAAAATCTAACTAAAGCGAGGCATTATCTATTTTAAGTTAGGAATAGACCAATCTGAATCCTATCTTAATCTAAAAATTTTCTCGTCATGCACTCCAATCCAAGAAATATTATCTAACCTAGATACTACATGCATTTAAAAAAAAAAAAAAAACTATTCTATCATGCAACCTTATCTAAGAAAACAACCTAATCTACATGATATGCAAAGGCAATTTTTTTGTATTTTCAAGTTAAAAAGAATAAATAAAAGATAAACATCAAATCATCCATGGTCATCAAAATGTTATCCACCATTTGAATTGAAATTCAAACTTGATTGTTTCACTAATAAAATCGATAAATTGATCTTAAGACTTAAAGATCAAGATATCAATTTTACTCCCGCGTGATTAATTATTCCATCTAAAGTCTTATAGATGGAATAAAAATGACGTGCAGTTGCGGATTAGGCAATAAACCCTAATTGGAAATACGCCTATCATTCAAATATGCATGTAAAATATTGAAGAGCGTGTATTAGGCAATAAATATCCAAATCAAACTTAGATAAGACAATTACTTAATTTCGCAAATAATATTATCAAATTTGAACTCAACAAAATCAACTCAAGGATGACCATTAATGGTTGGTGGGCAAGATTCGGCGCAATGTGCTTCTCGGTAAAGGATTGCTGCGATGGGGGTGTTCGTACAAGCAAGCGGGGATGGATGTTCACCAACAATGGACTCCCACGTGAGGAATTATTATACTTCTCAGCAAGACCAAGGAAGCAGTGAAGCTCACGGTGCGGTAACTCTCACTTGTGAAATCCACACCTTGATAAAATTCGCACGCTTGATGAAAATCAACAAATCTGCAAAAAAAGAAGAATCGTGGATTGGAGTAGCACTAGATTTGCTGGGCTTGGTAGTGACTAAAAGCCCACTAAGACTTCACTGTGGAGGCACTTGTGAATTTGCTGGATGTTGCTGAAGGTTACACCAAATCACGATCTTCGCGGGTCAACCTGCAAATAATTCACCGAAGAGTTCAAAGAATTTGAGCCGGGTTTGGTGACATGTCAACTGGAGCCATACACGATGAAACACAGCGCTGCAAACGCTGCAAGAGGTGAAAGACAAAAGTTCCGTTGGAGTGGGTGACGCTCGATGGCTTTGGGGCACAACAAAATTATCGACGTTGGCTCGAGTTGTCGCAGGATGAGGCAGTGGGCTCGATCGTCATCACAGATAGTAGCAAGGATGTCGTAGGACAGCGTCACGAGGATCTCGTGGGTGCGGCGCAGAGAAAAGCCTGGCTGCCTTTCTTTCTCATGGCTTTTGTGTTGAGATCGTAGCCTCCTTTTGTGAGTGGACGCCCAATTAAATTGTTAGATCGCACTCACGAGGATGACTACAAACAACACCCGTTTCATCACCCTCTTCAGTCTTCAAGAGCGCTCACGATCTCTCTTTGTACATCTTGCCATTCTCTCTGTATTGTGTAGCCATGTATTCAATGTCCTGTGCCCTCCCCGAAAACCCTACACAAATAATCTATTTATAAGCCTCAGACTAGGATTTTAATTTTTCCAAATTGATATCCATGAAGATTTTTTTTTTCCAAATGCAATATTCACTTTTCACATCTGCCCTATCCAAAAAATTCATCATATCCCGGAAAAATTTCGAATTCTTATTTTCTCATAAGATAATTTCTGATAATTAAAAAATGGGCTTGGGCCAATGTGTTCGCTTTGCGGGCTAGCTTGTCAATTTATAGTTCAAAATCACCAATTCGAACCCATCCACCATCAGCTCAATAAATGCAAAAATGCAAATTAAAAAAAAATGCACCTAAATCTATATGCTATGCAATCAATTTTTTTTTTCAGGAAGTGATAAATGACTAAACGGGTCACCAAAATTTAGGTGTTAACAGCTGTCCCTCTTTGAAGGTGAGCTCGAAGATGTTGCCTTCAAAGACAAATTGAGACCTAAATTTTTGTCCATGCACATGCAATGAATGATGACTTGATGTTTTTTTTTTTTTTTTGCTGGAAAATGAATCCCATTTTAAAATGCTATTTATATGATGCATGGAAATGCTAATGCAAATGCATCATGCGAAAGAAAGGAACGTACCTACAATTACTTACCAATCAATGCGGTAGAGCATCCTGAGGTACATGATAAATCCCCATTTACTCCACAAGTACCCAACTCTCACTTAAGTTCCTTGAAGGGTCTAATAGGTAATAGATTGAGACATTGAGATTGAGAAGAACATTCACATCCAAAGTAAAATGTTCAAAGATTTAAGACATCTAGATCCAGACTGAGATGTCAAGATTTTTGAACTCGAAATACCTATATCCAAACTAAGGTATAACGAGAAGGATCGAAAAACATTCACACCCAAAGTGAAATGTTCAACGAAAAGAATTAAGACATCTAGATCCAGACTGAGATGTTAAGAGTTTTGAATTCGAAATGCATAGATCCAGACTAAGGTATAATGAGAAAGGTCGAAAAAATATTCACATCTAGAGTGAAATGTCTAGACGAAAATAATTAAGACATCCAGATCCAGACTGAGATATCGAAATTTTGGAACTCGAAATACCTAGATCCAGACTAGGTATAACGAGAAGGATTGAAAAACATTCACATCCAGAGTGAAATGTTTGAATGAAAATAATCAAGACATCCGGGCCCAGACTGAGATGTCAGGAGTTTGGGACTCGAAATACCTAGATCCAGACTAAGGTATAACGAGGAAGATCGAAGAACATTCACATCCAGAGTGAAATGTTCTAATGAAAATAATCAAGACATCCGAGTCGAGATTGAGATGTCATGATTTTGGAAGCTCGAAGTACCTAGATCCAGACTAAGGTATAACGAGGAAGATCGAAGAACATTCACATCCAGAGTGAAATATTCAACAAAAATAATCAAGACATCCGGGTCCAGACTGAGATGTCAAGATTTTGAACTTGAAATACCTAGATCCAGACTAAGGTATATCGAGGAAGATTGAAGAACATTCACATCCAGAGTGCAATGTTCGACGAAAAGAATGGAGACATCCAGATCCAGACTGAGATGTCTAATTTTTGGAAAATGGTAAAGAAACTTACCTGGAATATCTTACCTTCAAGGAGGGTAGAGTGATCCAAGGTAGTTGGTGTTATATATCCAAGACCCGTATCTTTCTACGGTCGCCTAGCATTGCAACATTGATTATCCAACCAAGACTCGAACCTTTCTTCGGTCGCCTGAATCTAAAGAAAACTTTTTGGGGACAACTAAGTTGAGTTGAGTGTCGGTGCATTTGAGAGGGAAATACCTGTGCAATGACAATTATTTAAGGTATGGATAGAGATATACTTACTTGGTAACATCTTTGATCCTCGGGGATATGTCTCCTGCAAAACATGGTCGTAGGAGAGGCAATACGCATTTGCAATCATGAACATGCATTAATTCAAGAGATGTTCATGCGTGATGATTTCCATCAACCTCGCATTATTTTCATTCCAATTTGAACACATGAATGTCATGAATATGTCAAATGAGGGATCTTTCAGTTTGAAAGGACTTTTCACTCATCCTCATTAAAAGGGCCATTTCATTTTGACCTTTGATGCAGGATTTTTGACAATCACTCTATCTTTCCATCATCATGCCAAACAATGGTCTAAGGAATCTTGCAAGTGGTACGACTTTACCAATCTGAGAGGTATTTAATAGGGACCATAATATAGGCTTGGTCAACAGCTTAACAAGGAGACTACTTTGAGTCAAGGCTATTGAAAAATGACATTTCGCAATTGTCTTAGTGTTTACAAGTCAAGAAACATATGGAATGAAGTAGAAATTATCTTACTCGCACTTCTACGAGCGATGCTCTCAAACATATGAACTTTACGTTAATTCAAGTGCCATAATCTAAAGAGATTTTGCAAGGGACGTAATATAGGCTTGGTTCATGGGTTGAGAAACGAAAGGATTGCCAGGCTCAAAAAGTGTTTAGGGGGTCAAAGTTGGTGATCATCTTTACATTTGCACCAATTTTCTTCCCCACCGTTGAAGATTTTCTTCACATCACTACTCCATTAATTGTAACATTTTAGCATTTGAGTTTTCTAATATCGCCTTGTTGGGGATACGACCCACTTCATCAAGTGTTTGATTTTTCTCTTCGGGCATTTGCCTTGCTTTTTCTAGGCCCACTGCTTTTTCATGCCCCTCTTTTGCACTTGTTTTCTTTGGATTTGCACAGCCTCCATCTTTTATCAGCATTGTAAACCATGCTACTTGAGTGGTTTTTTTTTCTTGCCTTGCCCCAGTGTGGGGATGATCACCAACTGGGTTTAATGTGAAATGAATTCATAGGCTCAAATGGGCTATGCAATAGGTAAGGTGTATAGGATCGAGAAAGAACTGCTCTTCATCGTCCTAAGGCACTTCAAATTACCATATAAGTTACATTACGAAATCAATACTCAAAGATTGATGCAAGTGTGGGTAAGAAAATTCCTATCATTCATTTCGAATTTTGGTCCCAGTATAGGATGATCTTTGATAGGGATAATTTAAAAAGATCTTCATGTGTGTGGGCTCAAAGGGCTAAACAACGGGTATATCTATAATGTTTCAGATAGAAGAAGAAACTGCCTTTCATCACCTCGGTTGATGTACCCTTTGCGAGATCAATCTTTTTCTTGTAGGTGTATGGAATAAGGCTTGCCTTTCGTCATTCCAAAGTATCCCATTGGACACATTCAATTTATCTCACATAATTCATCACGGAAAACATACAAGATTTGTAACAAATATGGACCATTGAATTTGCAACTCGTTGAGGCAATTTATTCATTATAAAAATGATTGCAGTTCAAAACATGACATGACAAATTCAATCATGGGTAATACTTCTTGATAGCATCAGAATTAACTGTAATAGAAAACTCACAATCATCCATTTCGCTAGGATCAAAGCACCTCCAGGAAGTACCTTCTTCACCCCATATGGGTCGTTGTAATTTGGAGCAAACTTGCCCCCAGGATCTAGAAATATTGGCAATAGTTCCCTTAGAACAACATCATTTATCTCATTGGCTTCTTTAGTGTCATCTAAATTAATAGTGACGGTCTGCTTGGATGTAAGAGCCTTGACTCTTTCATGTTATTCCTAACTGAATTGCACCTCAATGGCATCTTCGATCGAGTCTTTGGGACCATCATTGTCAGCACTTGTTGCATTGGATTGGACCATTTCCACACCTTTGCATGCTATATGACCGTCCTTGAAATGGAAAGTAGATGGATCAAAAAGACAAACAGGGTAAATCATTTTTTTTGAAAGATTTTTTTTTTGGAAAAGCAATTGGAAAGGCATTTTTTTTAACATTTTGACACGCGAAAGCATGATAAAGCCTAGGCCTCAGAATTCTCCTTGAATTTTTCTTTTTGTTTATCGGTTGGATATCATCACCGGGTTGGTTTGGTGTACCTCATCATACCCTCAAAGTAAAACTTGTAATTTCATTGATATTAATCAATCAATTACATTTATTGAATGGAAAATGCAAATTCAAGTCCTAAAAAGAAAGTGAAAAAGAAGAAATCGAAAACAATCGCTAGATAGCGATAATAACTCCTAAAAAGCGATAAAATTCCTAGAAAGCGATAAAAATTCCCGCACAGGGGAATGTGCAAAAGTAATAAGTTACTCTTGCGGGCCAGGGCCCATTTCTTCCAAAGGTCTTTCATCAATGGCATTCACCCTATCCTCATGCTCAGGTAGAGGATTCTTTTTGACATTCGGTTGAGCGGTACTGAAGGCAAACGCCTTGGTGTCCAGTAAGTTTTGGACCTTATGCTTCAAAGTCATGCATTCATCAGTCGAATGTCCTACTTCCCCCATATGGTACTCGCATTTCTTGGAGGGATTGTAGTTGGAAAATTTTTCAGCATTGGATTGCTTTGGCTCATAGGACAACAACCTTTTCTTTTAAAGAACCTTTAAGACCTTGGACAGAGGGCCAGGAAGAGGAGTGAACTACCTCTTAACAAACTATCGGGGGGTGGACGGTCGGCCTTCCCCTTATTGATTATTAGGGACAAGAATAATTGGAGGCTTGCTAGATTGTGCATATGTAACATTGACTTCTGTGCTTGGTTCTTTGTTTTTCATCATGGTAAACCTTTTGCCTTGATGGGTCGGTTCGTCGAACCATCCATCTCTCAGCCCAATCTCGATTTGCTCACCCACCGGGATAAGTTGATTGAAGTTCTCCACGTATGTACTAGCCATTTGGGTACGGAACTCAGACGGGAGAGTCTTGACAAACAACTTCATTAGCTCCATGTTAGTAGGCTCAAAAGTCATTTGAGCTGCCATATTTTGCCATCTCACGGCATACTCCTTAAATGATTCGCTCCTCTTCTTCTCCATTCTCTCAAGATCTTTTCGGGAGGGTGCGTTGTCCATATTGAACTTATACTGCTTGAGAAATGTGTCAACCACTTCATTCCAGATGTTAAGAAGATTGACATTCTTTATCATGTACCAGTTCAATGCAGGTCTGGTCAAACTTGCATGGAATGATTGGATCATGAGGGGCTCATTCTTGACATGTTGGGCCATGTGTACATGGTACATTTGCAAATGAGCCTTTGGGCAAGAAGTGCCATCATATTTCTCAAACTTTGGCATTTTGAACTTGCTTGGTACTTTGACCTTCTCATACACTGACAAGTCGAACGGGAGTGAGCTCTGTGATCCTTGCAATTGCTTCACCTTCTCTTCCAGCTTTGCGAAGCGTTCATCTTGCTCCGTCTTAGGGAAGTTATCAAGCTTAACCTTTTCAGCGGTGATCAACAGTGGATCTTCCTCCAGCTTAGGCATGTCATCATCACCCATTTGAGCCTTGTTTGCTTGAAGGGACAACTATCTCGGGGAGAGCGGGTGCAGGAGTCGGATTCGCTCGGAGGGATTGGATTTGAGTTGTCATAAGTTGCATAGATATGAGCAACTGTTTGAGTTGGTCTTCCATTGCAGACATACGATCACGCATTTCAATTTGGTCAGCCATCTTAGCTCTTGATCGTGTAATAATAGGCGAATGTGAGGGATCCGTTATGACCTAAATTTGAAGAAATGAAAAAAATAAGCATTTCATATAGAACGTGCCAACCCATGACGAAAGTCTAACGCTTTTATTCATGAAATTGTTTGACATTGACAATGTAAAAAAAACTTTGAAATGTCCTAAACAAATGAACTAATCAAGTAAATGACTCGACTTCCTAAACATTGAGCTAAAGTAAAAAAATGAAATAGATTCAAGCCACTTTATTTGGCCCGATTTATAAACAAACGGTAAGCCAATGCTCGACGTAGTTGCCTCTTCTCCTTAGCATCCTTCTTGGCTTGCTTCTCAAGTTCTTCAATCTTCCTCTTTTGATGATTAAGCTCCGCTTCCCGAGTGGGCTTTTTAGTCACATTTGGCACTTTTGGGAGAAGCTTAGTCAGGATCTTGTGCTGACGGATATATCGGGCCGTAGCATAGTAAATCTTTTCCTTCCCCTCAAGCTCATCTTCAGGCAAGCGCAACTTTTGTTCATGACATGCGAGCCAGGCTTGTTCGATACAGCGAAGCTCCTTTTTGTGGTCACCATCCTTGGGAGTGAATCGGACTTGGAACAAACCCGACTTAAGAGGAGGTAGTAGATCCTACACGACTCGATATTGATGGGTCATTCGAAGTGGGTTGTAGGAAGTAGCACCAGTGATCCCAAAAATCGGGATTGGCTCATTATCGCCATGAGAGAGACGGGCCTCGGAGACTTGGAACCATTTAGCATGCCATAGGAAAATCTTGGTATTTGGATTTTTCAATAATTTGACCCATTTTGAGTAAGAAAGATTTGGGGTTCTATCTTGATGATTTTTGAATACCTCAATGGGATGATGGGAATCAGTGACATTAACAATATTCATGCGAATGTCGATCCTACTCATATGAGAAAAGAACCAAATTTGTAAAAGCTCAATTGGTGCACGAAAGGTTTTATCTTGATCTTCCTTAAATCGGGTGAGCGACAAGAAAGTTTAAGCTAAAATAGTGTTGACAAAACTGATTCTAACACACACTTGTTTGACCGCACACACAACAGAAGGATTAATGGCGCCTTTACAAAGAGGAAAAACAATAAATCCAAAGAAGGCAAGAAGGAAGATCTTACTTTTTAAAAGAGTGTTTGCATCAGCAAAACTTTGATTTAGGAAGGAAAATGGACATGCATGATAATTATCTTTCAACACTCTTTTGATCTGACTCTTATCTATCCTAAGAAAGTTAGACAAAATTGATTCGGGTTCTAATCCAAGAGGTGGGTTTATCAATTCCAATTCCAAAGGTTTTCCTATGGCAATGCTATATTCTTCCAGAGTCAGTGTCAACTCATGCTTACCAAATATGAATGTTGATGTACGAGGGCACCAGAAATGAGCGATTGCTTGCATGACGCCAGTTTGAACATCTATGTCAAGAAGGGGAACAAGGCGACCAAGTCTACTTTCCACATAGCATTGGCCATCGTGACCTAGATGATCCCACAATGATTTGAGTTCAACCATTGGTGCAGGCACGAATTGAATGTCGGATCTTCTCATTGCTTATAGACCAAGACTCGACCAACCTAATGTCATGGACCGACCAAAGACATAATGAAGTAAGTAAATTGCAAGAGTAAATGGCAGAAAACTTATTGCAATAGTAAATGGCAGAAAACTTACTTTACCAGACAATTAAAGCAAACACATAGACAAGCGCATCAAATGTGGAGTTCGATTTCTAATTAAGAAGGCTAAGCAAGGTAGAGCTAAAAGGGTGGGATGACTAGTCGTAGCCTTGCGTACTAAGTCAAGTCCTTCTAATTCCAGCTTAGTCAAAAATGATACCCCAATGCGATGCAGCCTTGTGGGCAAAGGTAAATATTCTTGACACCAAGAAAAAATTTTCGGGATTGAGTTGGGCAACTTCTACTACACAGCCTCGCGGTCAAAGTTGTATCCAACTCAATACCATCCTAAGTGTCCTAATGCGGCCTAGGTCCATCGCAAGTTGTGTGTGCAAGAGTGTAGTGTTAAATGCAAGGCATACACAACAGTTTAAATCAAACAACACTTCAATAACTTAAATTTAAAACATTCATCCCTAACTCCAACTTGCAAGACAAGGGTTAGCAAAGACTACACCCCTTATATCTCCTCATCTACAAGAACATTTAACATCTTAAATGTTAGGGATGTACTTGGGATCCTCGCTGCCAAACAAAAACAATTTTCAAAAGAAAAAAAAAATTGGCCTAAGTCCACTAAGAGTTTCAACTCAAGTCCCCAATGGAGTTGCCAAGCTGTCGCGACCAATTATTCGAGTGCACCACCTAAAATTTGGCTAAAAGATTACTAAGCCTAACTTAGCTCGGGCTCTCCCAAGCCCATACCAACTCACAACTTAGGTTCAAGTTCTTAACATGCAATTGATTTTCAATTAGGAGTCGCCACTAATTTATTTTTGGTGGGTCGATTAGACACCCAAGTAAAGTAACGGGAGATTTACTTTACTCCTACGAACCGGAGATTGTGAGTTCGGGGACTTAGTTACGCTAGATTTCTCTAACGCCATTTCGGTACCTTTCTCTTTTATTTTGAAAAAAAAAAATATGTGGTAGGTAGCTTGAATTGATTTTAATTCCCTAACGTGTGAGGTGATCATACGGGTGCGCAAACCACTACTTTAACACCCAGATAAAGCAGTGAATAAATTGCGAGACTTACCTCATAGCAACAAAAGCACCTGCGTTGTTAGATTAGAATTCACATCAACAGTCTTAGATATGATTTCTAATTAACACGCAACCACTCAATTTTTGTTTTCACTTTTAACAAGAATCATGCTTCATGCAATGTGTGCCACTAATCAAACATGAAATGATATGACATGGCAATATGACCAAAGCTATATGACATAAATGAACATGCAGTCTATTTTAAAGAATAAAATTGATTAATTCTAAGACAATTTTTTTGGGTATTTTCCATGAAATTCGAAGTTAAAATTGCAAAAATTAAACGTGCAATCTAAATTAACCAAATGACCTAATTCTAATGATGATCAATTTCTAATTAAATAGACCTAACAACAATCCACTAGATGACGGGCATTTCATGAACCTAATTCTATATGACATGCGCATGATTTTTTTTTTTTTTTTGTATTTTTTATGAAAATTCGTAATTAAAATTGCTAAAAATCAAAATCTAACTAAAGCGAGACATTATCTATTTTAAGTTAGGAATAGACCAATCTGAATCCTATCTTAATCTAAAAAATTATCTCGTCATGCACTCCAATCCAAGAAATATTATCTAACCTAGATACTACGTGCATTTAAAAAAAAAAAAACTATTCTATCATGCAACCTTATCTAAGAAAACAACCTAATCTGCATGATATGCAAATGCAATTTTTTTTGTATTTTCAAGATAAACATAATAAATAAAAGATAAACATCAAATCATCAACCATTTGAATTGAAATTCAAACTTGATTGTTTCGCTAATAAAATCGATAAATTGATCTTAAGACTTAAAGATCAAGATATCAATTTTACTCCCGCGTGATTAATTATTCCATCTAAAGCCTTATAGATGAAATAAAAAATTGACGTGCGGTTGCGGATTAGGCAATAAACTCTAACTGGAAATACGCCTATCATTCAAATATGCACGTAAAATATTGAAGAGCATGTATTAGGCAATAAATATCCAAATCAAATTTAGATAAGACAATTACCTAATTTCGCAAATAATATTATCAAATTTGAACTGAACAAAATCAACTCAAGGATGACCATTAATGGTTGGTGGGCAAGATTCGGCGCAATGTGCTTCGCGGTAAAGGATTGCCGCAATGGAGGTGTTCGTACAAGCAAGCGGAAATGGATGTTCACCAAAAATGGACTCCCGCGTGAGGAATTATTATACTTCTTGGCAAGACCAAGGAAGCAGCAAAGCTCACGGTGTGGTAACTCTCACTTGTGAAATCCACACCTCGATAAAATTCGCACGCTTGATGAAAGTCAACAAATCTGCAAAAATAGAAGAATCATGGATTGGAGTAGCACTAGATTTGCTAGGCTTGGTAGTGACCAAAAGCCCACTAAGACTTCGATGTGGAGGCACTTGTGAATTTGCTGGATGTTGCTAAAGGTCACACCAAATCACGATCTTCACAGGTCAACCTGCAAATAATTCACCGAAGAGTTCAAAGAATTTGAGCCAGGTTTGGTGACATGTCAACCAGAGCCATACACGATGAAACACAGCGCTGCAAACGCTGCAAGAGGTGAAAGACAAAAGCTCCGTTGGAGTGGGTGACGCTCGATGGCTTCAGGGCACAACAAAATTATCGACATTGGCTCGAGTTGTCGCGGGATGAGGCAGCGGGCTCGATTGTCCTCGCGATGCCAGGTTGGGTGTGAGCAACATGAGGGATGCAAACACTGGTCCCTCGAAGAAAAATGAGATCCTTTTGAAAATTAAAATTGGAAATTGAATCATGCGCATGTGTGTGTGCATATGACATGATGCACAAATTGCCTATGAAATTGAATTGATACTATTTGACATTGAGAATGCGATCATGAATGCGTTGAATGGATCTCATGGGGATATATACATGATTGTATGGATGATATGAATTATGCGCATGTATGTGCATATGGCATGGAACATAAATTGCCTTAAGGAATGAATCTCATGGAAATACAAGCATGATTGCATGGATGATATGTGCATTTCACATGAAATTGTGGTTGTCTTGCTTGTTGCATTGTATAGTTTGATGGATCTTTTACTGCTGAGTGGTTGTACTCATCCCTTTTGGAGACTAATATTTCAGATTAGGAGATGCCTATGTTACCGGTCACGCGTGGTACTTTCTATGGCTTACTGTCTGATGTTGAGGTTGAGTGTTCGGAGCATTCTTGTGTGGGTGTTCGTGGTTTGGTGTTCATCTGTGTTCGAGTTTTGGTTATGTATGACATGGGTCTACTTGATGGCCCTGTAGTCCAGGAGTTCCTGTCCGTTTATGTCCACCACGACGGGGTCATGATGGGGATGCTGCCATCGCCACCAGCCGATGCACCGGGCTGGGTGTGACTGCGCGTGAGACTAGTAGCAGTTGACACTTTTTGGATAGCCGACATTGGATGATGGATCGATGTATATGACTGCTATTGGGGTCGGGTACTTTTGGTTATAGCCGAGCTTAGTAAAACCTTGGTCTTTTGATGTACCGACTCGTGATGTCCATCAAAGTTATGTAAATAAAAGTGGTTTGGCTCTAACTTATTTATGAAAAATGTATGGTTGGTGTGTATTGCATTGTATTATTTAGTTTGAGTATGGGTAGGGGGATGTCGAATATGCTTCCGTTATATGAACTACACTGGGACCGATTGAGATAATATAAACCCCCGGGATATATGGACCCACTATAAATCAATAGTATTAGAGTGACATGTTATTAGGGCAAGTGAAAGGTAAGCGAACTGTGGCGACCCCAACAGATTGGGGGCCGTTCGAGGGGTGCCACAATGCGGTTGGTATCAGAGTAATGGTTATAGGTGGAGTGATAAGGAGCCTTATTTGGAAATTGAGGAATATGATGACAATGCACACCATAGGATGCTAACTGGGATAGTTGACTAACTTTGAATAACGGGTGATGGGTATTCACTTGTAGATCCCTAATAATTTTTATGAGTTGCTTTTAGGTGCCAGTAACATGTTTATGTTACTTATATATAGTTGTAGTTGCTTTTTAAATGGAGATATTGAGTCACAGATTATTCCTGAGGAAAATGCTTAGAAACTACAGGAAAATCATAGTACGAACTAGAAGTTCTCATCCATCGAGGGCTGAAGCCTCGGCTGCAAGGGTTGAACCCTGAATGTAAGACATCCTGCAGGCATTGGCCAATATAGGAAATCTGATGGAAAGACAAGCGCAGCAACCCGGAGTGGAACGTCGCCCTCAATGACTAGTGGAACAATTTCTGAAGTTGAAGCCACCTAAGTTTAGTGGAACAGGAAGTCCTGAGGAGGCTGAACAATGGATAGATGGAATGGAATGAATTTTCTGGTCGTTGGATTGCAATGATACTGAGAAAATAACTTTGGTAGAGTACCAACTGGAGAGAAATGCAAAATTTTGGTGGAGAGCTTCAAGAGATACGATTTTTCCACCAGGTACTATATAAATTGGGACGAATTTGTTAGAGCTTTCAATAGAAAGCATTTTTCTGATTGTACCAGGGATAAGAAGATCACTGAATTTGTTCAGTTGGAACAAAGGGAGCTAACTGTAGACCAATATGAGGCAAAATTTTATGAATTGTCTAGATATGCTCCCAGGCTGATTGAGGATCAAGAGGAAAAAGCTAAGAGATTTCTGAAAGGGTTGAGGACTAATATCAGGAAACAACTGGTGCCTTTGAATATAAGAGATTATAATGAGATTTATGAAAGGGCACAATTGGTAGAGTAGGAAGAGTCTAAGAGATAGTTAACCTTTAGTGATATTAGACGGGGTAAGAGACCCTATCCTGGTTAAGGTCAGACTTGGGATTCTAAGAAAAAGAGTAATTTTGGAAACTTTGGAAAAGCCAGGGATGGCCTGAATATAGGGAAAGCACCCTATCAACACGATGTTTGTCGAAGATGTGATGGGCAACATGGCCCAAGACCTTGCAATGGACGGCTGAAATGCTATGTGTGACATCCCAAATTTCACCGACCTTCATTAGTGTAATTAGATCGTTAGGAAGTTAGATTAATTAGACTGGGCCTGAAAGAGAACTCAGTGGACTTTGAGGAATGTGTGGGCTTGAGAGTAAGTGGGCCACACAATTACTTTAGAACTGGGCTTGTAGATTCGAATGGGAAAGCTGGGCTTAGAATTGACTTGAAGTGGACCAAGGTTCGAAATTATTAGATTTGTAGATTTAGTTTAGTGGGCTAGGATTGTTATAGATTAAGCCTATTGGGCCGGAGATGAATATTTAGGCCCGAATGATTTTATTTTATAGATTATAGTTATGATAACTTAATTAATGTTTACAATGCTAATATAATTTCTAACTTTAGCATTTTGTGATGAATTCCTTATAAACTAACATTGACTAGTCGATATGTTATGTCATTCGATATGTTATATGTTATGACTTTGTATAATTGGGATTAAGTAGAAACAAAAGGCAATTAGATGAAAATATTAGAAGCTAATGAACTAATGAATGATATCGATTAATTGTTAATTAGCGACGATCAACAAATGGCGAAAATCTTCATGCATGAAAGCCACGGCACCTTTCTCTCTCTTGATTCTCTCATCAACACCCACGGTTTTTCTCAATCCATAGAACCGAAGATGGCAACTCCAAGGAAGCATAATCATTGGCCAAATCTAATCATTACACTAGCCTAGGACTAGCTCATAGCCTATTTTCCCCTTAAGCTTTGTACACTCTCTCTCTCTCCATATAAAACCGAGCAACCCATCTTCATCTTCTTCTTTCTTTTCTCTTGGACGAGCGGTAGAACCAGAAGCAAACCAGAAGCAAACCAGCGAATTCTCCTTCTTGCATGCTGATTTTGAGCGTTGATCTTGAAGCATCTCTGTGTTGTTTAGTAGCTGAAGCAAGGTAAGGAAAGATCTAACTCTAAATTGAAAGTTATCCATTGTTTCATCAAGGGAGCTTGAGGATGATGGATATAGTTTGTAGTTGCTGTTTTGTGATTGATCTAAGCTTAGTGACTGTTAGATTAAAGGTAGGAGTTATTGCATGTCACTCTTGAGTCTTGCATGTCTCAAAATCCTTGTGTGAGGATGCTGTTTTGTTGAGCGAAGTCATGAAATGGATGCCGAGTGTGTTGTTTTGGTAGAAATCGTGATAAGTGGCTTACGGATGCAACGACACTTCGAGCCGAGCAGTGGAATTGTTCATTTGTTAGAGAAAGATGTGCTGAAGTTGCTTTGAGTTGCTGTGAGCAAGAATTGGAGTATTTTAGAAGAGATTTGTGGATAAACAAGTTGTTTAGTTGAGTTAGAAGTGAGAAAATTTGTGTATCTATTATGTTCTAAGTGAAAACAGTTATGGAGTCTTCTGTTTGTGTTTAATTTTCTTTATGTATGTTAATAGAAATAAGAAAGAAACTATCCTACATGATAGAGCATCTATAAGATTGAGTTACACACGTAGTTATAACCATATGGATATTAAGATAGAGAGATAGAAATGAATTTGGTAAAACCAGTAAACTGTTCTTGTGAGAAACGATTTGACCTTTATTGATTATACGAATTTTGTGTATTTACCTAGTTAGATTTGGACTTCAAATCCTTAATGAAAATTTTAGAACACATCTTAAGGAATAACATGTCAAAATTTGGGATTAAATAGAGAAGAATTGGCCAGTCAAAAATTTTCTTTGTAGATACGAAATCTAGATGTCGATACAGGGTACTAGTAAAGATTATGGCGACTGTTACTTTTAATAAAGTGAGAATTAGACTTAAGTTTCTTCATGGGAATTGTTAGTCTATGTCTTAAATATAACATACTAAAATTTGGTAATATTTAGACAAGAATTAATATACCTTCTGTGTCCAAAACCGAAACTGTACATTTAGTTAGTAAACTGTCTGGACCCGAGAACATATATTAGATGATGTGTCTTTTATATTAGACTTGCATGACACACATAGAGTCTAATAACCCTCTAACAGATGTTAATTGTGTAAGAGTAAGTCTCATATATCATTTGAGGGGTAGATGCATATAGTATCATGCGTGTGCAATGAGTGCGGTGCATATGCTTGATTATGGGATAAATATCTATTCGCCATGGAATGGGACATGACGTAATGGGTTTTATCTTATAATTTGGACATGCACGTGTGCTAGGTTCATGAGAGTTAGATATATAGTTAGATACTTTGGAGTCTTTTTCTTTTGCATACGATAAATGCATTAATCAAAGGTGTGGTGGTGTGAAACGTGTGCTTAAGATGAATGAACCCATCGGTATCGAGATGCCGGTGATGCCCCTCGGAAGTTGGGATGCCCTTGTGTGTGATCAAGGATGCCTCGGTAGAGAGATACTGAGATGCCTCAGATGAGATGCCCTTGTGTGTATGATCAAGGATGCCTCGGTTGTGTGATACTGAGATGCCTCGGAGTAAGATGCCCTTGTGTGTGATCAAGGAGGACCTCGGTTGAGTGAGGCCGGGATGCCTCGAAGTGAGATGCCCACAATTAGAGGTATTGTGGAAGTCCAGATAACGTACTTTTCTGAAGTGACTCGATCAGGCCGGTAGAGTCCCGGTTGTGATTGATTCGAGGGTGGATTTTATGCACACTAAATATAATTCTATTTGGCGAGTGAGTTCATCTATTATTGTTGCATTATATTTTGATGTGAGATTGAGTTTGTGAAGGGTAAGTATAGAAATGGATGCATATAAGGTGATTCCTTACATGATGTATTAGTATTGTTTATGCTTGTGATATATTCTCTTAGTATCCTAAATTGTTTGATGATTCACTTGTAACTTTCATGGCTATGGATTGTTTAAGTTAGAGTTTTATCATTCTTTACTGGGCAAGGTAGTTTGCTCACACCTTACATTTTCAGATTGATAGCATGGATGTACCGCTAGTAGCTCGATACGGGGGGGTAATGCGTCTTGATGTTTCTCTTCATGACGTGTATGATCCCTACATTGACATGATTTTTTTCCAAATATGTGGCGACTTTATGGCTGGATGATGGTAGAGCTGACTTGACTTCGATGACGTTCGTTGCATGGTTTCTCAAACATGAAGGAGAGATGTTCGGACCTTTACCCTTTGGAGCAAAAGGACCTGGAGCGGGGATGGACGGCACCTAGATGCCTTTGATCTTATAGAGGCTGATTGACTTTTGTTTTTTGTTAGATGCGGGCTAGTATGGGAACTCGTGGAGTAGACACCCTCACCCTTTATTCCTGGCTTATGTTACGCCTTACTTTTGTTACGTATATGTTGTATATATATAGGCAATGAACATGGAAAGAGTCCAGGTTGATAAATTTTGTAAGCCCTGATGATGATAAGAAGAAATGAAGTTTCTTGTAGTCTTGTTTTGTGTGCATGAATGATTTGGCCAATACTCTGAATTTGAAGGTAGAGTGATTGCAGGATAACCTCATAATATAAACTTGAGATTTTAAATAATCCATGTTATATATGCTAACCTTCAATGGTAAATGCTATGGGTTATCAAAAGGAGATTACAAGTTAGGTAAGATGTTACTAATAATTATAATTCCGCTTGCGCTTAGTACGTGACGCTCTGGGATGTCACACTATGGTTGTGGATGGGTAGGTCACCTCAAGAGAGACTGTCCACAAGAGAGGTCACAGCTGAGTGTCGTCTCGGTGCGACAGGTACAACAAAATACTCTTAGACCAAACCTACCAAGGAATCAACAGAGGCCACCGGCACAAGGAAGGGTGTATGCGGTCACCCAAGAGGAAGCCAGAGCTTCCAAAAATGTTATCTTAGGTACGATTTTTATAAATGGCAAGAAGGCATATGCATTGTTTGACACGGGTGCTATGTATTCATTTATATATGAAAGATATAGGCAATTGAGTAAAATAGAAACTATGACTCTTGAGACGCCTCTTTGTGTTTCTACACCTTTAAAGAATATGGTATTATCTACAATGATGTGTGCAAAATGTAAGATAACTGTAGGAGGACAAGATATGGAAATAGATCTAGTTGTGATGGATATGTATGACTTTGATGTTATCATAGGAATGGACTGGCTCCGTAAGTATCGGCTAAGGTAGATTGCTATGGGAAAGTGATCCAGTTCATGTTACCTGACCAGTCTAGTTTTGAATCTTTTGGAGGTCAGACAAACCCCTCTATAGCCATCATCTCAATGGTAGAAGCTCATGAACTACTTGATGAAGGATGTCAAGGATATCTAGCAGTAGTAAGAGATCTTACTAAGAAAGAGACTAAAATCGATGAGATTTGAATAGTCAGGGAATTTCAGGATGTGTTTCCTGAGGAGTTGCCTGGATTACCACCGGAATGAGAAATTGAGTTTCAAATTGAACTAATGCTTGGAACAAGACCAATATCGAAAGCCCCGTATAGAATGGCCTTGGTGGAGCTGAAGGAATTGAAGGTGCAATTACAAGAATTGCTTGATAAAGGATTTATTAGGCCAAGTGCTTCACCTTGAGGTACACCAGTTCTATTTGTGAGAAAGAAAGATGGGCCGATGTGTTTATGTATTGACTATAGACAACTGAACCAAGTGACTGTAAAGAATACGTATCCCTTGCCTAGAATTGATGATTTATTTGATCAGTTGCAAGGAAGTTCAGTCTTTTCTAAAATTGACTTAAGGTCAGGATACCATCAGTTAAGGATAAAGAAAGAAGACATTCGTAAGACGGCATTTAGGACTCATTATGAGCATTATGAGTTCCTAGTTATGCCTTTTGGATTAACAAATGCACCAGCCACATTCATGAATTTAATGAATAGGATATTTAAGCCTTATTTGGATCCGTTTGTAATTGTCTTCATTGATGATATCTTGATATATTCTAAAGGACTTGAAGAACATGAACGGCACCTAAGGATAACATTGCAAACACTAAGAGATCATAAGTTATATGCCAAATTCAGTAAGTGTGAATTCTGGCTAGACCAGATAATATTTTTAGGGCATGTGGTGTCGGGACATGGAATTGCAGTAGACCCTGCAAAGGTTGAGATGGTAGTGAACTGGCCGAGACCGACGATGCTGACTGAGATATGGAGTTTCTTAGGGTTGGCTGGCTATTATATGAGGTTTATCGAAGGATTTTCACACCTGGTAGGCCCTTTAACGAAATTGACTTGAAAAAATGTGAGATTTGAATGGAGTGGAGAATGTGAAAGAAGTTTTCAGGAACTTAAAAGGAAGTTAACTACAGCTCCAATTCTAACTATACCATTTGGATTTGATGGATTCACGGTGTATAGTGATGCTTCTCATAAAGGACTGGGATGTGTTTTAATGCAGCATGGCAATGTCATATCCTATGCATCGAGGCAGTTGAAACCTCATGAGTTAAATTACCCAACCCACGATTTAGAATTGGCAGCTATAGTATTTGCTTTGAAAATATGGAGACATTATCTGTTTGGAGAGAAGTTTGAAATCTATACAGATCATAAAAGTTTGAAGTATCTATTTTCGCTAAAAAGAGTTGGACATGAGACAGAGAAGGTGGATGGAATTACTAAAAGATTATGACTGTGAAATACGATACCATCCAGGGAAGGCAAATAAAGTGGCAGATGCTCTTAGTCGTAAGTCGGCTATGGACATGGCGAGTCTAAGAATAACATAGTGGAATCTGTTAAAGTCAATTTTGGATTTAGACTTCAAGTTGGAAATAGACCGCCTTACTGGTATGCTCACTACATTAAGGATTGAGCCCGAAATTATTCAGAAAGTTAAGATTCTACAGAAATCTGACTCGGAGATTGTGGAAATACGAAACGCTGTGTCTTTAGGGAAAAGACCAGAGTTTCAAGTCTCTAAGGATGGAATATTAAGATGCCAAGGACGACTCTGTGTTTCTGACAATGAAGAAGTGAGAAGGGAAGTTCTGTCGGAAGCACATAGGAGTAATTATAGTATTCATGCGGGGAGTACAAAAATGTATAGAAATTTACACCAGCAGTTTTGGTGGAATGGCATGAAGAAGGATATAGCTAAGCATGTGTGGCATCCCAAAACCCATAACGACCTCTAGTTACATTAAAGTCTATGAATAAGTGATGGAAGTACCATTAAGTTATAGCCATTTAATCCATAATTTGCAATAAGATTTATGGCCAAGCTTTGAATGGATAATTATTTGATAGGAAAGAAAATCCTATCATTGGCCATGTGTTTTATAAATTGGAATTTATGGATTTGTGACTCCAAGTTTAATGGCCTTATTATTTTTGCAAGTTAGGTATTTATTTAAGTAGAAAATGTTAATGGATGATCAAGGTTGGTGCTATAGGACAAATTGATAAAGAAGACTTTGTTCTTGACTATGCACTTTATAGATTTAATTTGATGGATTAATGTCACAAAGTCTTTTGGCCATTTTATTATGCAATTAAGTATTTATTTAAATGAGGATTAAAATGTATTATTAAAAATAAACTTGGGCCATTTAAGTTTGGACTTTAGGCCCAAGTGAGATGGGCCTAAAGTGGGCCATAAGCCCGGCCCATGTTGGTGCATGGAGGGGGAGAAGGAGGAGGCGCATGGCCTCCAAGTGTCTTAATCAAAGGAGACACTTGTCTCCTTCTTAGGGGCAAGTGTCCCCCATGCAAAGAGGGGATACATGCAATATATAAGCCACCAAAAAGAAAGAGAGAGAGAGAGAGTGGCCGGTTGCTTCATTCGGCCAAGAGAGGGAGAGAGAGAGAGAGATTTCGCGAGAGAGAGAGGGAGAGTGGCCGAGAGGGAGGAGGAGCCGAGGAGGAGTCGTCGCCGTCCGTCCGTTGTGCTCGCCGCCGTGTGCCATCGTCCGTCCGGTCTAGAGGCAAGTTGGAGTCCTCTTGCTGCTCTTGCATGTGTGTGTGTTACATGTATGTCGAATTTTGGGTGATTAGGAGAGGAGAACCGAAGCTTGGATGACTTGTTTTTGAGTAAGGTTGCTGTTTTCGTTTGAATCCGCTCAAGTCAGAATGTTGTGAGAGGTTGTACGCATGTTTAGAGTTCTATTTTGGCTTTGATCTCTTCATGAAAGTTGTAGCTAACATCTTAAACTACAACATACTAAAATTTGGTGGAAAATTATAGAGATTTAAGGGGTTAAAATCTCATCCTACGGAGACCTCAGATCTGGAACGATTTCACTGACCTCTTCATGGATTTGTGGTCGTATGTTGAGTTGTGCTAATAATATCTCTTCAATTTCTTCACAAAAGTTGTAGGGGACATCTTAAACTACAACATACTCAAATTTGAAGCAAAATGAACTAGTATAACCTAGTAAATCGACTAGATCTTGAAGACGGTAATTCTGGAGATGTATTACAGGACACCCGAGATATCATGGACCTAAATGACGACTATACTCTGGTTATTTGACTTAGATATCTTCATGAAAAGTGTAGAGAACATCTTGATGTAGAAAATATCCAAATTTCAGAGGAAACGAAGAAGAATAGGTAGGTAAAAACTTGGTATTTCGGAGAAGTATGCACTGGACGATTCGGTGATGGATCCAGAAGCTTCGTGAGACTGTAGAAACTAATATAGAAAGAATCTTGCTTGGAAGTCTTCATGAAAGATGTACGAAAATGTCTTGGCTATAACTCGGTAAAATTTCGTAATTTTTGGAGGTCGTATGGATATTTTAATCGAATTACTTCGGAGACTGTGCATTCTGGTTTCATCCGAAAAGTATATGCGGTTTTGTGTGAATTATGAAATTGTGTGAAATTTTTATTGGCCGTGTATTTTGCATGAAATCATTACCCGATTGTCTTTTTTATTACTTGCCTTAGTTTTATGATTTTTGAGATTATATAAATAATTAAATTTAATATTTTTGAAAATGGCACAAGCTGGAATTTAAATAAATGTAAAAAGGGCATGATAAATGGATTATTTTAATTGGCATAAATTCCATGAATTTTATTTTATAAATAGTTGCACCATGTAGTATGTGTGATGAGGTCTTGATGTATGCATTGAGATGCATGTGTGAATTCAATGTTGAGCATGAGTGTTGATTGCCAATACATCATATGCCATGCTAAATTAAGACCGAAATTGGTGAACATGGATAATGTTAAATGAGGAGATTGTTGTGGCGAAGGATAATGCCCGGAATGTATAGAGATACATTGCTGGATGGCACTGGGAGTTTCAGGATGCCCGGAAAGTTGGGGGTGCCGGAAGCCCTGTCGGAGGTCTTTGCCCGAGGGGAATGCCTCGTGATACTAGTTGGGATGCGGGATGCCCGGCCAGGGAGTGTAAATGCCGAAAGCCTCGTCAGAGGTCTTTGCCCGAGAGGATGACTTGTGATGCCAGTTGGGATGTGAGATGCCCGGAATGTGGGGGGCCGGATGCCTGGTGGCCTTAAATGGCTGAATGCTGGAGGTTTTTCTTGCATGGGATGCGAGTGTAAAATATGAGATGAAATTGATGATCCGAGGAAGGGTGACGTGGTGATCAAATCGAAAGCTAAAAGTGGAAATTGAACCATGCATGATATGATATGACACGATGATGATCACCCATGGCATGACGATATGCATGAAGATGATGATGTATGATGTGATATGATGATGATCACCCATGGCATGATGATATGCATGATATGATGATGATATATGATATGGCACAATGACATGCATATATGTTGTGATATGATGATGTCATGATGATGATGACATGTGTATGATATGATGATGATGACACGTGTGATATGATGATGTCATGATGATGATGACATGTGCATGATATGATGATGATGACACGTGTAATATGATGATGTCATGATGATGATGACATGTGTGATATGATGATGCCATAATGATGATGACATGTGTATGGTATGATGATGTCATGTATGTGATGATGATGACATGTGTGATACAATAATGTCATGATGACGATAATATGAGTATGACATGATGATACATATGTATGTGTTATGATTGTGGTGATGATGCATGATGGTATATGCATGGCTTTAAGGTAAGTAATGCCTGCAATGCATGTATAACTTGTATGATGCATTGAGTAGTTATTGGATTCTTTTACCTGTTGAGTGGTTGTACTCACCCCTTTTGGGGACCAACATTTCAGACTAGATAAGATACATCTGCTGCCATTGCCACCGGTAGATGGATCGAGTGGTTGGATATGACCGCGAGGAGGAGGATAGCAAAGGAAGGAACTTTTAGACGCCGACACTGATCGATGGACTTTAAGTATACGACTGTTAGAAGAGATGTCGGTCATCTTTTGAAGTATAGCCTAGTATAGAAAACTATGGCATTTTGATGTACCGATGAATGATGTACATCTGGTTTAAGTAAATAAAAGTGTACGGCTTTTACTTATAAATATTTAGTAGGCGTGCATCATTTTTTGAATATAGGGAAGGGAATTTGTTGGATGTGCTTCCGTATATGAATTGAGCAAATGACCTATCAAAAAAAAAATAATGTAAACCCCCATGGTTGTATGGACCCACTGCAATTGAAATGGTATCAGAGTGATATGTTATTAGGAATAGTGAATGGTAAGTGAACTGTGGCGACCCAAATCGGATCGGGGGCCGTCGAGGGGTGCCACAGCATGTTTCTCAGTATTTAACATGCCAGCAAGTGAAAGCGGAACACTGCAAACCCGTAGGACTATTGAGACCATTGAATAGACCAGAATGGAAATGGGAACATGTGACGATGGACTTTGTGCAAGGACTACCAAGGACATCAAGTGGTGACGACTCTATTTGGGTGATAATAGATCGCTTGACTAAGTCTGCTCATTTCCTAGTGGTCCGCGTAGACTACTCGATGAATAAACTTGCTGAGATATATGTAAGCCAAGTGATACGCTTACATGGTATTCCTATAACGATCACATCTGATCAAGACTCTAGGCTTACTTCAAATTTTTTGGTGAAATCTTCAAAATGCTTTAGGGACAAAGCTTCAATTTAATATTGCTTTTCATCCTCAAACAGATGGACAAACGGAAAGAGTGATCCAAACTTTGGAAGATATGCTGAGAGCTTGTATTATTGATTTTAAAGGAAGTTGGGATGAAAAGTTGCATTTGATAGAGTTCGCCTATAACAATAGTTTTCAGAAAAGTATAGGCATGGCTCCGTATGAAGCATTATATGGAAGAAGGTGCAGGACTCCTATTTGTTGGAATGAAGTAGGTGAAAGGAAATTGACAGGACTTGAATTGGTACAAATTACTATTGAGGCTGTTGAAATTATCAGGAAAAGACTTAAAACAACCCAGAGTAGGCAGAAATACTACGTAGATAAGCGTATAAGACCTTTAGAGTTTAATGTGGGGGATCATGTGTTCCTTAAAGTATCCCCTATGAAAGGAATATCTCGATTTGGAATGAAGGGTAAGTTGAGCTTTAGATTTGTTGGACCTTTTGAGATATTAGAAAGAATAGGGGATGTAGCCTATCGATTAGCTTTACCTCCTAAGCTAGAGAACTTGCATGACATATTCCATGTATCGATGCTGAGAAAGTATCAGCTGAATCCTGGTCACATACTCGATCATGAAGCCATCAAAGTGGATGAGAAAGTGAGGTACATTGAAGAGCCTGTGCAAGTACTGGATCGAAAGGAGCAATTTCTTAGGACCAAGAAAATTCCATTGGTTAAGATATTATGGTGACATCATGAAGTGGAGGAAGCCACATGGGAGAGTGAAAATGAGATGAGGGAAAGGTACCCTCACTTGTTTAAAGAGACATAGGTAATGTCTAATTTCGAGGACGAAATTCTCTAAGGAGGGGAGAATTGTGGCATCCAAAAATTTCACGACAATCCCTAGATACACTGTGACCCATGAATAGGCGATGAAAGTGCCATCGGACTATAATATGGTCATTAGACTAATGGATTACAATTAAACAGGGTCAAGCATTGAATGGATTATTGCTTTGTTGGAAATCTATCCTATCTCCATGTATGATCTAGGTTGTGTTAAAAGATGAATTGATGAGAAATTTTCTATTCATGGCCATGTACTTTATAAGTTGGATTACCATCGATTGATATTGCAAAATTTTATGGCCATGTGAATATTTGAAATTAAGTGATTATGAGTGGGGATTAAAGTAGAAAATCAAGAGCGAGTGTGGGCTGATTTCTTAAGGCCTAAAAACCTCCCAAAACCAGCCCACCATTTCCCCCATTTGGTTGACCAAGGCCTGGCCCAAGCCCGGCCTATTAAGACCACCTCTTTGCATGAAGAATTACAAGTGGCAAGAGGGATTCTACAAGTGTCCATTCCCATGCAAACCTCATGATTACTAGCTAATCATGAGGGTGAAAGAAAGAAAAAGACAGAGAGGGGGAGGGGGGGCGGAATGGACGAGGTAGCAACCGAGAGAGAAAGAGAGAGTGTTCGCGAGAGAGAGGGAGACCGAGTGGGCGAGCGAGAGAGAATCTGAGAGAAAGAAAGAGAATCCAAGAGAAAGAGAGGAGAGTTCGAGCGGGAGTGAGGGTGCTTCGGTGAGGGAAGAAGGAGACCGGCCTCGCCGTGCATGCGCCAACAGCCGCCGTTGACGCCGCCTAGCTCCACCGTCGATTGAGCCGCGCCCGAAGTCCCCGAGTCGCCGTTTGTTTGTTGTGTTTGCATGAACTTAAGGCAAGTAAAGTCCATTAGCCTACATTTTGATTGTTATGGTTGTGTGAAGTGTAAATAGACTTGATGATGCATAAATTTGATGCTGGATGTTGAGGTTTTGAACTAGTAGGAGTAGTTCTTTAGGATGGGTAAACTGTTTTATGGAAACACAGCATGACCTCTGCCAATTCCGTGAATTTTATAAAATTATCCAGTTGAAATTTGACTTTGATTCATTGATGAAAGTTGTAGATGACATCTTGAGGAGTAACATACTAAAATTTGAGAAGAAACGGATAAGTATTGGTCGGTGAAATGATTTTTCTTTGAAAGTGTTAAATCTGGAAATCGTTACCGAGGGGTAAGGGGATAGTGAATGTAGCTCATGATCTATAATGAATATGACTTCAAGTTCTTCACAAAAATTTTTCCTCTAGGTCTTGAATATAACATATCAAATTTTCATAATTTTCTGAGTTGATTTAGGGTTTATACCGAATTTATGAATAAAACTGTGCAATGGTGATGTTCTGAAATTTTAAGGCTGTGATGCATGGACCGTGGCGACTCGTACGAAGCTCTTTTGACATGGTATTCTTCATAAAACCTTTTTCTCTAGATATCATTTATAACATGTTAAATTTTCATAATTTATTAAGATCGTTTACTATTTTTTCCAGAATTTTAATTAAAGGAGTGCAATCTGTTTTATCCGAAAATTGTTTTATTTTCAAGAACCAATGAATTGCTTTATGAGATGTGATATCTTGGGTTGTTATTTGTACTACATATGTGGTGACATTTAGCATATCATATGACATCAAAGAGCTAGTTTAAACCTTTGACATTATTGCATCAAATGCTATTGTGAAAGTGAAACATATATATATGAATATGCATTGTGATTATAATGATACCGTCAGACCCATGAGTCGACGAAGCCCCGGGAGTGTCGGGATGCCCGGAGGTATGTGCCGGATGTCCTCGGGGGTTTCGAGATGCTTGGAAGTGTGTGCCGGAGGTTCCTCGTGATGCTAGTTGGGGTGCGAGATGCCCGGAGGTGTGTGCCGGAGGTTCCTCGCGATGCCAGGTTGCATGTGAGTGATATGAGGGATGCAAACACTGGTCCCTGGAAGAAAAATGAGATCCTTTTTAAAATTAAAATTGGGATATGAATCATGCGCATGTGTGTGTGCATATGACATGATACACGAATTGCCTATGAAATTGAATTGATACTATTTGACATTGAGAATGTGATCATGAAGGCGTTGAATAGATTTCATGAGAATATATACATGATTGTATGGATGATTTGAATCATGCCCATGTGTGTGTGCATATGACATGATGCACGGATTGCCTATGAAATTGAATTAATACTATTTGACATTGAGAATGCGATTATGAAGGCGTTGAATGGATCTCATGGGGATATATACATGATTGTATGGATGATATGAATCATGCACATGTATGTGCATATGATATGGAACATAAATTGCCTTAATGAATGAATCTCATGGAAATACAAGCATGATTGCATGGATAATATGTGCATTTCACATGAAATTGTGGTTGTCTTGCTTGTTGCATTGTGTAGTTTGATGGATCTTTTACTGCTGAGTGGTTGTACTCATCTCTTTTGGGGACTAACATTTCAGATTAGGAGATGCCTCTGTTACCGGTCACGCGTGGTACTTTCTATGGCTTACCGTCTGATGTTGAGGCTGAGTGTTCGGAGCATTCCTGTGTGGGTGTTCGTGGTCTAGTGTTCATCCGTGTTTGAGTTTTGGTTATGTTCGCCGCAACGGGGTCATGATGGGGATGCTGCCACCGCCACTAGTCGATGCATCAGGCTGGGTGTGACTGCGCGTGAGACTGGTAGTGGTTGACACTTTTTGGATTGCCGACACTGGATGATGGATCGATGTACATGACTGCTGTTGGGGTCAGGTACTTTTGGTTATAGTTGAGCTTAGTAAAGCCTTGGCCTTTTGATCTACCGACTCGTGATGTCCATCAAAGTTATGTAAATAAAAGTGGTTCAGCTCTAACTTATATATGAAAAATGTGTGGTTGGTGTGTATTGCATTGTATTATTTAGTTTGAGTATGGGTAGGGGGATGTCGAATATGCTTCTGTTATATGAACTGCGCTGGAACCGATTGAGATAATATAAACCCCCAGGATATATTGATCCACTATAAATCAATAGTATCAGAGTGACATGTTATTAGGGCAAGTGAAAGATAAGCGAACTGTGGCGACCCTAACGGATCGGGGGCCGTTCGAGGGGTGCCACACAAGGTGGAAGGGAAATGTCGTCTGTCTCGAAATTCCTTTGTTTCCTTTTTAATTACCCCTACTAAACAATGTAAGAGAAAGAAGAGAGATAGATAAATGAAATCGATGATATGGGCATCAATTGAGATGGAGGATTTCTATCCAATCATTAACACCTGAAATTTGGTCAATGTGTCAAACTTATAAAATTCGAAGTTGGAGATCCTAAATTCAATAGGATTCAACCTCGACCCAAAAATAATCGGGCACGGTAAATTTTTCATATCTCCGGCCTGACTACAAAGATTCGACCCATGGAAAGCTCAAGAGCTCAGAAATAAAATGGTTGGTTGTGGAGAACAACGTTCGGATTTTACGAAATAGTCAACTTGGTATTTTGACTTAAGCCGAAACCCATTGAGCATGATTCTGTAATGTGTCAACAGCCTGAAGTGAGTATATGAATTACGGAACGTCCAAGCGCGACCTGGCCAGGCTCATGGGCTAAACATGGATTGACATGGTTTAGCTCCACTTAGCCCAATAAATTGAACCGGTCCATAAATCATCTCCGACTTCATTGCTTTTTTTTTGGGGGGGGGGGGGGGGGTAAAGTCCGACTTCATTGCTTTTGTGCCCTGCATTTCTGGGAATTCATGAATTGACCCCCAATCAAGTCTAGAAATTCAATTAGGTGAGGCATGGCAGGCCTATCATGAGAACAAGCTTAACCGAACAGTCCATGCTCATGCCATATGCTTATTGGTCCCATGGCACAAGAAAAGGGAATAAGCTGAGCTCACCTGAAGTTCACGTGAATAGCGTAAAGAAAAGAGAAATACTTATATGAGTGTGGTCAATTTATTATGAGAATAATATTTTATTATGAGTCGTGAAAAAATAAATAATAAATAATTAAAAATTATCGTGGATCTACATTTAAGAATTTATGATTCTCAATGTATATTATTCTAATAATAACTCAAAAACTGTTATGATGGCCAAGTTTAAAAGAAAATTAATAATCGAGTAGCTTCCATTCCGACGCTCGAGCAACTTCCCACGCTCGGGAGCTCGCCGGAGATTTCACTGAGGTAGAGTCTTCCAGAGCCGACCTCAACGCACCCGCAAAAGGAGTTTTCTCTCCTTTTTTTAAGGGAGCTGGAAACTCCCTCGAAACAGGAGAGATTTTCCTCTCTTGATCCTCCATCAACATACACTCTGAGGTTTTCTCCAAACCTTCAACGGAGCATTCCTCTTGTTACTCTTTCCTTCTCATTCATGCATAAACCATCGTACACATGCAGGTCACGAAAATTTTCTCTCGAGGAAGCAACTCACAGATCATTTTCTCTTGTTTTATCTTGAGAAATGATCATCTTCTTTTGAGAGATGATCGGTTTCGTTAGGATTGGAATTCCCTGATCCAATCAAGTTCAGAATCCACCGGGGAGGAACATATAGACCGTCAGATCTGGATCTGGACTCTAGCAACTTCCGATCTCAGGTTCAGCAAAGCAAGCTTTCTCCGATCGTCCAGCACCTCCTCGTTTTGGTAGACTCTGACGCCCGTCAATGCTATCCTGATGATCCTCAGCTAGAGGTGTTAAAGTGGGTCATTGACCCATTTATGTTTAAATGAGTCGTTAATGGATCAAGCTTTACTTTCTAAAGCACCCATAATGAGTTTTAAAATTAAAGAGAGTGAGATATATGGGTCTTAAATGGGTCAGCTCTGCACCCATTTAAGACCCATTTATTAATCCAATTATTTTCACCCAAAGCCAAAGCCTCACAATCTCTTTCTTTAACTTTACAATTTTTTTAAAACCGAAATTATAATTATTTTTTATTTTTCTTTCTTCTTCCTTCGGTCATCGGCATGGAGATGGCCAATGACCGGCCAAGCGAGCCTTGAGCTCGTCACATCTGGCGGGGCCGCCGACACCCGACGAGCTCGAGCTCGCTCGACGCCAGCAAGCTCAAGGCTAGCCAATTCGGCGAGGCTCGAGCTCGCTCGACACCGGCAAGCTCGAGGCTCGCCAGATTCGCGAGGCTCGAGCCTCGCCCAATGCCAACGAGCCTTGAGCTCGCCAGATCTGGCAAGGTGGAGGCCTTGTTGACGTTCGGTGAGGCTCGAGCCTTGCCGATCTAGCGAGACTCGAGCTCGCCGGCGTCAGGCGAGCTTGAGGCTCGCCTGTGGCCGACCGCCAACCGTCATCGTGGCCGGTGGCTGGCCAAAGAAGAAGAATAAGAAGAAAGAAAGAAAAAAGAAAAAGAAAATTTATATTTAAAAAATAAAAGTAATTAAAATTTTATTTTAAAAAAATAATTAAAAATTGATTTTTTTAAATAATTATTTTAAAATTACAAAAATTGTCCATTAAATTTGTGTTGTATAAAATTATTTTAGCAATACCATTTTAAAAAAAATATATAATAAATTAAGTTTAGTTAAATGGGTCGGGTATGTGTTGGGTATGTGTCGAGTCGGGTCGGGTATGGGTCAAAATTTTTGCATTGCAATAAACGGGTTAAATGAGTCGATTTGGGTCGGACCATTTTTGACCCGACCCAAACTCGACCCGACCCACCTGTTTAACGGGTCTATTACCTCAGCCCTGTTCTGGTGCTCCTCAGTCCTACTCATGATTGCAACTGCTCGGGCTTAACTGTTAAATTGTTGCAATAAAACTGGGATAAGCACTCCCTCCATAAATGATTTTCTTCTTCTATTCTATCTAAAATCCTCATTTCTCTATCTCTTTTTCGTATTGTCAGTGCTTGTCTCGACTAGCTTTAACTGCCCCTCACGCCATTGACAAACGCCACTTTTGTTGGTGGTGGGTGATTTTACCGAACACTTGAGCCTCTCTGACAGCACCTCTGTCCTCCCCTGTTTTATGGTCAAAGCACCTGAAGTGCTCAAAGCTGGCCTGTCATTCCTTCACCGGCGCCGATCTTCAACGCCATCATCTGCAGGATCTTCTCTTACTTGTAGGACAACTGATCACGACCTTTAATCGCTCTTCATTGAGGTAAAAATACGTGGTATGTTTTCTGATTTACTTCACACAAAACAGAGGGCGAGAATACTTGTAAACAGGGCTTGGATAAGAAGCAGCTCGTGGCTGGCTTCTAAGATGACTAAGGGATCGGAATGAATCAAATTGCACACTGAACGGGGGTAGTGTTTGTCTAGGATATATATTGGAAAACTAGAATTAACTCAGAGAGACGTTTTTGAAGTAATGGCAAGCTCAGCTTTAAAACTCCAAAGTTGAGCGTGCTCAGGTGAGAGCACTATAAGGATGGATAACCTCATGAGAAAGTGTCCACTTGTATGCCAAAAGACAAAATTGCAAGGGTTGGTATGGGACATGCCAAAGCGGATAAATAGCTCAAGTAAGTTAAATTCAAGGTGTCGCAATAGTAGCTCCTGTTTGTGAGAGATTTAATTGTGACTGAAGTTATATGGACAATCTGAACCAGTAATGTTGCTGTCGTAACAGTCTGAGTACGAATTGCTGTTTCGCTTTTGTATTTAGACTCCATGACCGAGACACCTACCACCTACTCAATTAAATTCCTATACCGTATTCGCTTGTTGACTTCCAGTATTTTGATGATTGCTGGTCTGTTTCCTGCTTCATGCGAAAGCTTTTCATGGCATGCTATATTCGTTTGCTCTGGATTCTCACATCACTGAATGTCCTTTAGTAATTGCCAATTATTCATGAGTCTCAGTTTACATCTTCTATATTCCAGTTTTGATTGGTGCGGATTGAACTTGCGTTATTGATTCAGGAGTGCTCACTTCATGTTGGTCAGGAGTTTCATGGTAGGAAATTGACTCGAACATGTTTCATTTACATCGATTATTTGGCTGTATTATTTCCTTTGTTGTCTTTGTGTTTCATATACTCCCTGAGCTGCTTCAGACACGTATGTGTGGTGGCTGGCGAAGGTCGGTGTGGATCCAGTCGCAATGGGAAGTGATCAACAGCAGAATTGGGTATATGTGGTTCTCTATGAAGCTTAGGCATATTATTCTTGTTGGATATATTATTAATATAGTCCAAAATAATATGTTCACATACAAGCCCAATAGGTAAAAGCCCAATAACGTGCATATAAAAACTCTAGGGTTTCTCTATGCTGGAGGTAACACTGTTGAGCATTCCAAACTTGACGTCTCTTGGTGTAATACTTCAAGCAACTACTTCTTCTCTCTCAAACCTATTACCTCCAACAATCTTGAAGTATTAGGTTCGTGTGTCAGATTTGAGCGAGTAAAGTGTGTTCTTGAAGATTTCGTCAAGACGAACTCGCGGCTGTAATTTACTTTTGATTTCGACGGTGATATTGGCCGGGATCTGAGTTTGAAGATTCAGGTGACCGAAATCTTTGATTCAAAAACCCAAAAATTATAGCCAATTTAAGAGGGTGAAACCACTTGGGCTTTGATCTACTCGTCACTGCGAACGTTTTGAGTGGTCACTCGTGTCAATCGGAGGTCAGACGGAGAAGTTACGGCATCCGGAAGTTTCCATCTGAATTTCTAGCGAATTTTGGGGACAAAATTTCTAGCGAATTTCGGGGGGCGAAATTTTTCAACGAGTTTCAGCGACAAGGGCAGTCCATCTTAAGGTTTTTGGGCGCTCCAGATCCGTTTTTGGGGTTTGTTTTGGCAAATTCCATCTCTACAGAGCGGTTTGGTCAAGGTTAGGGGAGTTATTCAACTTTGTTGCTCTGAGGACTTCAAGGTGCACTCTTTCTAACACTTTGCTTTGATTAAAATGGCAAAGCGTAGTTCCTATGATATTATAAAGTTGCAATCTTTTGATGTTACTGAACTTCATGGCTGGAAATTACATGTTCAATTTGGCATGAAAGAACGTGACATATTCTATACTGTATTGAGCGATTTTACATCTACCACTGAAGATGTGAATGAATATCAATGGAACAAAGATAAGGATTTTTGTAGAGATTACTTGTTGAATTCTCTAAATCCTAATTTGGCTATGACTTATAGTGAGTATAAGACGGCGAAAGAGATATGGGATCACTTGAACGCTCAGTTCAAAAAAAAAAAAAAATCACTTGAATGCTCAGTTCCAAAAAAAAAAGGGGTTATCTAAAACCCTCATAGCGGAGAAATTCTTTGACTTTAAATTCACTATGAATTCAAGCATCACCTCTCAGTTAGTTGAATTTGAGAACATGAGGAACAAGCTGAAAGATGATAATTCTGATATGTCCGATAATCTCTTTGTTGGTCTTGTGTTGAGCAAATTGCCAACTGAATGGAGTTCTTTCAAGACTGAAATGCACAGACTGAAGGTACATATGGGATTGGATGAATTAAAGAGGTATATTCACATTGAGGATCAAAATATCACTAGGAAGAGTTTGGAGCAAGTGGGACAACAAAAGTCAATTGCCAACTTAGTTTCACACTCCAATAAACCTCAGAAAAAGTCCAAGTCACCAAAAGGTGAATCCTTTTTATAGTTAGAGGCCAAAAAGACTATCTTCAAAAAGAAGAAAAAGGGCAAGTGCCATAACTGCGGAAAGTGGGGTCACTGGGCAGCAGAGTGTAAGTTGCCAAGGAAGCCAAATAACGACACACCATATAATGAGGCCAATATGCTAATTAGAGGATCTGAGCCTCGAGCCTTTATTGGAATGATGAAGAATGGAAATGCCAGCATCTCTTCTGAGTGGTGGTTGGACAGTGGCGCTACTTGTCATGCTACAAATGACAAGAATTTACTCATTGAGGTCACAGAAGTAAAAGACACTGTGGAAAATTGCAATAGTGGTAAGGCAAAGGTGACTCATGCTGGAACTGCAAATTTGGTGCTTTCTTCAGGTAAATTACTAACTCTGAAACATGTTATAGTGGTACCTTTACTTAAGAAGAATTTAATATCTATGAGTTTACTTGATAAAGCTGGTATGTCTTTTTCAACTATGAATGGTAGAGTAACTTTATCTGTTAACTCATATTATTTTGGTTGTGCATTCATGGTTAATGGTATGTATAGGTTGAGTTTAAATGCTGATAGCATAAACCATGTGAATTCTACTTTGATTGATCCAAAGTTGCTACACAATAGACTTGGAGATGTGAATTACAGGAAAATGCAACATTTAGCTAAAACTCATAACATTCCATTATATACTTCTATTCGATTTGATAAGTGTGAAGTGTGTGCACAGGCTAAAATTACTAGAAAACCCTTTAAATTGATTTTTAAAAGCACACAACTTCTTGAGCTAATACATTCTGACATTTGTGATTTTAGAAATTATATTACTAAAGGTGGTCGGAAGTATCTAATAACATTCATAGACGATTTTTCTAGATATTGTCATGTCTATTTGTTGAAATCGAAAGATGAGGTTTTTGAAAAAATTAAGATTTTCAAGTCTGGAGTAGAAAATCAACTCAACTTGAAAATTAAGAGGTTTAGGAGTGATAGAGGAGGAGAATATACTATGTCAAGGTTCAAGGAATTTTGTGCTTCAGAAGGTATAATATTTGAAACCACTGCTCCTTATTCACCCCAATCAAATGGTGTTGCAGAGCGTAAGAATAGAATGTTAACTGAAATGTTAAACTCTATGTTACTTACAGCTGGCATGCCTTCCTCTTACTTGGGAGAAGCAGTTCTAACTGCTAATCACATCTTGAACAAGTTGCCGCACTTTAAGTTGTCCATGACACCTTATGAGATATGGCATAAGCGCCCTTGTAGATATGATACTCTTAAAACTTGGGGCTGTATTACTTATGTAAGTATATCGGATCCTAAAAAACCTAAGGTGGGATCTAGAACTATTACTTGTGTATATCTAGGTAGTGCAGAAGATAGCGCTGCAAATAGGTTTTTAGATCTATCTACTAACACAGTGATAGAATCTAGAGATGCAGTGTTCTTTGAAAACAAGTTTATCAAAGATCAAGGCTTGAATGTTTCTGGATCTACAGATATGATTTCAGAATCTCCTGTAGAATCTGAAGCAGGCCCTTCTGACACTAATTCCACACAGTTGGCTATTGAACCAATTCCAGTTAGAGTATCTACAAGAGAGAGAATTCCCAAAAGTTTTGGTGAAGACTTCGTTGCTTACCATCTTGAGGATGATCCATTCTCCTATCAGGAAGCAATGAGATCTAGGGAATCTCTACTGTGGGCAGAAGCCATAGATGATGAAATGAGCTCTCTGCTGCAGAATCACACTTGGCAGCTAGTAAATTTGCCAAAAGGGGCTAAAGCTATAGGCTGTAAATGGGTGTTGAAGAAGAAACTGAATAGTGATGGATCAATAGCCAGATACAAAGCACGCTTAGTAGCTAAAGGCTATAAACAACAGAGTTGAATAGACTATTTTGATGTTTATTTACCTGTGTGTCATCTATCAACTATAAGAATTCTTCTTGCTTTGGCATCTATTGAACACTTTGTAGTGCATCAAATGGATGTAAAAACAGCTTTCTTAAATGGGGATTTAAATGAGGAAATTTACATGGAACAACCGGAAGGATATGTTATGAAAGGTCTTGAGGACAAAGTTTGTAAATTAAATAAATCTCTATATGGTCTTAAACAAGTACCTAAGATGTGGCATCTTAAATTTGATGAAGTAGTAAAGAGTTATGGCTTTCAGTCTAGTTATTAAGATAAATGCCTTTACCATCGTTCTACGTCAAAGATAGTCATCATTTGCTTGTATGTTGATGACATGTTAATTCTTGGTTTCGATCATTCTGTAGTGAGTGACGTGAAAGCTACTTTAGCTAAAGAATTTGACATGAAAGATCTTGGTATTGCTAATACCATTATTGGTATGAAAGTAAGCTTTGAACGGCAAGTTATCTCCCTTAGCCAGACTCATTATATTGAGCAGCTACTTTCTACTTGGGGATACCATGTGATTATAATAATAGACTGAGTCCTAATGAAGGGACCAGCGTGGATCAGTTAAAGTACTCGAAACTGATTGGTAGTCTCATGTATGCTATGAGTTGCACTAGACCCGACATAGCCTTTACAGTTGGTATGCTGAGTCGTTTTACTAGTAATCCTAGTAAAGAGCATTGGGATGCCCTTAATAGGCTAATGAGATACCTTAAAGGTACTAAAGATTATGCGCTTTATTATTCTGGTTATCCTCCAATTGTGGATGGATATTCAAATGCCTTATGGTGCTCAGATATTGGAAATAGTAAGTCCACTAGTGGGTATGTATTCACTTTGGGTGAAGCTGCTATTACTTGGAAATCCAAATGACAGACTTGTATTGCATTGTCGTCTATGGAATCAGAACTTTTTGCTTTAGCCTTAGCCGGTGAAGAGGCAGAGTGGATAAAGAATCTGATTATGGATATTCCTTTGACTCGGCTAAAGATTAATTCTTTAAGCCTATTTTGTGATAATCAAGCAGCTGTCCAAGTCATCACGAATACTCTCTTTAATTCAAAGAGAAGACATGTGAGACTGAGACATGCGTTGTTGAATTATCTGAGAGAACAAGGGGTTATCACCTTGATTGATGTGAGATCGAAGGATAACATAGCCGATACTCTCACCAAAGGTATGCCTAAAGATCGATTATTCAAAACAGTGGGGGAACTAGGGTTAAAGACTATATAAGCAAGTCTTAACTACCATTTACTTACCTGTGTTTTGAATTATCAAATCTTTCTTTACTGGCTACAATGATAAGCACAGTTTATATGTTTCATTGATGTTCACAGTTGCTGACTAATTGAAGAGGGTGAGTTGTCTCATTCCAAATTTGATGAAGATGACTTTAACCTAATTCAAATGTTCTATCTGTGAAAATTGTGCCATTCCAAACTTGATGATACAATTCAACTACATTGGACTATCCTTTTTGGTTAAATGATCTCATTCCAAACTTGATGTTAGATTATTTGACTTTAAGGAATCAATAATTGTGACATTCCAAATTGAAACATAGAAACAATTGTTTACATAAGAAGCCTATTTGTCTTGTTCTTAATTGAAACTTGATATTACATGACTAAGTTGTTGTAAGTGACTTGACTATTGGTCTTGTTCTTTGAAACTAGACAATA
This sequence comes from Eucalyptus dawsonii, assembly GCA_016097615.1. Taxonomy (NCBI): domain Eukaryota; kingdom Viridiplantae; phylum Streptophyta; class Magnoliopsida; order Myrtales; family Myrtaceae; genus Eucalyptus; species Eucalyptus dawsonii. The sequence continues at coordinate 28,395,842 of CM027878.1, forward strand.
GTTATTCTCCTACAAATAAACTTAAGTTGATGGCTCTTTGTAAATCACATTGTTTAGGTCTTGTTCATAATTTATGAAACGGCTTGATGCTTATGACATGATATTATGATGCTTTATGACATCAATATATGTTCTTCTCCGCTTTGATGGAATGGTGCTAAGTTTTTATTCAATTGATTGAATTCATGATAATATGAAATTCATATTTGACATTCTACAGGGGGATGTCGAGATGGAGGAGAGCTTAATGAGTGGGATCCCGACCAGGATGACCTACTTGATGAATGAATATATATCACTTAGAGCGTGTGGGGACTTGATAGTTTACCTGCTATTGCCTATTTTGATGAAGTCCATTTACTTGAGACTTGCATTTTGCTACTTCTATTTTGTGGACATTATTATGCTTGTTTCTTATATTTGTAAGGATTTAGACTATTTTGACTGGCCTACTTATACTTGATTAATATGCATATATTAATTGTGAACTGAATCTGAGATTTATTTTGGGATTTGGATTTTTAATCTCAGAACGGACTTATGATAAGAATGATTCACTTATTTAGTTTGCACATGATGATTTAGTTTAATATTTTACTGCTGGAATACTCTTTGACCGATCCGAGTTGATTGTCTTGGACTAAATGTGAATGATTCATGTTTGTTTGAACATTACACTGACCAACTTATTGGATTGTGCTGTATGGTGAACATAGGAGGAGATTGGTTGGATATATTATTAATATAGTCCAAAATAATATGTTCACATACAAGCCCAATAGGTAAAAGCATGGTTATTTTGGTTCATATGGGCCGAAGCCCAATAACATGCATATAAAAACTCTAGGGTTTCCCTATGCTGGAGGTAACATTGTTGAGCGTTCCAAACTTGACGTCTCTTGGTGTAATACTTCAAGCAACTACTTCTTCTCTCTCAAACCTATTACCTCCAACAATTCTTTGGTGGAGTGTTTGTCCGCGTTGCTCTCTTTATGAAGCTCGTGCATGTTGTTCCTTGGTGAGGTCTTTGTGCGCGTTGCTCTTGTGGGTTCTGAGCAGAAATCAATGTGTTTTGAGGTAATGGACATAAAGAAAAAATAAAAGAAAGAAAGGAGAAAAGGAATGGGGTTGGAGAAGGATTTCGTGCTTTGGAATCCGAATAAGTATGAAAAAACGAAGAAGAAGAAGAAGAAGAGGAAGTTCACAGTGGTGAAGTTTGTGTGTTCTGGAATATGGACCCGAAGAGGGACAGGAGAAGAGTAAAAAACTAAAAATCGAAAATTATAAAAAATAAAAAAGGTAGAAAATATAGGTCTCAAATAGGTGGTTAAGTCCTATGAATGGGATTTAGTTAAATTTCTTTTTTATCATAGTCATTTAGTTTAGGAAGTTCCATTTCTTGATGTTTTGGGGCAATTTGAATTTTAGATAAATTTTTCTTAGATCAAAAAATAAATATTGTAGAAACGTAAAAAAAGTCCAAAAATATTAAAATAATAGTTAGAAAATTATAAGAGAACTCTGTTAACGTTATTCTCATAGTATGCCAAAAATTGTTATATTAGCATAACTTTTTGAAAAACTCCACCAAAATTTAATTTGGACCCTTTAATCCCCTCGTTTCCGTTTAAGCTAAACCCTCGTTTCCCCTTCTAATCCCCTCGTTTCTGTCTTTCATCTCATCACCCAGAATTTCATTCCCATGTCGGTAGATGATGACTCCCATCTCACCATTGAAGTAGCTGCCTTATCTACCCGAAATCCCTTCTCGATTGTTAATTTCGTTGCCCCTCTCCCTCTGTGTTGACGACCACAGTGTCTTTCCATTGCAATTGACGAAGATACTCTTTGAGCTCCAAAAATTTCTTCCGTAGTTTTCCTTAGTGGCTCAGCGACTAGTTTCTCTTATGTGTAACTTCTTCGGAGCTTTGCATGTCGCATCTACTGCCATAAATCGGCAGTTTCATTTATGACTCAATCCCAACACCAGGAAGATGCCCGCCTCGCTGCGCTATGCAACCGACTTGGCTGACTCTGGTCTGAAGTAGAAGTGGACGTCTGGGATGACGAAGTACCTCCGGAGAAGCTGCAAGAATGCAAAGCAATCTTAGTGGGTAAAATTATGTCCGACCCATCAATTAATTTTAAGGCTTTTCAGAATACATTGACGCGCGTCTGGTGCAATGATCATGTACAAATTTCTCAACGAGAAGACGGTCTTTATGTCTTTAAATTCAATTTTGAAATGGAACGGCAAAGGATATTATATAATGGCCATTGGCTGTTTGAAAACCATCTCCTGATTGTAAAACCTTGGGTGCTAAATACGCCTCTCCATTGCTATGACTTCACGACCTGTGAGTTATGGGTGCAAGTCCTTGGGCTTCCTTTGGAAAGATGCACTGAGAGTATGTTCACCAAAGCTGTTCGACATCTTGGCCAGGTACAGGAGGTGAACCTAGAGCACAAAGAAGGTTCAAATTTCAAAACAGGGAGGGCACGGGTGGAAATTAATCTCAAAGAACCGCTGAAATCTGGCAAACTAATCAGATTAGAGGGAAAGAATATCTGGATTGACTTTAAATATGAGCGTCTATCTCACTATTGTTATTCATGCGGCATCTTGGGCCATTATGCCACACACTGTTAAAATATTCCTTTTGACGATGCTAAATTGGAAGGAAAAGACAAGCTGTCCTATGGTCCCTGGCTGAGGGCAGAGGTCAGAGAACATAGTCCATTCTGGACAGCATTTTATGAGAAGCAACCAGATCAAGACGAGATTGAAGAAATCATACCAGAAACTCCATAGCAATCACCTTTATTACTTCCTGCAGTACCTCCGAGCACCAAGGATCAACCAACAGTTGTGGAGACTAGTACAACACATAACCTTCATAATACTCCCAAGCCTACCCTGTAGCTCTCTTCAATGGTAGAACCTACATTGAAAGAACAAGTGGTGAACCACTTAAATTTAATTGATAACACATCCGAGGGATCCATAAACAACAAGAAGCTAAAAGGTCCACAAATGATTACCAAGGCGAGCCCCCTCAAGAAAGCTAAGTGATATAATCCTTATGGGACATGCTCTTATGTCCATGTACAACTTGATGAATCACTCCTTATGGATACCCCTATATTTGCAGTTGAAGGGGTAGACAATCGGGCCATGGTGGCTTGCCCAAAATAGCCACCGCCAGACAAATGAGAATTATCAGTTGGAATTGTCAGGGGCTGGGCAACCCCTTGACAATTCAAGCTTTAAAGGCCCTAGTGGTCCAAGAATGACCCAATATTATCTTTTTGATGGAAACAAAAAACTAGGAACCTGTTATCAGGCGTTTACAGCGGAGGCTGCAGTATAAAAATAGTTTTGTGGTGAATCCCCAAGGTTTGGCTGGAGGGATGGTTATTTTTTGGAATGGATAGATCACACTTATTGTCCATACTCATGACTCACATTATATTGATACTATATGTTCTGATGTTATGAATACGACACCTATGGGCATTACTTATCTTCATGCACTGGCGGTTTTTCAACAGAGACAACATCTATGGACAAATCTGCGGCAACTCAGCCATCTACATACTCTACCCAGGGTGTGTATAGGTGATTTTAATGAAATTTTACATCGTTGGGAGAAAGTGGGAAAACGATTACCTGAGCAATATCAGTTGCACTCCTTTAGAGAGTTATTACATGACTGTGCTTTGATGGATCTCGAGACCAAGGGCTGTGCCTACACTTGGGTGAACAATAGGAGTGGTGAGGAAGTTGTCAAGGAGCGAATTGATCGAGCTTTGTGCACTATGGACTGGCGATTAACCTATCCAGAAGCTGAAGTTTATGCTTTACTTGCCTTAGGGTCGGATCATTGTCCACTAATCTTAAATACATAGCTCAAATCAGTAAGGAGGAGGAAGAAGTTTACCTTCGAATCTTGTTGGCTTCAAGATGCTGAATGTCACGGGGTGGTTTTAGACGCTCGGTCATCTGAATCAATTCATTCCTCCACCATCTCTCAGAAGCTTCGGACGACAACTACAGCGCTGGCCTAATGGAGCAAATTCAAGTTTACTACTGGTCATCATCAAATAAATATCTTGAAGCAGCAACTTCAGCATTACATTAATCAACTTGTTTGCAATTATAACAAAGATCAGGTTAACTCGCTGAAGGAACAAATTCAGAATATATGGTTACCAGAAGAACATTACTGGGTGATGCGATCTCGGATCAATTGGCTGAGGTGGGGGGATAGAAATACAAAATTCTTTCACGCCACCACGATTCAAAGGCGGAAAAGGAATAGACTCAGCATGCTAAAGGATGTAAATGAGGAATGGATTCGGGGGCTAGATTAGGTGAGGCACATGACAAGTACTTTCTTTAAGAACCTTTATACTTCTATGGGCCACCGAGACTATGGTCCTATTTTAATGCAATGTTCGAGAGTAGTGACAGATACAATGAACATACATTTAATAGCTAAAGTTACAAGGGAGGAAGTACAATAAGCAACGTTTCAATTAGGAGCCACCAAAGCACCAGGACCTGATGGTTTTAATGGGATTTTTTATCATAGTCATTGGGACATTATCCAGGATGACGTATTCAATGTAGTGTAGAATTTTTTCATTACTGGTGTGATGCCTGCTACTATTAACAAAACCTCAATATGTCTGATTCCCAATGTACCGAACCCAGAGAGGTTAGATCAATTTCGTCCTATCAGTTTATGTAATTTTATATACAAGATTATCTCCAAAGTTCTAGCGAACTGCTTAAAATCTTACCTACCAGATTTGATTTCCATAGAACAGAGTGCATTTGTGTCGAAAAAGTGACATGACATACGATAACATACTGATAGTTCAAGAGGTACTGCATCAGTTTAGAATTCGAAATCGAAAGCAAAATTTTTAGGCGCTCCTTAAACTAGATATGCAGAAAGCCTATGATAGGGTTGAGTGGGACTTCTTGGAAGACTATTTGCGTCAGATTGGATTTCATGATCGATGGGTGCTATTGCTAATGCAATGTGTCACAACTACCTCTCTAAGTGTAAAGCTCAATGGCGAAGATCTACCTTACTTTCGACCATCTCGGGGACTTAGACAAGGCGACCCTCTCTCACCCTATTTATTCATCCTTGTGGCAAATATGTTATCCACTCTCATCCAGCAAGCTGTCAATATGGGTCATCTACGAGGACTTCAACTCAACAGGTGGTGTCCTACTTTATCCCATCTATTTTTTGCTAATGATGCTATCTTTTTTCTAGATGGTAGAACCCAGGAATGTGAAAACTTGGCTAACATCCTAAACCAGTATTGTATAGCCACAGGACAAGAGATTAATAGGAATAAATCTAGCCCGTTTGTGAGCAAAAACTGTCCTACGTCTCTTAAGATGAATATGGCCAGAGAGTTAAGGGTGCCAGTCCTTGATAAAACAAGTAAGTATTTAGGCGTACCTTCAGATTGGGGATCATCTAAGAAAGACATGTTTGCTTGGATTCTAGGAAGAGTTAATGCTAAATTGGAAGGGTGGAAAGAAAATCTAACTTCCAAAGGTGGGAAGGAGATTTTGTTAAAATCAGTGGTTCAGGCTTTACCACAGTACGCGATGTCAATATTTAAGATTCCTGTCTCTATTTGTAAGTCTGTTGAACAAAAAATCACTAGGTTCTGGTGGCAACATACTAGTAGCAAATCTGGAATTCATTGGAAGCGCTGGGATCTTTTAAAAGAGAACAAAAATACAGGAGGGGTGGGTTTTCGAGACTTAATATCTTTCAATAAAGCCCTTCTGGGAAAGCAAGCCTGGCAGCCTTTTCAAAATCCATTATCTTTGTTGAGTAGAGTTTTTAAAGCCCTATATTTTCAGTCCACAGATTTTTGACATGCTGACAAGGGGTTTAGACCTTCTTGGGGCTGGCAAAGTCTTCTAATAGGCAGAGATTCTATTCTTCCTAAGCTTTGCTGGTTAGTAGGTAATGGCCAAAAGATAAGAGTCTGGCAGGATAAATGGCTACCTATGGGAATCCTAGGCGGACCTATAAATAGAGAGGAACCGAGAACAGTAGCAGGTTTCATCAATTCAGAACAAAACGAATGGAATATCCAGCTTCTTAACCATACATTGGAGGAGCATATTGTTAAAGAGATACTGACTATTAAACTGTTGATAGCATCTAGTGATGACAAACTTGTATGGACAGAGACTGGAGATGGACAATATACAATGAAGAGTGCCTATAATTGTATAAAGAAGATAGAAGCAACACATGTTCTCGTCCTTCCTCGTCCTATACTACACCCAGCCATCTATGGAAGCAAATATGGAAGAACAAAACAGCCCCCAAAATACGTATTTTCCTCCGGTCTATTAGCCACAATGCTCTACCTACAAAGCAAAATCTTTTCCGTCGAAGCATAACCCCTGACCCGCTACGTACCCTCTGCTCTACCCATTCCCCCGAAACCACAAAACATTTATTTTTGCTGTGCCCCTTGACACAAAATATCTGGAACCATCCCCCAGTGCAGATCAATGTAGTAGATTATGGCACTCACCGCATAGATGCTTGGCTTGCAGATATAATCAAACAGAAGGTTAACGTACCATATTTTGAGATAATTGCAGCTATTTTATGGAAGATCTGGAAAGCTAGGAACCATTTTATCTTCCGCCATCAATCCACCCACCCGGACCAGCTCGTTGAAACGGCTCTTGCTCTCGCCCAGCTCAATCTCACAATCCAAAAGCAGGAATCGAGGACAAATACTTGATGGTTGAACGCTAACCGCATCTGGCTCCCACCGCTGCAGGGCACCACCAAAGTGAACATAGATGGTGCCTTCCCTATTGCAGATCATTTGGGTGCGATTGCCAGTATTACTCGCGATCACACAGGTAGCATGATCGAAGGCTTTACCAGAAGCGTTCCAGCAACCTCTGCACTTGAGACGGAGATTCAACCTTGTTATATACTATCAAGGACCTCTTATAGCAAGGAAAGAATCATTCTCACCTGGTGTTGGAGACCGATAACCTCATTCTCATCGAAGTCATCAATCAAGGACATCTGCCACCGTGGGAATGCCGTGCCCTTCTCGCTGAATGTGGAGCTCTCCTGCCCTGTTTCTCGAACCTGCAGGTGCAACATTGCCGAAGAGAAGCTAATGCCCTAGCCGATTGGGCCACGAAAGCCCACGGACGAGGCTCCCTTTTACCAACGTGGGCCAATTCTCCACCCCAAGTTATGTTAGATATGCTGTGCAATGAAGCCCTTGTAAAGGGTTGTACTTATTTCCCAACTTGAGTGGCAATATATACTATTTTCCGACTATAAAAAAAAAAAAAAAGATATTTTTCCTGATGTTGTTGTGTTGTTCTACTTAGAATTTCCAATTTTCAAACCCTGACAATTTCATCTTTTCTTTCGATAAGCAAAACAACATTTGACGAACTCTTCAAAGCCCGTCTTTGCCATTTTGAGAAAATCCCTATAAGCGACACAGATGCTTATTCCTTCATATACTCGAAAGTTCCAAGCCGTTCCATGGAGACAAAATCTCTCTGCATGCTCCCACTATTAGTCGGTATGATCTACAAAATTTTGATCATGCGCCTGCGCCCCAAATCTTCATCAACAAACGACATTTCTAGTTGCGAGGTAAGATTGCTCTGGACGAGCATGAATGGTGTAAGTTTTTCTCTTCCCCACTTGATCATTATGCATATGTACCGGACGGTGAAAAAGAAAATTGACAAGCTACCTTATGGAGCCCTCATTACTCTCATCATACACGCCAAAAGGAATAAATATCTCTGATGATCTAAGAACAGAGAAAATGGTCAAATTAGAGATCCGAAAGGACACTCAAGAAGATGATGTTGCGATTAACACCAGATGGATGGGTCAATACGAGTGATGAAATTGTCCGTATCGGACATGGTGATGATGAAGCGACCTAGAATGTGCAGAAGAAAGACTCAAGGAACGCGTCGAAAAAGCTATGGAGCCGCTCGCCTTCAGAAAAGTCCAAGGGGGAGCCTTTGCCAAAATCAAGAAGGATACTCCAGACAATACTATATGAGGAAATCAAAGAAATAAAAACCAATTTGGCCGATAGCTTTCTCGTAAGGATTGAGCAAGCCATCTTGTCCTTATAGTTTTATAGTTTTATGATTAGGATTGAGCAAAAGAAATCGCCTAAACTGGACTGAACGTCCCAAGGGATGCCGGCCCAGTTCCCTAAAATGGAAACTGGTAAAATTGGTTCGGTTCTTGGTTATTGAATTTTATTTCTTTAAAACTATTAAAGAAATAATTTCAACTCTTAATTATTAAGAATTTTATAATTGTTGTTGAGATGCAAACCTTTAGACAAAAAGCCAGAGAGGCATGCTTTGGTTGGAGCAAGGCTTGGTGGGTTTTATACACAACTCCTCTCACATTCTTTGTATGCCTATTCGATGTGGAATTCTTGACATTCACTGAACACAACAATAGATACAAGCTGAGAGTCCTACATTGAAGGCATTTGCATAGAATATTGGATACCACAAGAGATTAGAGAGGTAGGCCATATATCAAGAGTCCCATGCCGAAAAGGCACATAAAAAATGTGAGAGAAGTTGTGCATAAATGCCAAGTCATGCTCTAACAAGCATGCATTTCTTGGCCTTTTGGCTAAGATGAAGTATAATATTTGAAAATGTGAAGTTCACACTATTTTTGTAGCATTTGGATCTTTTAGTGAATAAAGAGCAGATGCTTTTTTTTCTCTTTTAAAGGGGATGGGAAATAAATTCATCATTGGTTTCCTTGAGTTGCTCGATAATTGGAATTGGATCAACGATTTGGTTTGATTCTTGATTCCTTGACTAGTTGGTCCAGTTCCCGAATTCTTGGATTCTTAGTTCCTTGACTAGTCAGTCCAATTCCTGGATTCTCGACTCCTTGACTAGTTGATCCGATTCCTAGTCCTAGAATTGGGGAATCGGTCCTATTGGTTCGGCTCTCGAATTCATAGTTCCTTGACTAGTCAGTCTAGTTCCCGATCCTAGGATTGGGGAATCGATCATGCTAGTTTGGTTCTCAATTGTAGGTGGAACAGGACTGGATCGGGATCTGATTAGCTCTAGTTATAATCCTGTGAGCCAATTCCCTAAAATCCACTCCCTCCCCCAAAAGGCGATCCCATAGATTTTAGTGAACTTTCTTTTATTATCTTAATATTCTCTTCTTTTGTTCCATGTCTAGTTTATGAATCTCTCTTGTTGTCGTGCCTTATTTATCTTGATATATCTAACGCTGACAAAAAAGAGGGAGATTTATGCTATGTGGTTATAAGCGTTGAGGAGATTTTCATTATGCATTTTCTATCATGTGTGACGTTATATCATATACTCTTTGATAGATATTGAAATTTTTTATTACTGTTGAGATTAACATGTAGTTATATGATCATTGCAGAATTCGAAAGGTTTGGATGGACAAGACATAAAGTAACATTGAGCCTTATTTTGAGTTAAATTCATTTGAGAATATGTTGTCTCTCAATATTTGTCTCAAAATGAAAACTTTTTGAAAATTCTTGAAGTTTACACTCTGTCATTCCTATTTTTTGAAATGCGATGTGTTTGTCTCTCTATCCTCGTTGAAATTATTAAAAGGCATTAACTACCTGCTTAAGCAATTCCTTTGTGAACAAGATATCTAATTGAGCAGCAGTCTTTTCACTTCACTCACAAATTCTTCATATCTTATGTACAAGTCATCATAAAAAAAATGTAGAAATTGTTAGAAAAACATCCATATGAAATTTTGATGATTTCAAAACTGTCATTGCTACTGATATCTACTATGATAAGTGCAGATAGCATAATAATCTTGCAAATGTCAATATTTCCCAAAATATTAGTAAAGACGAGAAACTAGATATTGACAATCTAGAGAATAAGTGCCAATATGACCATTAGCTTTGGAAGTACTAAAGTCAATCTAATGTTCTTGGAGGTCTTGGAGATTGACAAAGTCAAAAGGATCATTGGTCTTAAAATCGCACATCATTTTGTGAGTATTGTCATTGAAGATTGTCGACCAATTTGCTAATAATCTACACATGCTGATGATAAGTTTTAGATTGTACTCATATCGTGTTGCGGGTGATCACGGTGAATTATTCATCTAAATATGATCGTTGATGGTACAGAAAATGAGCCATAAAAAGTTTGAAATCCGTAGCAAGAAAACAGGAAGAGAAATCGATAAAGCAGCCAACAAGTTTCTACATCAGACCAAGAATTAATGAAGTGATAGTTGCAGCAAACTCTATTTTAGGAAACTTACAATTGTCAGAAAATGATTGTACCGGTAATATCAATTTTGGCAAGGGCCTCCACCTACTCTCAAATGGCTATTTTGATCTTTTTTAGAGTCTCCAAGAGATTGATTGAAGACTTCTATATAAAGAGGATCAGTGAAAATGGAAAGAGATTAGAAGTGGGAACTATTGATAATAAGGTAATTGCACTTCATTGTTTGAAACCATAAATCTTCTTCGTGCTTTATTTGATATAGTTTATGTACCCCATTGTAATTGCAAATATTCAAGTGTATAAGTATAAGAACAGTTTGTTGGAGAAATCTTTCCAGAATATTTTGAAGCTGACAAAACGTTTCTATCAGCCTAAGTCTGGATGTTTGGAGACCGATGCTTTAAAGTCTGAAGACTTTGTATTCTCGAGACTCAAGATCCAAGACTCAAGACTCAAGACTCAAGACTCAAGACTTAAGACTCAAGACTCAAGACTTAAGTCTTTCTCCCTACGCTTTCCAATCCAGTGACGAAGGAAATCCAAAGCCGAGGTCTATGGTTGAGGATTCAATCCTATCCTCTAGAAAAGATTCTTTGGTTGGATAATTATTTCGGATTCTTTAATTCTTATCTAAGATCGATTGAAGATCCGATGGTCGACGAAATAATCTTGGAATGTTCTATTCTTGGAAACCGAGATCCTGATTGTATGGGCGAACAGATTGATGGGCTATCATCGATTCCTTAAATAGCTCGGATGATCTTCTTGATTAATTCCGTCCAACGGGTAGATTGGAGGAATTCCTTTGGTAAGTGCCAACGGCTATGATGGCATGAAGGAGTATAAAAGGAAGTCATTCTAGTTGTTTTAAGTGTGTGATTGATAGAAAAATTCCAGAGTCTGAAGACCCTTGATTATTAGTCGAGACTGTTCGAGCGAAATTGTATACACAGAGAGTGTTTATATTTGGTGACACCTTGAGAGAGTGTGGTAGATCATCTACACCTAGAATTCAAGGAAGATCAACACTGTAACAGCTCTTTGATTATAGTGGAATCCAGCCAATCGGCTGTCGGTGCAGAAGAGTGGACGTAGGCTTGAATCAAGCCGAACCACTATAAACCGAGTGTTCAATTCTCTCTTTCCCTTACTCGCCTCACGATTGATATTTAATTATTACAAATTCTTTAACTGACTAAAGTATTGTGCAATCTTCAAGAAAATTCGTTGTATACCTATTCACCCCCCTCTAGGTACTCATACTAGCAATATCAATTGGTATCAGAGCCCGTGTTCTTACTTTGTTTGAAGTGTTTTACTTCAGAGTAAAAGATCCATGGCTAGTATGCTAGCACCGGGGCTGATGGAAGGGCAAAGCAATACCAGACCTCCCTACTTCGATGGAAAGGATTACAACATCTGGAAGAACAAGATGAAAGCTTTCCTTCGATCAAAGGATCCTCTGGAATGGGACGTTGTGGAAAGAGGAATCACTCCTGCTGCTGCATCAATCTCTGAAAGAGGGAAAGACACTATTGAAACCAGCGGAATGTCTCAAAAAGAGATAAACAAGAGACAAGCACTCGATGCAAAAGCAATTTACTCTTTATATTGTGCTTTATCTCCAACTGAATATAATAGAATATCTTCTTGTGTTACAGCAAAAGAAGTATGGGATAGATTACACATCACCTATGAAGGGACAGAACGAGTAAAGGAGACCAGAATTAACATTCTCCTTGGTCAATATGAAGCCTTCAAAATGAAACTAGGAGAATCTATAACTGACATGTTCAGTCGTTTTACAGATATTGTCAATGGTCTTGAGAACCAAGGATAAAAAATTTCTGATCCCATGAAGGTGAACAAGCTTCTGCGTGGACTCTCCAAGGATTGGAATCATATAAAGACTTCAATAAGAGAGACGCAAAGAATCATGCCATTATCTGTAGACGAGCTGATTGGAACTCTTCAGTCTTACGAAGTGGAACGAATTAATGAAGACGAAGATCCAAGAGGTAAGAAATCTATTGCACTAAAATCAAATGACGATTCTGATGATGCAGATTCTGAAGATGATATGGATGATGAGGAGCTCGCTCTTATGATAAGAAGATTCAGAAAACTGAATAGAAAAGGCGTAAGGTTCATCCCAAGGAAACAAAGTTTTCGTGAGACAGCAGACTAAGTCTGTTGATGATGAGGAACCAAACAAAGATGTAGTTTGCTTCGAATGTAAAAAGAAGGGACACATCGGACCCAACCGTCCTCTTCTCGAAAAGAAAAGAGGAAAAGCCGAGAAGTTTCGAAAAGCTCTCAAAGCCGAAACCCGGAGTGATACGAAATGTGAAGAGAGTGATAATGAATTTGCCAACATATGTTTGATGGCACATTCGATTCGACTCGCATTTGTTCGACTCGCATGTGAATTTGAGGTAAGTGATTTTAAAATTCCTGTCAAAGTCTCTAAATATATTGATGAACTGTGTTTCAGTCTTAAGACTTCTCTCAAAAGAATTTCCGAACTTAAAAAGGAAAACTCAATTCTGAAACAAAATGAAGTTATTTTAGAAGAAAGAGTTAAAAGTCTAGACCTAAATGTTTCTGCCCTTAAAGAAAAAGAAGATGATCTTTTGAAAGAAAATGTTTTCTTAAAAACAGACTTATCAAATATTTCAAAGAAGTTTTCGATAGGATCCGAAAAGCTTGAAAAAGTGCTTTCGGTTCAAAGACCCTATTTCAATAAGTCTGGGTTAGGCATGACAGCGGAAACAATTCCCTTGATTGATTTTCCTAAAGTTAAAGAAAGAATTAAGAAAAGACCGTCAAGAGAAGCTTACAAAAATCATTTCAAGAAAGTTTTCGTAAAGTCTCGTTGGTCGAAATGCTCTAAGGTGTTCAAAGTGTAACAGTCTAGATCATTTTGAAAAAGACTGTCCTATGGTTTGGAAACCTGTTAAGAAAGCATGGCCCAATAATGCTTATCCTACTAACTCCAAAGGACCCAAGAAAATTTGGGTACCAAAGAAAGCTTGAGACTCTTACTTGAATGTAGGTCTCTGTCAAGAGAAAGATAAAATGGTATCTTGACAGCGGATGCTCAAGACACATGACAGGAGACTCAAAGTGCTTCATAAAGCTTGTTCAAGTAAACGGCGGAAATGTTTCATTTGGAGGAAACGGCAAAGGAAGCATCGTGGGATTTGGAACTGTGAGAATTGGAAATCTCACAATAAGCAATGTTTCTCTAGTAGAAGGACTCAACTATAACCTTCTCAAAGCATTAGCCAATTGTGTGATACCGGTTTCAAGATCTCCTTTCAAGAAGGAATTTGCTATGGAATTAGTAAAGATTCTACGAGTCTTTCATGGGTCGAAGACATGGAAACATCTACCTCTTAGACATGAAATTGAATAAATCTCAATGTCTAATTTCAATCCAAGATGAAGCAAGCATATGGCACAGAAAGCTTGGCCATGTCAATATGAAGCAATTAGCCAAAATCTCATCAAAGCAGCTTGTTCGAGGTCTACCCAAATTGCCATACCAAAAGTCTGATTCATGCACTCCATGCATTCTGGGAAAGTAGGTAAGAAATTCATTTAAGCAAACAAATCATGTATCTACTAATCATGAACTGCAGTTGCTTCATATGGATCTCTTCGGACCAACAAGAACCCAGAGCATTGGAGGTAAGAAGTATTGTCTAGTAATTGTAGACGATTACTCTCGCTTTACCTGGGTATATTTTCTTGCAAGTAAGTCAGAAACCTTTTCGTACTTTGAGAAGTTTGCTAAAAAGGTTCAAAATGAAAAAGGATGTGCTATTTCAAGTATAAGAACAGATCATGGAGGTGAATTTGAAAATCAAGATTTCACAAAATTGTGTGATGAATCTGGTTTTAAACATGTATTCTCCTCTCCATACACTCCTCAGCAAAATGGAGTTGTGGAAAGAAAGAATAGATCTCTTCAAGAAATGGCTAGAACACTTTTAATTGAAAGCAAAATTTCTTCACGGTTTTGGGCTGAAGCTGTTTCAACAGCATGCTATATCATCAATAGAGTCTTCCTAAGACCTATTCTTGAGAAAACCCCTTATGAACTATTCAAAGGTAAGAAACCTATTGTTTCATACTTTCATGTGTTTGGTTGCAAATGCTTTATTTTGAAAAATGCAAGTGATCGAGTTGGTAAGTTTGAAGAAAGATCAGATGAAGGCATCTTCCTTGGATATTCTACATGAAGCAAAGCCTACAGAGTTTATAACAAGAAAAGCCAGTCTGTGGAAGAATCAATGAATGTCAAATTCCAAGACTCAGCGCAAGATGAATCCAGCCAGACTCAATATGAAGAGTCTGAACTTACTCTAGACCTTCCAAAGTCTTCAACTCAAGAAGCATCTCGCACTGAAGTCCAACATCAAGAAGCTCATGAAGATTCAAATAAAGAAAGAGATCATCAACCAAGCAAATCAACCAAGAATCGGAAACACAAATCCAAATATCCTAAAGATCTCATTATTGGCGAAATCAATGAAGGAATCCGCACTGCATCAAAAAGGCGTGAAGAGTCTAGTGTCATTGCTATCATTTCTGAAATTGAACCAAAAAGCATAGAAGAAGCCTTATCTGATGAAAGCTGGATCGAAGCTATGCAAGAGGAGCTCAGACAGTTCAATATTAATGATGTATGGGAATTGACATCTAAACCAAAAGGTAAAACTGTTATTGGAGCCAAATGGGTGTTCAAACAAGATGAACGAAGAAGGAAAAGTCGTACGCAATAAAGCAAGACTCGTGGCCAAGGGATACACGCAAGAAGAAGGAATAGACTATGACGAGACTTACGCACCAGTTGCAAGGTTAGAAGCTATTCGTCTATTACTTGCGTTTGCTTGTCACAAAAATTTCAGGTTATTCCAAATGGACGTCAAAAGTGTTTTCCTGAATGGATTTATCCAAGAGGAAGTTTATGTGGAACAACCGCCTGGATTTGAAAACCCAAAGAAGCCGACTCGCTTCAGACGAAAAAGGCTCGTATGGTCTAAAGCAAGCACCTCGAGCTTGGTACGACAGACTAAGTAAGTTTTTATTACAGAACGGATTTGTCAAAGGTAAAGTAGTAACTACTCTGTTCATCAAAAAGGAAAACAAAAGTTTCTTACTCGTTCAGATATATGTTGATGACATTATTTTCGGATCCTCTAATGAAAGTCTTTGCAAGAAATTTTCTAAGTCTATGCGGACGAATTTGAAATGAGTATGATGGGAGAATTAACATTCTTTCTTGGCCTTCAAATAAAGCAATTGAAGGAAGGAACTTTTATCTTCCAAGAAAAATATGCTAATGATCTTGTCAAAAGATTTGGATTGGAAAAGTGCAAAAAGACCGACATACCAATGTCATGTTCTCAGAAGATAGACAAGGATGAAGAAGGGAAGAAAGTAGATCAAAAGCTGTACAGGAGCATGATCGGTTCACTTCTTTTATCTTACTGCTTCTAGACCTGATATTTTGTTGAGTGTTTGCATATGTGCTAGGTTTCAATCAGATCCTAGAGAATCACATCTCATTGCCGTGAAACGTATTATTAAATACGTTGCCTCATCTTCAAGCATCGGTCTTTGGTATCCAAAGAGGGGAGACTTTAATCTTCTAGGATACTCAGATGCAGATCTGGCCGGTTGCAGAGTCGATAGAAAGAGCACTTCTGGAACTTGTCAACTGCTTGGAAACAGGACAGTGTCTTGGTTCTCAAGAAAGCAAAGCACTGTAGCTCTCTCAACGACAAGCGAGTATGTAGCTCTTGGAAGCTGCTGTTCGCAAATTCTATGGATAAAACAACAGCTACAAGACTTTGGCATTGAAGACTCATGTACGTAAATCAGATGTGACAACACCAAATAAGATCAATCTCACCAAAAATCCAATTCTTCATTCAAGAGCAAAGCATATTGAGATTCGACATCACTTCATTAGAGATCATATTCAAAATGGGGAAATCTCGATTCAATTTGTTGATTCGAAGAGTCAACTAGCGGATATATTCACAAAGCCTTTGGAGAAAAATCAATTCGACTTTATCCGCTCAAGACTCAACATTTTGAAGCTTGAAGAAGTTAAAGTCTAGAGACTCACCAACTCTAAGACTCTGATCTCTTAGACTTTGAATCATGAGACTCAATCATTCATGGCTAAAGACTCGTAAGTTGCTATTTTATCTCGAAAAGGTACGTTCTTTCATTCAGATATAATTCATGTGAAATTTGAAAACTTGTCTTGTTTAAGGAATTAATTTTGGCAGTTATTGATTTTGAAAAGAAGTGTTCGTACACTTTCCTTGTACCGATTAAACTTCTCTTTTCAAATCCGAGGTATATATATATATATACAGTCTTTCTTCGCCCAATTTTCAAAACCCTAAAAGGCACTCTCCTCCCGATACTGTTTCTATTTCTTGTTCATCGTCGAGAAAGTGGTCATTTTTCTTGGGAAAAGCAAGAAGGAATCTTCCAATAGACAAAGAAAGATGTCGTCTTCGAGGAAATCATCAAGAATCGCAAAGCGGGACCACAAAGAATGGAGAAGGGACCGACTCACTTCGATCTTATCAAGAAGAAGACTTATCAAGTCGGGCGACAAAGTCCGATTCGCTCTCCTCCACGTCATTCATCGTCTCCTGCCCCACAAGGTGGAAGTCAACATCTGGAAGAAGAGATAATCGAGGATGCCGACCCAGTAAGAGTCCAAAAACCCTCTATTATCTATAAGCTTTATCGTGCGTTGAAAAGCACCGGTACTTCATTAAAGTATATAGATGACTTCCTTAAGGACAAAAATTATGGGAATGAGTATCTTTTTCTGCGGAAAATGGAGGATTTGGGAATTGCTCCTAAAGGAAGGGCAGAGGAGGCTCTAGCGAACATTCCCAGTGATCCTCGTATGCCAGGACAAAATCTGATTGACGGGAACGATGATGACAAAATGTTCCTTGAATTTAAACCTAGAATGGGTGTGGCAGCAAAGGTGAAAGGAAATCGGATGGATTTGTTTAAATCCAAGGATCAGGAAAAAGCGTATTTCAGGCTGTTGAAAAGAGGGGTGATAAACCCTAGAAGTGTCGATTTTGACTTCCTAGACACCATCAACGTGAACTTAAGAGAAAAGTTGAATTTGCTTCAACTTGAGACTTTTTGCTCTGACTCTACGGATGGGTATGCTCAACTGACCGCTTATTTCTATTCAAATCTTAGCTTTTTGGATGCGAATAGAATTTCATTCAGTGTTCGAGACCAAGTCTACGTGGTAGATGTGAATATGTTGGCGGACATAGTTGGAGTTGAACGAGGACGTTATCTTCCAATCAAAGTCTCACCTGCTCGTACTACTCGGATCTTGTCAAAGATAGGGACGTAGAGAAGAAAATTACCTATTCCAGATGAATGCCATCAACATTGTGCTTCATAAGATTGTGATCAAACTGTCTCGCATCAAGTCTACATCAAAGACTTCTGTGTCTCTTTCTGAAGCAAAGTTGATGTATGCGATCAACTCAGGACGGAAGTTTTCTCTCCCACACACTATTCTCTTCCATATGTACAGAGCAGTGTCAAAAGACAAAGGACAATTGCATTATCCTGGTCTGGTGACCAAGATCTTCAGACATCTGAACATTGATTTGCCACATACATTTTGTGTTCGACCGTGTGATAAGATGGTGGTAGGATTGAAAATGTTAATGAAGATGCGTCTGCAAGAACTCTCCAAGGCAATGGAGAAATTCAAAATGAAATCTCCAAATCCGATTACGCTTCAAAAAGGAAAGGAAAGGAGGCCATGGGTGCCCCATCGAAGAAGAAGAAAAGAACTCTCATCCTTGAGGATGAAGATGAAGATGATGAAGATCCCACTATCCAAGCGCTGACAAGAACAAGACGTTCTGTGTCTCATCCGACAGTACTTCAGCAGAGCAGAGAAGAAGAAAAGCATAACAGAGAATAGGAAGAACAGAGAGAGAAGGAGAAAGAAGTTGAAGAAGAAGAAGAAGGAGAAAAAGAAAAGTCTGCTGACAAATCTGGAGAGAAGGGAAATGAAGAGCATGATCATCACTCTTCCCCTTTCGATGTCCTAGAGACAGGGGGAGTTAGCGAGCAAGAGAGGTCTACACCTCATGCTGCTGTCGTGAAGATCTAAGACAATCTCCCGTAAGACCCGAAGAAGTTCAGGTCTCTCAATTGCCCGAAGAAGGTGATACGTCGATTCCAAATCTGCCGACCATACCGAAGCGCCATCGTTCGAATACACACCATATGAAAAAGCCAATGCCGCATTACGTACGGATGATTCTGCAGATTTTCGTAGCATCATGAATATTCTTCTGGAAATGCGTAGCCAGATATATGTTCTGGATTGTGAAATCCAAGCTTTGAAGAATGCTTTGGACAAGCATCTTCAGCCTCTCTCGGAGGATAAATTCAAAGACCTCGCTCTGCAACTTCAAGCCAATGCCAAGGGAGAAGAGGTAGCTCATCTGAGAGAAGACCTGAAGAAGCTCGAAGGAGTAGTCTAGTCCATTGGGGATTTCCAGATCGTGCGCATTCCCAAGTAGACATGACTCCTTTCTCACCCTTTTCAATGCTGACAAAAAGGGGGAGAACCAATTTGAACCAACATCTTTTAAAAACTTTTTAGTGGTTATGTTTATTTTTGAGTATGACTTGAGAACTTGAACTTGGGTGTGAATTTGACTGAATTGACTGTGGATTGTGATGCTTGACTGGTTGCATTTATTCAAGTGTGTTATATGGTGTTTCTCATGAAAGTCTAACCAATTTTCTGTGGATGCAGAGTTTGGTTGCTTTATTAATCTTTTTGAGTTAGCCATATTGCTTGAGAAATGTTTTTGCAGGTCAAAGTTGTTCAAATCTACAAGAAAGTTTTGTCACCATCAAAAAGGGGACATTGTTGGAGAAATCTTTCCAATATTTTGAAGCCGACAAAACGTTTCTATCGCCTAAGTCCTGATGTTCGAGACCGACAGCTTTAAAGTCTCAAGACTTTGTATTCTCGAGACTCAAGATCCAAGACTCAAGACTCAAGACTCAAGACTCAAGACTTAAGACTCAAGACTCAAGACTTAAGTCTCTGTTTCACCGACGCTCTTTCCAATCCAGTGACGAAGGAAATCCAAAGCCGAGGTCTATGGTTGAGGATTCGATCCTATCCTCTGGAAAAGATTCTTTGGTTGGATAATTATTTCGGATTCTTTAATTCTTATCTAAGATCGATTGAAGATCCGATGGTCGACGAAATAATCTTGGAATGTTCTATTCTTGGAAATCGAGATCCTGATTGTATGGGCGAACAGGATTGATGGGCTATCATCAGATTCCTTAAATAGCTCGGATGATCTTCTTGATTGATTCCGTCCAACGGGTAGATTGGAGGAATTCCTTTGGTAAGTGCCAACGGCTATGATGGCATGAAGGAGTATAAAAGGAAGTCGTTCTAGTTGTTTTAAGTGTGTGATTGATAGAAAAATTCCAGAGTCTGAAGACCCTTGATTATTTGAAGACCCTTGATTATTAGTCGAGACTGTTCGAGCGAAATTGTATACACAGAGAGTGTTTATATTTGGTGACACCTTGAGAGAGTGTGGTAGATCATCTACACCTAGAATTCAAGGAAGATCAACACTGTAACAGCTCTTTGATTATAGTGGAATCCAGCCAATCGGCTGTCAGTGCAGAAGAGTGGACGTAGGCTTGAATCAAGCCGAACCACTATAAACCGAGTGTTCAATTCTCTCTTTCCCTTACTCAGTCTCACGATTGATATTTAATTATTGCAAATTCTTTAACTGACTAAAGTATTGTGCAATCTTCAAGAAAATTCGTTGTATACCTATTCACCCCCCTCTAGGTACTCATACTAGCAATATCACAGTTGCTATATTTTGATGGTATGATATCATTTGAAAGGATCATCATTTCGTAATTTGCATTGCTAATTATTATTAGAATCTTTCCGTGTTAAAATGTCATTATTTGGAGAGTATACGTAGATTTGGGAATAAAGCTCAAATTCATTATAGATTGCTATGTGCTTTACTTTTTTTCAGTTCATCACCAGCAGTATCTGTTCATTGTCTTCACTTTCGCTGATTTCTTAATCTCGTTTTATTAGTTATTACTTTTAACATATTTGGCGAAAGTTTTCATAATTTTTTTAATCAATCTATGCAAACATTAGGCCCAACAAAATATACCATCTTCTCAATTTACAGGTGAGTATGATTTCAAAACAGAATTTAGAAATGAAAAACTGATGGAGGAAACCTATCAAGTTTCAAGTTTCAAAATATACTTTTTTTTTGCCGAAAGATAATGATTTCATTGCTAACCCACAAAAGGGGCACCATTAGTTGGAAAGTCCAAACATAAGATAGAAATTAAAGGCTCAAGAGGAAAAGAAACCCAATTAGTAAGAAGAGCATTGGCTCGGTGGGCTTTAGCGACCCAATCTGCGGCCTTATTTGTTTCCCTCAGTTCGTAGATGACCGAAACTCCGCTGAGCTGGGCCAAGATTCCTTTGCAATCATCTACAATAGATTGGGCCTGTCAAGGGGGCTCAGCCCGGCCCGATAAGCATTCCACCGAAGATAAGTTGTCAGCAGATATGTAGACTTGCAGATTAGTTCTGTTCAAGACTTGCTGTTGGAGTTCAGTTTGTGTAAATCTCCTCTCCCGTACCCACAGCAACGTCTCTCTCATGGCTAGGGTTTTAGCCACCCATGCCAACGAAGCATAGATCCTTTTGGTGAAACTAGTGACAAGGAGGCCAGCTGTGTTTCGGCACACTCTAGCAACCGCTCCCACCAGCGTTGATCTGCACCAGGAGGCGTCAGTGTTGAGCTTCAGCTTCTGCAGACCAGGTTAGGTCCAGTTCGTCTGGCTTTTTGGGCTTGCTTGCTACCGTTTGCTTCGGTTTTTCCCCTTATTTGTCCATTTCGTATATAGATCAGCGGCTGTTCGAGCTTCCGCTTGGGTATGGCGTGGGTCGGGCTTCTTTCCTTGGAAAATCGCTAAGTTTCGAGTCTTCCAGATCTACCATAGGAGACCGGCAAAAAGGGTCTTTGAGTGTGAATTAGCTCTCGTAGTAAGATTTTCAAAAACCCATTTGTCAATGTGAGTGATACGTGCTGGAGATATGTCGGCTAGAAATTCAGGAGCTGACCATAACATTTCTGTCTAGTCGCATAGGAGGAATAGGTGCTCAGTTGTCTCAGGTGCTTGGCCACAAATCTGATAGGTTGGATTAGGTATCATTTGCCTTTCTTACAAATTTTCCTTTGTTGGGAGAGAATTGCTGCATATATGCCATAGTAGGAAACGAATTTTAGGGGAAGTTGAGAGTTTCCATAGCTCATTCCATAGCATTTTTGGAACCTGGTAGGAGGAGGATGGGTTGTGTTTGATGGAGAAGTCGGCCTTGTTATGTATTCGATTATAGCTACTCTTAACAGTATAGGAACTCGAGCTATTGTGTGGCATCTAAGAATCTTGACAACCCGAAATATTTACTTTTGAAGAAAAAGAAATTCATCTTTGAATGGCCATATGGACAATTGCACCAACGGCCACATTATTTTATCTCTTGGACTGAACCTCCTATGTACATTGTCGCGACCTCGTGTAGCCTTACCGATGTCTTTCTCCACGCAAGGGTTTCAGTCATGTACTTGTACATGAAGCAAATTGATTATGGGAATATTAATTGATTTCTATGGAAACCAAAATGCCTTATAATTGTGCAGAAATTATGGGCTTATTTTTAAGATTATGGGCCATTTAATTTGGATCTTTGGCCACAAATTTTCAGGCCCATGAAGCCCATGAAACCCTTAATGTGTCGACCAAAACGGGGGGGGGGGGTGGAACCGGATAGAGGAGGCCACACCACCCTCCACTTGTCCTTTCCTTGAAGCCATTTGTTGCCTGCATGCAAAAGATTATTTAGTTAACTAATGAAAGAACAAAAAGAAATTTGGAACTAATGAGAGAGAGAGAGAAACCGAGAGTTCAAGCAAGCGGTCCGAGCGAGTGAGAAAGAGAGTTCGAGCGTGAGATGGCTGTGTCGATCGAGCAAGGTGAGCAAATGGTTGCCGAGTGGAAAGATGTGGTATATGTTGCGGTGAGTGAGCTTAGGGATGAATATATGTTTTGAGTTGAGCTGTGGAAGGTTTCTCTGTCAATAAGAACTTGCTGAAAGTGTTCTTAGATGCTGTGGAAGAGACTTGAAGTGTTGTAAAGGAGATTGGTAGAAAAACTGATATAGCTAGTACAAGTACCTAGAGGGGGGTGAATAGGTATATAAAAGATTTTTTCTTGATAATTGTACAATACTTAGACAGTTGAAGGATTTGCGACAAATTATAATCAACGTAAGACTGCGTAAAGGAAAGAGAGAATTGAACACGCGGTTTATAGTGGTTCGGCTTGATTCAAGCCTACGTCCACTCTTCTGCACTGACAGCCAATTGGCTGGATTCCACTATGAACAAAGAGATGTTACAGCGTTGATCTTCCTTGATTTCTAGGTGTAGATGATCTACCACACTCGCTCAAGGTATCACCAAGTATAGACACTCTCTGTGTATACAATTTCGCTCACAATGTATCGACTAATAATCAAGGTGTTTCAGACTCTGGAATTTCTCTATCGATCACTCTCTCAAACAACTAGAACGTCTTCCTTTTTATACTCCTTTATGCCATCATACCCGTTGGCACTTTCCAAAGGAATTCCTTCAATCTACCCGTTGACGGAATCAATTAAGAAGATCATTCGAGCTATTAAAGGAACTCGACGATAGCCCATCAATCTGTTCGCCCATACAATCGGATCTTGGTTTCCAAGAATAGAACATTCCAAGAATATTTCGTCGACCACCGGATCTTCAATTGATCTAGATACGAACAAAAGAATCCATTATATTTATCCAACCAAGAGATCTTCTCAAGAGGATAGGATTAAATCCTCAACCATATACTTCGGCTCTGGATTTCCTTCGTCACTGGATCAAAAAGATTGTCAATGAGAATAGTCTTGAGTCTTGAGTCTTGAGTCTGGTGATCAGAAAGTCTTCAGACTTTAAACTAGACGGTCTGCAAATATCCAGACTAGACTGATAGAAACGTTTTGTTAGCTTCAAAATATTCTAGAAAGATTTCTCCAACAATCTCCCCCTTTTTGATGGTGACAAAACTTTCTTGTAGATTTGGACAACTTTGACCTGCAAAAACATTTCTCAAGCAATATGGCTATCTCATAAAAATTAATAAAACAACCAGACTCTGCATCCACAGAAAATTGGTTAGTCTTTCATGAGTAATACCATATAACAACACTTGATATAAATGCAAACAGTCAAGCATCAAAATCAACAGCCAATTCAGTTAAATTCAAGTTCACACCCAAGTTCACTCAAGTCATACTAAAAAAAATAGCCACAAAAACAAATTTGAAGTCAAAGTTTAAAGTTGGTTGGTTGGTTGGTTCAAATTGCTTCTCCCCCTTTTTGTCATCATTAAAAAAGGTGAGAAAGGAGTCAGGTCTGCTTGGGAATGCGCACGATCTGGAAATCTCCCATGGATCGACTATGCCTTCTAGCCTCTTCAAGTCTTCCCTTAGCTGAGCTACCTCTCCTTTGGCATTGGCTTGAAGTTGTAGAGCGAGGTCTTTCATTTTGTCCTCTAGGGTAACCGAAGATGCTTGTCCAGCATTCTTTATGGCTTGAATTTCATAGTCCAGAGCATAGATTTGGCCTCACATTTCCAGAAGAACATCAAGAATACGACGAAAATCTGCTGAATTGTCCGTCTGTGTACTTACATTTGCTTTCTCAGATGGATTGAATGCAGACGATGGTGCTTCTGTATAATCTTGCAGATTTGGTGTTGACGTATCGTGTCCTTCTTCAGGCAATTGAGAAGCCTGAAACTCTTCTGGATCTGCTGGAGATTGTCTTAGACCTTCACTATTGGCAGCATGAGGTGTGGACTTTTGTTGCTCGCCAACTCCCCCTGTCTCTAGGACATCAAAAGGGGAAGAGTGATGATCATGCTCTTCTGTATCTTGATTCCCCTTCTCTCCAGATTCAGTTGCAGACTTTTCTTTCTCTTCTTCTCCTTCTTCTTCAGCTTCTTTCTCCTTCTTTCGCTGCTCTTCTTCTTCTCTGTTCTTGGCTTGCTCCTCTTCTTCGCTCTGTTTCTTCTGATGTTCTGTCGATTGAGGTACATAACGTTTGGTCCTTGTCCCTTGTCCTTCGACATTGCTCTGTACATGTGAAAGAGAATAGTGTGAGGAAGAGAGAACTTATTCGCTGAGTTGATTGCATACATCAATTTTGCCTCGGAATTAGACACATCAGTCTTTGATGTAGACTTGGGCCTGATGCAATTGATCACAATTTTGTGCAGCACGATATTGATGACACGCATCCTTGAATAGATGATTCTTCCTTCTACATCTCTATCTTTAACAAGTTCCAATGAGGCACGAGCAACTGAGACTTTGATTGGTTGATAACGTCCTCGTTCAACTCCAATTATGTCCGCCAACATGTCCACGTTTACCACATAGTCCTGGTCTCGAACACTGAATGATATTCTATTCGCATCTAAAAAGCTGAGATTCGAATAGAAGTATACTGTCAATTGCGCATAACCATCTGTGGTATCGGTGCAAAATTGCTCAAGTTGAAGCAGATTGAACTTCTCCCTTAAGTTCACATTAACAGCTTCCAAGAAATCGAAATCAACACTCATAGGGTTTATCACCCCTCGTTTCAGCAGTCTGAAGAACAGATTCTCCTGTTCCTTCAATTTAAACAACTCCATCCTTTTTCCCTTCACCTTCGCAGCAACACCCATTCTAGGTTGAAAATCATTGAACATTTTATCATCATCGTTCCCGTCAGTCGAATTTGGTCCCGACATATGAGGGTCACTTGGAATGTTTGCAAGTGCTTCCTCGGCCTTTCCCTTGGGAGCAATTCCCAAATCCTCCATTTTTCTCAAAAGATATACTCATTCTCATTATTGTTATCTTTAAGAAAATCATCCACGTAGTTCAACGGAGTCTCAGTACTTTTCAATGCACGGAAGAGTTTGTAAATATAAGAGGGTTTTTGGACTCTTACAGGGTCTGCATCCTCGATCATCTCTTCCTCCGGTTGTTGACCCGCACCTTGTGGGGTAGATGGCTTTGAGTGACGTGGTGGAGAGTGAATCGGGCTCTGTTGCTGACTTGATAATTCTTCCTCTTCGGTGAGGTCGAAATGGGTAGGTCCCTCCTTCATTCTCTGTGGTCCCCTGTTCGCAATTCTTGAAGACTTCCTCGAAGAAGACATCCTTCCTTGTCGCTGAAAGATTCCTTTACTTGCTTTCCCAAGAAAAGATGACAACTTTCTCGAAGATGAACACGAAGTAGAAACCGGATTGGGAGGAGAATGCTTTTTAGGGTTTTGAAGATTGGGTGAAAAAGAAAACTGTATATATATAACTCAGTTTTGAAAAAGGGAAGTTTAATCGCCACAAGGAAAGTGTACGAACACTTCTTTTTAAAATCATTAACTGCCAAAATTAATCCTTTTGAAAAGACAAGATTTCGTTTTTTTTTTTCACGAGACTATAAAATAACCGAACGAAAGATCGTACCTTTTCGAGTTTAGATAAAATAGCAACTTACGCCTATATCCATGAATGTCTCAGTATTCGAGGATTTAGAGTCCGAGAGTTTAAAGTCGAGGTTGGTGAGTCTCTAGACTTTAACTTCTTCAAGCTTCAAAATGTTGAGTCTCGGTACGGATAAAATCGAATTGATTTTTCTCCAAAGGCTTTGTGAATATATCCGCTAGTTGACTTTTTGAATCAACAAATTGAATCGAGATTTCTCCATTTTGAATATGATCTCTAATGAAGTGATGTCGAATCTCTATATGCTTTGCTCTTGAATGAAGAATTGGATTTTTGGTGAGATTGATTGCGCTAGTGTTGTCACATTTGATTTCTGTGCATGAGTCTTCAATCCCAAAGTCTTGTAGCTGTTGTTTTATCCATAGAATTTGCGAACAGCAGCTTCCAAGGGCTACATACTCTGCTTATGTTGTTGAGAGAGCTACAGTGCTTTGTTTCCTTGAAAACCAAGACACTGTACTGCTTCCAAGCAACTGGCAAGTTCCTGAAGTACTCTTTCTATCGACTCTGCAGCCGGCCAAATCTACGTCTGAATATCCCAGAAGATTAAAGTCTCCCTTCTTAGGATACTAAAGACCGATGCTTGAAGATGAAGCAACATCTTTAATAATACGTTTTGCAGCACTGAGATGGGATTCTCTAGGATCTGATTGAAACCTAGCACATATGCAAACACTCAACAAAATGTCAGGTCTAGAAGCAGTAAGATAAAGAAGTGAACCAATGATGCTCTTTTACAGCTTTTGATCAACTTTCTTCCCTTCTTCATCTTTGTCTATCTTCAAAGAACTTGACATTGGTATATTAGTCTTTTTGCAATTTTCCAATCCAAACCTTTTGACAAGATCATTAGCATATTTTTCTTGGTAAATGAAAGTTCCTTCCTTCAATTGCTTTACTTGAAGACCAAGAAAGAATGTTAATTCTCCCATCATTCTCATTTCAAACTCATCCTGCATAGACTTAGAAAATTTCTTGCATAGACTTTCATTAGAGGATCCAAAAATAATATCATCCACATATATTTGAACAAATAAAAAGCTTTTGTTTTCCTTTTTGATAAATAAAGTAGTATCTACTTTACCTTTGACAAAACCATTTTGTAATAAGAACTTACTCAGTCTGTCGTACCAAGCTCGAGGTGCTTGCTTTAAACCATACAAGGCCTTTTTCAGTCTGAAGACTGAGTCTGGCTTCTTTGGGTCTTCAAACCCAGGTGGTTGTTCCACATAAACTTGCTCTTGGATAAATCCATTTAGGAATGCACTTTTGACGTCCATTTGGAATAACCTGAAATTTTTATAACAAGCAAACGCAAGTAATAGTTGAATAGCTTCTAACCTTGCTACAGGAGTGTAAGTCTCATCATAGTCTATTCCTTCTTCTTGCGTGTATCCTTTGGTCACGAGTCTTGCTTTATTTCGTACGACTTTTCCTTTTTCATTCATCTTGTTTCTGAACACCCATTTGGCTCCAATAACAGTTTTACCTTTTGGTTTAGATGTCAATTCCCAAACATCATTAATGTTGAATTGTCTGAGCTCTTCTTGCATAGCTTCGATCTAGCTTTCATCAGATAAAGCTTCTTCTATGCTTTTTGGTTCAATTTCGGAAAAGAGAGCCACAGCACTAGACTCTTCACGTCTTTTGGATCTGGTGCGAATTCCTTCATTAATTTCGCCAATAATGAGATCTTTGGGATGACTAGACTTATGCTTCCGATCTTGGTTGATTTATCTCGGATGATGATCTCTTTCTTTATTTGAATCTTCATGAACATCTTGATGTGGTCTTCCGTAGTCGAGATATTTCTTGAGTTGTAAGCTTTGGAAGGTCTCGGAGCAGATTCATTTCTTCATACCGAGTCTGACTGGATTCATCTTGCGTAGAGTCTTGAAATTTGACATTCATTGACTCCTCCACCGACTGGCTCTTCTTGTTATAGACTCTGTAGGCTTTGCTTGATGTAGAATATCCAAAGAAGATGCCTTCATCTGATCTTTCTTCAAACTTACCAACTCGATCTTTTGCATTTTTCAATATAAAGCATTTGCAACCGAACACATGAAAGTATGAAACAATGGGCTTCTTATCTTTGAATAACTCATAAGGGGTTTTCTCTAGAATAGGTCTTAGGAAGACTCTATTGATGATATAGCATGCTGTTGAAACAGCTTCAGCCCAAAATCGTGAAGAAATTTTACTTTCAATTAAAAGAGTTCTAGCCATTTCTTGAAGAGATCTATTCTTTCTTTCCACAACTCCATTTTGCTGAGGAGTATATGGAGAGGAGAACACATGCTTAAATCCAGATTCATCACACAATTTTGTAAAATCTTGATTTTCAAATTCACCTCAATGATCTGTTCTTATACTAGAGATAACACATCCTTTTTTATTTTGAACCTTTTTAGCAAATTTTTCAAAATACGAGAAGGTTTCTGACTTACTTGCAAGGAAATATACCCAAGTAAAGCGGGAGTAATCGTCCACAATTACTAGACAATATTTCTTACCTCCAATACTCTGGGTTCTGGTTGGTTTGAAGAGATCCATATGCAGCAACTGTAGTACATGATTAGTAGAGACATGATTTATTGGCTTAAATGAATTTCTTACCTGCTTTCCCAGAATACATGGTGTGCATGGATCGGACTTTTGGTATGGTAATTTGGGTAGACCTCGAACAAGCTGCTTTGATGAGATTTTGGCTAATTGCTTCATGTTAATATGACCAAGCTTTCTGTACCATAAGCTTGCTTCATCTTGAATTGATATTAGGCATTGTGATTCATTTAATTTCATGTCTAAGAGGTAGATATTTCCATGTCTTCGTCCCATGAAAGATTGAGTAGAGTCTTTACTGATTCCAGAGCATATTCATTCTTGAAAGGAGATCTTGAAACCAGTATCACACAATTGGCGAATGCTGAGAAGGTTATAGTTGAGTCCTTCCACTAGAGAAACATTGCTTATTGTGAGATTTCCAATTTTCACAGTTCCAAATCCCACAATGCTTCATTTGCCGTTTCCTCCAAATGAAACATTTCCACCATTTACTTGAACAAGCTTTATGAAGCAATTTAAGTCTCCTGTCATGTGTCTTGAACATTCGCTGTCAAGATACCACTTTACCTTTTTCCTGACGGAGACCTGCATTTAAAAGAGAGTCTCAAGCTTTCTTTGGTACCCAACTTTTCTTGGGTCCTTTGGTGTTAGTAGGATAAACATTATTAGGCCATACTTTCTTAACAGGCTTCCAAACCATAGGACACTCTTTTTCAAAGTGATCCCGACCGTTACACTTTGAACACCTTAGAGCATTTCGACCTACGTACTTTACAAAAACTTTCTTGAAATGATTTTTGTAAGCCTTTCTCGACGGTCTTTTCTTAATTCTTTCTTTTACTTTAGGAAAATCAATCAAGGGAATTGTTTCTGCTGTCATACCCAAACCAGACTTATTGAAGTAAGGTCTTTGAACTGAAAGAACTTTTTCAAGTTTTTCGGATCCTATTGAAAATTTCTTTGAAATATTTGATAAGTCAGTTTTTAAAAAGACATTTTCTTTGAAAAAATTATCTTCTTTTTCTTTAAGAGTAGAAACATTCAAGTCTAAACTTTTAACTTTTTCTTCTAAAATGTTTTCCTTTTGTTTTAGAGCTGAGTTTTCCTTTTTAAGTTCGGAAATTCTTTTGAGAGAAGTCTTAAGACTAAAACATAGTTCATCAATGTATTTAGAGACTTTGATAGGAATTTTAAAATCACTTACCTCAAATTCACTGTCGAGTTTGATCCAGACTGAGTCCGAGTCCGAATGTGCCATCGACATATGTTGGCATATTCATTATCACTTTCTTCACACTCGTATCACTCTGTGTTTCGGCTTTGAGAGCTTTTCGAAACTTTTCAGCTTTTCCTCTTTTCTTCTTCAAGAGGACAGTTGGGTCCGATGTGTCCCTTTTTCTTACATTCGAAGCGACTACATCTTTGTTTGGTTCCTCATTATCACCGACTTGGTCTGCTGTCTCTGGAAACTTTGTTTCTTTGAGTTGAACCTTCTACCTTTTCTATTCAGTTTTCTGAATCTTCTTATCATGAGAGCAAGCTCCTCGTCGTCCATATCATCTTCAGAATCTGTATCGTCAGAATCATCATTTGATGTTAATGCAATGGATTTCTTACCTCTTGGATCTTCGTCTTCATTAATTCGTTCCACTTCATAAGATTGAAGAGTTCCAATCAGCTCATCGACAGATAGTGGCATAATTCTTTGCGTCTCTCTTATTGAAGTCTTTATATGATTCCAATCCTTGGAGAGTCCACGCAGTAGTTTGTTCACCTTCATGGGATCAGCAATTTTTTGTCCTTGGTTCTCAAGACCATTGACTAAACATGTCAGTTATAGATTCTCCTGGTTTCATTTTGAAGGCTTCATATTGACCGAGGAGAATGTTAATTCTGGTCTCCTTCACTCGATCTGTTCCTTCATAGGTGATATGTAATTTGTCCCATACTTCTTTTGCTGTAACACAAGAAGATATTCTGTTATATTCAATTGGTGACAAAGCACAATATAAAGAGTAAATTGCTTTTGCATCGAGTGCTTGTCTCTTGTTTATCTCTTCCTGAGTCATTCCGCTGGTCTCAACAATTTCTTTCCCTCTTTCAGAGACTGATGCAGCACTAGGAGTGATTCCTTTTTCTACAACGTCCCATTCCAGAGGATCCTTTGATCATAGGAAAGCTTTTATCTTGTTCTTCCAGATGTTGTAATCCTTTCCATCAAAGTAGGGTGGTCTGGTATTGCCTTGCCCTTCCACCAGCCCTGGTGCTAGCATACTAGCCATGGATCTTTTACTCTGAAGTAAAACACTTCAAATAAAATGAGAACACGGGCTCTAATACCAATTGATATAGCTAGTACGAGTATCTAGAGGGGGGTGAATAGGTATATAAAAGATTTTTTCTTGATAATTGCACAATACTTAAACAGTTGAAGGATTTGCGACAAATAATAATCAACGTAAGACTGAGTAAAGGAAAGAGAGGATTGAACACGGGGTTTATAGTGGTTCGGCTTGATTCAAGCCTACGTCCACTCTTCTGCACTGACAGCCAATTGGTTGGATTCCACTATGAACAAAGAGATGTTACAGCATTGATCTTCCTTGATTTCTAGGTGTAGATGATCTACCACACTCGCTCAAAGTGTCACCAAGTATAGACACTCTATGTGTATACAATTTCGCTCACAATGTATCGACTAATAATTAAGGTGCTTCAGACTCTGGAATTTCTCTATCGATCACACTCTCAAACAACTAGAACGTCTTCCTTTTTATACTCCTTTATGCCATCATACCCGTTGGCACTTTCCAAAGGAATTCCTCCAATCTACCCGTTGGACGGAATCAATTAAGAAGATCATTCGAGCTATTAAAGGAACTTGACGATAGCCCATCAATCCTGTTCGCCCATATAATCAGGATCTTGGTTTCCAAGAATAGAACATTCCAAGAATATTTCGTCGACTACTGGATCTTCAATTGATCTAGATACGAACAAAAGAATCCGTTATATTTATCCAACCAAGAGATCTTCTCCAGAGGATAGGATTAAATCATCAACCATATACTTCGGCTCTGGATTTCCATCGTCACTGGATCAAAAAGACTGTCAATGAGAATAGTCTTAAGTCTTGAGTCTTGAGTTTGGTGATTAGAAAGTCTTCAGACTTTAAACTAGACGGTCTGCAAATATCCAGACTAGACTGATAGAAACGTTTTGTCAGCTTCAAAATATTTTGGAAAGATTTCTCCAACAATCTCCCCTTTTTTGATGGTGACAAAACTTTCTTGTAGATTTGAACAACTTTGACCTGCAAAAACATTTCTCAAGCAATATGGCTATCTCATAAAAATTAATAAAACAACTAGACTCTGCATCCACAGAAAATTGGTTAGTCTTTCATGAGTAATACCATATAACAACATTTGATATAAATGCAAACAGTCAAGCATTAAAATCCACAGCCAATTCAGTTAAATTCAAGTTCACACCCAAGTTCACTCAAGTCATACTAAAAAAAATAGCCACAAAAATAAATTTGAAGTCAAAGTTTAAAGTTGGTTGGTTGGTTGGTTCAAATTGCTTCTCCCCCTTTTGTCATCATTAAAAAAGGTGAGAAAGGAGTCAGGTCTGCTTGGGAATGCGCACGATCTGGAAATCTCCCATGGACTGGACTATGCCTTCTAGCCTCTTCAAGTCTTCCCTTAGCTGAGCTACCTCTCCTTTGGC
This sequence comes from Eucalyptus dawsonii, assembly GCA_016097615.1. Classification (NCBI taxonomy): domain Eukaryota; kingdom Viridiplantae; phylum Streptophyta; class Magnoliopsida; order Myrtales; family Myrtaceae; genus Eucalyptus; species Eucalyptus dawsonii. The sequence goes on from CM027878.1 coordinate 28,428,246, forward strand.
ATTGGCTTGAAGTTGTAGAGCGAGGTCTTTCATTTTGTCCTCTAGGGTAACCGAAGATGCTTGTCCAGCATTCTTTATGGCTTGAATTTCATAGTCCAGAGCATAGATTTGGCCCCGCATTTCCAGAAGAACATCAAGAATACGACGAAAATCTGCTGAATTGTCCGTCTGTGTATTTGCATTTGCTTTCTCAGATGGATTGAATGCAGACGATGGCGCTTCTATATAATCTTGCAGATTTGGCGTTGACGTATCGTGTCCTTCTTCAGGCAATTGAGAAGCCTGAAAGTCTTCTGGATCTGCTGGAGATTGCCTTAGACCTTCACTATTGGTAGCATGAGGTGTGGACCTTTCTTGCTCGCCAACTCCCCCTGTCTCTAGGACATCAAAAGGGGAAGAGTGATGATCATGCTCTTCTGTATCTTGATTCCCCTTCTCTCCAGATTCAGCTGCAGACTTTTCTTTCTCTTCTTCTCCTTCTTCTTCAGCTTCTTTCTCCTTCTTTCGCTGCTCTTCTTCTTCTCTGTTCTTGGCTTGCTCCTCTTCTTCGCTCTGTTTCTTCTGATGTTCTATCGATTGAGTTACAGAACGTCTGGTCCTTATCAAGGCAGTGATTGTGAGATCTTCCTCCTCATCTTCATCCTCCAAGATGAGAGTTCTCTTCTTTTTGGATGAGGCACCAATGGCCTCCTTCCCTTTTCTCTTTAAAGCAGACGGAACTGGAGTCTTTGCTCTGAATTTCTCCATTGCCTTGGAAAGTTCTTTCAGACGCATCTTCTTCAACATCTTCAAACCTACCACCATCTTATCGCATGGTTGAACACAAAGTGAATGTGGCGGTTTAATATTCATGTGTCTGAAGATTTTGGTCACCAGACCTGGGTAAGGCAATTGTCCCTTGTCCTTCGACATTGCTCTGTACATGTGAAAGAGAATAGTGTGAGGGAGAGAGAACTTCTTCCCTGAGTTGATTGCATACATCAATTTTGCCTCGGAATTAGACACATCGGTCTTTGATGTAGACTTGGGCCTGATGCAATTGATCACAATTTTGTGCAGCACGATATTGATGGCACGCATCCTTGAATAGATGATTATTCCTTCTACATCTCTATCTTTGACAAGTTCCAATGAGGCACGAGCAACTGAGACTTTGATTGGTTGATAACTTCCTTGTTCAACTCCAATTATGTCCGCCAACATGTCCACGTCTACCACATAGTCCTGGTCTCGAATACTGAATGATATTCTATTCGCATCTAAAAAGCTGAGATTCGAATAGAAGTATGCTGTCAATTGCGCATAACCGTCTGTGGTATCGGTGCAAAATTGCTCAAGTTGAAGCAGATTGAACTTCTCCCTTAAGCTCACATTAACGGCATCCAAGAAATCGAAATCAACACTCCTAGGGTTTATCACCCCTTGTTTCAGCAGTCTGAAGAACAGATTCTCCTGTTCCTTCGATTTAAACAACTCCATCCTTTTTCCCTTCACCTTCGCAGCAACACCCATTCTAGGTTGAAAATCACTGAACGTTTTATCATCATCGTTCCCGTCAGTCGAATTTGGTCCCGACATACAAGGGTCACTTGGAATGTTCGCAAGTGCTTCCTCGGCCTTTCCCTTAGGAGCAATTCCCAAATCCTCCATTTTTCTCAAAAGATATACTCATTCTCATAATTCTTATCTTTAAGAAAATCATCCACGTAGTTCAACGGAGTCCCAGTACTTTTCAATGCACGGTAGAGTTTGTAAATATAAGAGGGTTTTTGGACTCTTACAGGGTCTGCGTCCTCAATTATCTCTTCCTCCGGTTGTTGACCCGCACCTTGTGGGGTAGATGGCGTTGAGTGACGTGGTGGAGAGTGAATCGGGCTCTGTTGCTGACTTGATAATTCTTCCTCTTCGGTGAGGTCGAAATGGGTAGGTCCCTCCTTCATTCTCTATGGTCCCCTGTTTGAGATTCTTGAAGACTTCCTCGAAGAAGACATCCTTCCTTGTCGCTGAAAGATTCCTTTACTTGCTTTCCCAAGAAAAGATGACAACTTTCTCAAAGATGAACATGAAGTAGAAACCGGAGTTTGACATCTAGCCATAGCCATATGAATGTAAATTATGAAGGTAGAAGTGAACCTATTGAAAACAGTGAACTGTTTCGTAGGGGATAGCTTGACCTGTAATGATTCCGTGAATTTTCTGTAATCTTATAGATAGAATTGGACTTTGAACCCTTAATTACAGTTGTAGGAAACATCCTTAGGAATAACATATCAAAATTTGAGAACAAACGGACAAGATTTAGTTGGTGAAACGAATTTTCTTCTGTAGGTACTGAATCTGAAAGTTACTGCAGAATTTTGAAGGAAACAGCAAACTATTAATCTTTATACACAACGAATTTCACTTAGTGTCCTGCATAAAATTTATTCATTTTTGTCTCATCTATAACATATCAAAATTTCAAAATTTTCTGAGTTCATTTAGGGGTTACTCCGAAATTATTACTAAAACTATGCATTGTGATGTTTGAGCTGCTTTGTTCCAATTTTGTTCAATTTGTAGGTGAATGCATTTTAAATTGTTATTTGACATGATGATACTAGCATTGGCATATTATGTAATCTTGAGATTTGATGAAGGATTCTTGGGACATCTTGTCATTGCATTTGAAAGTATTTTTGGAAATTAAAATGTTAATTGTTGCCGTTGGACCCTCGGGTCAACGATGCCCCAGGAGTCGGGATGCCCAAAGGATTGAATGAGTCGATGCCTTGTGAATGCCCGGTGGCCCTAAGTGGCTGAATGCTGGAGGTCTTTCCTTGGGAGCTTCGGGATGCTCGGTTGTATGCTAGTTGGTATGTAATCCGGAGGGCCAGGGTAACCATTCTCATGGTGAGCCTCGAAGGGATTTCCTCGTGATGCCAAGTGGGGTACGAGATGCTTGGAGGTGTGATATGCTCCAGATGCCTGGTGGCCCTAAGTAGCTAAATGCTGGAGGCTTTTGTGATGCCAGGGTGGATGCGAATGCCCGGAGAGACGCAAACATTGGTCCTCCGGGGGATGAACCTTTTGAATGATAAAATGGATTATTCTACTATATGTGTGTGTGGTCTGGTTATATGACTAAGTTGTATGGCATGGAATGAGATATGTCATTATAGTTTGGCCCTATGATCGAGACTTGTGTAACTGGACATGATGTATTTTGATCCATTGAAACTCATTTGCCATTACATTGAAGAATTTCATGATTTTGATGCATGCGTATTCTTTAACTACTTGTTTTTGTCTATCTTGCATGAATCTGGATATTGATGGTAATGCTCGATATAGTTTGATGAATCTTTAATTGTTGAGTGGCTGGACTCACCCCATGTGGGGACTAACATTTCAGATTAAAAAATGCCTCTATTACCGGTCACTCGCGGTACTTTTTATGATGTCCCAGTCAACGTTGAGTGCATGTGTCAAAGCAATCTCATGTAGGGAATCAAGGATTGGTTTTCATCCGAGTACGGGTTCTAGTCAAGTATGACGTCGGTTTACCTGATGGCCCAGTGGTTCAAGAGTTTTTGTTGGTGCAAGTTCGTCGTGATGGGATCATGCTAGGGATGTTGCCGTCGCCGCCAGCCGATGGATTGGGCTAGGTGTGATTGTGTGTGATGGGTAGCAGATGAAACTTTGTGGCATCCCAAAATTCATGACAACCTCTAGTTACATTAAAGTCTATGAGTAGGTGATGGAAGTACCATTAAGTTATTTTATAGCCATTTAATCCATAATTTGCAATAAGATTTATGGCCAAGCTTTTAATGGATAATTATGTGATTGGAAAGAAAATTCTATCATTGGCCATGTGTATTATAAATTGAAATTTATCAATTTGCGACTACAAGTTTTATGGCCTTATTATTTTTGCAAGTTAGGTATTTATTTAAGTGGAAATTGTTAATGGATGATCAAGGTTGGTGCTATAGGACAATTTGGTAAAGAAGACTTTGTTCTTGACTATGCACCTTGTGGATTTGATTTTATGGGTTAATGTCACAAAGTCTTTTGGCCATTTTATTATGCAATTAGGTATTTATTTAAATGAGGATTAAGATGTATTATTTTTAAAAAAAAAAACTTGGGCCATTTAAATTTAGACTTTAGGCCCAAGTGAGATGGGCCTAAAGTGGGCCAAGAGGCCCGGCCCATAGAGCCATGAGGTGGTCGATGCATGGAGGGGGGAGGAGGAGCCGCATGGCCTCCTCCAAGTGTCTTCGGCCAGGGAGACACTTGTCTTCTTCTTGGGGACAAGTGTCCCCCATGCAAAATGAGGAGCATGCAAAGCAAACACTTGTCATTTCTCTTTTGTCATCTGCCCATTTTAAACTTATTGATTAATCAAAAAACAAAGAAAAGGGGGAGGGGGTTTCGTACGAAGGAAGGAGAGACGGAGATAGAGTTTGAGAGGAAATCAAACCAGAGAAAGAGAGGAAGAGAGGAAGAGGAGATGCCATCAAGCCCGCCTAGTCCCACCGTCGTTCTTGCTGTGTTTCCCTTTGATTTGAGGCAAGTAAGTCCTAAAACCTACTCTTTGCATTGCTGTGTGTATGTGTAGTAGATGGTAAGTCTTGGTTGTGGTAGATGGGATGAGATTTCGGAGCTTTGAAGAGAGATTCGTTGGTTATGCATGCTGATTTCGGACAGACCAGTCCGACTGTCCGCGAATTTGTGTGTTGCATGTGAATTTTTAGTTGGAATCTTGTTTCGACCTCTTCATGAAAGTTGTATAGAACATCTTGAAGTATAACATACTAAAATTAGAGACAAAATGGACAAGCATTGAGGGGGTGAAACCCTTTTTCTATGAAAACATTAGATCTGGAAACTGTTTTGTTGACCTCTTGGTGATTTCGTGTTTTGCATGTGACTTTTTAGTTGGAATTTCACTTTGACATCTTCATAATAGTTGTAGAGAACATCTTGAATAATAACATACTGAAATTTGAGATAAAAACAGCAAGTATTTCTTGGTGAAACGATTTTCCTTTGGAGAGACTAGATCTGGAATTTGTCGTGATGACCTTCAGTGGTTTCGTGGTCTGTAAAGTAACATTCTTGTTGAAATCTCACTTTGATCTCTTAACAAAAGTTGTATTATACTTCTTGAGGTAGAACATATCAAAAATTCAGAGGAAATGAACGAAAATAGGTCGGTGAAACCGTTGTCTTTTGAAGAACTGGATCTGGGAAAAATGCTGCTTCGACCTAGTATGATTTCAGGATTTTTATAAAATCATACAATTAATATTTGATCGTGTGTCCTGAATGAAAGTTGTAGGAAATATTCTGAGGAACAATATATTGAAATTTCAGAGTAAATAGATGAGTAATGGCCAAGAAAATGATTTTCCTTCAACACGGGTAGATCTGGAAAATGATACCGAGAATAGGAAAAGTAAATCGATTTTTATCTTTTAATCCAGAACGAATTGGACTACGATTTCTTCATAAAAATTGAACTTCTAGGTCTTAGATATAGCGTGTCCAAATTTCATAATTTTCCGAGTTTATTTAATGGTTTAATCGAAATTGTTTTCAAAACTGTGCATGGATGATGTTAAAATCCTTTTTCGGTGATGCATGGACCTATACGTATTCTGTGAAGCCTTTTTTGATATGGTGTTCTTCATGACATGTGTTTTCTTAGATCTTATCTACATTGTGGTAAAGTTTCAGAATTTATTTCCATCGTTTGCTAATTTTCTAGAATTTTTCTGAATAGCACGCATTCTGTTTAAGCTGGAAATTCTTTTATTTACTGTTTATTGGATTCATTATGTAAATCATGATATCCTGGACTATTACTCATGCAATGACATGATGACATTCATACATTTCGTATGACATCAAAGGATTGATGGATTTTCATGAACTTAATGAAGTTTTCAAAACCATTGCATCACATGATACTTTTCCCAAGGCATATTATATGATTTTAAAAAGGGCTGTTGTCAAATCATTGGCATTATTGCATCAAATGTGAAATTGGAAATGAGATGTATGGGAATATGCATTGTTGTGATGAGAAGGCCGTCGGAGATGTGAGCTGATGATGCTCCGGGAGTGTTGGGATGTCCAGAACGTGAGGGTGCCGAATGCCCGGTGGCCTAGTGGCGTAATTCCGGAGGGTCCTCGGGAGTTTCGAGATTGCCGGTGGTATACGGTACGTAATTCCAGGGAGAGTGCCTAGTGGTATGTCGATATGTAATCTCGGAAGTCCTGGAGGTGTGTGCCGGGGGGATTCCTCATGATGCTAGTTGGGATGCGAGATGCCCAGAGTATGTGCGCCAGATGCCCAGAGGTGTGTGCCGGAGGTTCCTCGCGATGCCAGGTTGAGTGTGAGCGATAAAATGTGGGATGCAAACATTGGTCCCTGGAAAGAAAAATGAGATCCTTGTGAAAGATAAGAATTGAAAATGAATCATGTGCATTGGTGTATGCATATGGCGTGATGCATGATCTGTTTATGAAAGTAAATTAATGCTATTTGATATTGAAAATGCGATCATGAAGGCACGAATGGATCTCATGGTGATGTATGCTTGAAAGCATAGATGATATGAATCATTGTGGTATATTCACGATGGCATGGTGAGATATGCATGACTGCATGGTGGTATATGCAAATATGGCATGATGATATATGCATGAATGCTTGATGATGAGTGCATGGTGGTATGTGCACCTATGGTATGGTGATATATGCATGAATACTTGATGATGAGTGCATGATAATATATGCATATATGGTATGATGACATTTGCATGGCTGTAAGGTAAGTTATGCTTGAATGCATGAATGATACGTGCTTTTTTATGGTACCTTGATTATTCTATGTGACACAATGAGTAGTTTGGTGAATCTTTACTGCTGAGTGGTTGTACTCACTCCATTTGAGGAATAACATTTTGGACTAAATAAGATTCCTCTGCTGCCACTGCCACCAGTAGATGAATTGAGTGGTTGGATATGACCGCGAGGAAGAGGATAGCAAAGGAAGGACCTTTCGGATACCGACATTGATCGATGGACTTTAAGTATACGACTGTTGGAGGAGATGTCGGTCATCTTTTGATGTATAGCCAAGTATAGAAAACCATGGCATTTTGATGTACCGATGAATGATGTCCATATGGTTTAAGTAAATAAAAGTGTTTGGCTTTTACCTATAAATGTTTAGTGTGTGTGCATCGTTTTCTGAATATAGGAAAGGGAGTTGTTGGATATGCTTCCGTTACATGAATTGCACAAGGGACCGATCTAAAAGAAGTAATCCCCCAGGTTGTATGGACCCGCTGCAATTGAAATGGTATCGGAGTATCATGTTATTAGGGAAAGTGAAAGGTAAGCGAACTGTGGCGACCCCAGTCGGATCGGGGGCCGTCGATGGGTGCCACATCTTTTATTGGTATAAGAGCTATGGTCTATTTAGAGTGATAAGATACCTCAGATGGAAATGAGGATAGAATGATGCACACCATAGGGTACTAACCAAGAGTAGTTGACTAACTTTGAACAACGGGTGATGGGTATTTACTCGTAGATCCCTGGTAACTAGTGTGATGTTGCTTTTGTGTGTCAGTAACATTTTATGTTACTTATGTGACTTTGGTAATAACCTTAATTAATGATTTGACTAGTGACATCAAGTTGCAAATTATTCCTGAGGCAAATGCTTGGAAAACTGTAGGAAAGTCATGGTGCGAGCTAGAAGTGCCCATCCATCGAGGGCTGAAGCCTTTGCTTCAAAGGCTAAACCCCAAATGGAAGATATCCTGCAGGCATTGGCTAATATTGGAAATCTGATGGAAAGGGAAGGGCAGCAACAACCCAGAGTGGAACGTCGCCCTCAAGGATTGGTGGAACAATTTATGAAGTTGAAACTACTTAAGTTTAGTGGAATGGGAAGTCCTGAGGAGGCAGAGCATTGGATTGATGGAATGGAACGGATTTTCCGTTTGTTGGACTGCAGTGAGGCTGAGAAAATAGTTGTGGCAGAGTACCAGCCGGAGAGAAATGCAAAGTTTTGGTGGAGAGGTTCGAAGGACACAATCTTTCCACCATGTACTGATGTGAACTGAGAAGAGTTTGTGAGAGCTTTCAATAGGAAGCATTTCTTTGATTGTGCCAAGGATAGGAAGATCACTGAATTTGTTTCAATTAGAACAAAGGGAGTTGACAGTAGACCAATATGAGGCAAAATTTTCTGAATTGTCTAGGTATGCTCCTAGGTTGGTTGAGGATCGAGAGGAAAAGGCTAAGAGATTCCTGAAAGGATTAAGGACTGATATTAGGAAACAACTAGTGCCTCTGAATATAAGGGATTATAATGAGATTTATGAGAGGGCACAGTTGGTGGAGCAAGAGTTAGTGAAGGAGCAATCAGAATCTAAGAGGCAGATGACCTTTAATGATGTTCGAAGGGGTAAGAGACCTTATCCCGAGCAAGGTCAGCCTTGGGAACCCAAGAAAAAGAATAATTTTGGAAATTTTAGAAGAGCTTGGAATGACTTGATTTTTGGGAGAGTGCCCTACCAGGGTAATTTTTGCTAAAGATGTGGTAGACAACATGGGTCAGGACCTTGTAATAGCCAACTGAGGTGTAATGGATGTGGGCAAATAGGACACTTTAAGAGAAATTGTCCACGCAATGGGTCGCAGCCGAATGTCAGCTCGATGCGACAAGTGCAACAACGCACTACTGAACCAAACCTACTAAGGAATCCACAGAGGCCACCACCACAAGGAAGGGCGTATGCAATCACTCAAGAGGAAGCAGTAGCTTCCGAAAGTGTTATCTCATGTATGATTTCAATAGAGGGATAAGAAGGTATATGCGTTATTTGATATGAGTGGCATGAATTCATTTGGTTTGCAAAATATAGATGATTGTGAGAAATAGGGGAAAATCTCTAAATATGCCTCTTTGTATTTTTACATTACTGAAGGACATGTTGTTATCTACGTTAGCATGAGAGGTGAGTGAGATAACCCTAAGGGAACGAGATCTGGAGATGGATTTGATAATGATAGTAATGTATGACTTTGATGTCATCGTAGGAATGGACTAGCTCCGTAAGAAATGGACTAGAATGTATGATCTCCTGAGATAGTACTTACCCATGTGCTGAGGATAAAACCGTGAGGCTAAGAATGGGATAGCCTGTGGCATCCCAAAAATCCAAGACAACCTCGAGAGGAATGAAAGCCCGTAATTAGATAATGAAATTACCTATGGTTTATGTTTTAGTCATTAGTTTTCTCTTAGGGCTAAGTGATATATGCTTGCGTTCATGAGATTTTGAATTAGATAAACTAATGAGAATAATCTATAATTGGCTATGCACTTTATAGACTAAGTTCCTATAAATAAAAAGTTACAAGATTTTGGCCATGTGGAATTTAGTAATTAAATTCCTAAAAGAAAGAATAAGAAAGGGTAAAATTTGATTTTTATTTAGGTTTGGTGTGGCATCCCGGAAATTCAAAGCCGAGCCTTAAGGTGTGTTAAATGTCTTTAATTAGGTGATAGAATTTTATGGCTTATGCTTTGGCCAATTTGTCTTTTAATTTGATGAATTTTGCTTGTGTTGTGGAAATTTAAATTTAAATGCTTGGTCATATGATTTAAATTTCAATAATTAAAAATATCCCAAGACTTGGCCAAGATGAAATTTGAATTTAGAAATATTAATTAAAAGGAATTCAAAAAAAAAAAGGGAAAATAGGGTTATTTTCGAAATGGGCCTTGGACCCATTAGCCTAGAGCTTGGTGGGCCAAGCTAGTTGGCCCATTGGGCCCAAGAAGGATTTTCGACCAGCCCAAGGGGGAGTGGCCGGTTGGGCCTAAGCCCAAGCCCATTAACCCAAATCAAATTTCAAAAATTGAAATTACAAGTGGCCAAAGGAAGAGCATGCATTGGCCATGGGTGTGGTGGATCAATCATTACCTATGATGAGCCTAGGGGAGTATAAAAAGGGGATTTGGAGAGAGAGTGGCCGGTTGCTTCTCCATTTTCGTCCAAGAGAAGTGAGAGGGAGAGAGAGATTTCGAGAGAAAGGGAGAGGAGAGACCGAGAGGGAGGAAGTGGAGCCGAGAGTTCCCGCCGCCCGTTCGCCGTCGCCGCCTTGTCCGACCGTCCTACGCCGCCGTGTGTTGCTGTGTGTTCCTTTTTTAAGGCAAGTGGGGGTTCCTTTACTTCTCTTGCACGTTGTTTTGATGGTTGCATGTTCGGTTTTAAGGGTGATTTGGGCGAAGAACCGAGGTAAGGGTTGAATGTGTTCAAGTTATGTGGCTGTTTCCGTTCGGCTTGTGGTAGACAGTTTTTTATTCGAGCTTACATGTGTATTTGGAGTGTGATTTTGGCTTCGGTGTCTTCATGAAAGTTGAAGTTAACATCTTGTAGTATGACATACTCGAATTTCATGGAAAACGAAGGTGATATGAGGGGTCAAAAGCTCTGTTATACGGACACTTCAGATCTGCGAATTTCCTACTGACCTCTTGATGATTTCTTGGTTGCATGTTGATTTCTGTTGGAGATCTCACTTTGTTGTCTTCATGGAAGTTGTTGGTAACATCCAAAACTATAACATACTCAAATTTGAGGAGAAAAAAATGAGTATAGCCTAGTTAACCAGCTAGATCTTTGAGACGGATGGTTCTGTTGAAGCGAACCGAGATACCCGAGACTTCATGGGTTAAAATGGTGACCATAATCTGGTTATTTGACCTATATCCCTTCATGAAGATTGTAAAGGACACATTGTTACATAACATACTTAAATTTCAGGAGAAACGAAAGAGATTTGATGGGTCAAACCTAAGTTTTTCGGTGATGTACGTTCTGGACGAAACGGTAGAGGTTCCAGAAGATTCGTGGAGTTATATAAATTAATATATAAAGAATTTGGCTAAGATTTCTTCATGAAAAATGCACGAAAATGTGTTGTCTATCATCCTGTAAAATTTGGGAATTTTCGGAGGTCGTATGAGTATTTTAATTAAATTAATTCGAAAACTGTGTAATCTGGCCGTGATCCGAATATTGGGTGTATTTTGTGGAAATTTGGGAAATTGTGTAAAATGCGAATTAGCCATGGATTTTATGTGAAATCTGATTCTAATTGTTTGTTTAAGGATTGATTGAAGATTATGATTTTTGGAAAATCATAAATATTAAATATATTATTTATGAAAATAGATAATATAATAATATAATAATATAATAATATAATATAATAATAAAATAATAAAATAATAAAATAATAATAAAATAAAAGGTGGATTATTTTATTGGCCATGAGTCCTATTGAATTATGGTGCATTGTTATATGACATTGATGCATGTGAAATCATTAATTATGATGTATTGTTATATGGCACTGATGTCTGAATGATCATGAATTATGATGCATGGTTATATGGCATTGATGCATGTATGATTATGAATCATGATGCATGTGTGTGAACAATATGCCATGAAATAATAAGATGAAAAGGATGATAAAAAGTGGAAAGTGGTATGTGAGTAAGAGGTTGTGGCGGAGGATGTTGTCCGGTGGCCAGTGGCGTAATTCCGAGATTCCCTGGGAGTTTCGGGATGCCCGGAATGTGGGGGCCGGAAGCCCTGTCGGAGGTTTCTGCCCGAAGGGGAGTGACTCGCGATGCCAGGATTAGGTGCGAGATCCCCGGTTAGAAGGGTAAAGACCGGAAGTCCCTGTCGGAGGTTTCTGCCCGAAGGGAGGTTCCTCGTGATGCTAGTTGAGGTGCGAGATGCCCGGAATGTGGGGGGCCGGAAGCCCAGTGGCCATGAGATGGCTGGAATGCTGGGAACCCTGTCGGAGGTTTCTGCTCAAGGGTGATGATCAAATTGATCATGGAATCCCCGTCGGAGGTTTCTCGCCTCGAAGGATTGATAATGATACCCTGTCGGAGGTTTCTGCCCGAAGGGATGGTGATGATTTGAGAAAAGATAATGTGGGGATCAATTGATAAATAAAAATGGAAATTGATCTATGATGTGATATGCATGGTGATGCATGGTTAATGATGATGTGATATGCATGATGATGCATGGCCAATGATGATATGATGTGATATGCATGGTGATGCATGGCCAATGATGATATGATGTGATATGCATGATGATGCATGGCCAATGATGATATGATGTGATATGCATGGTGATGCATGGCTAATGATGATGTGATATGCATGGTGATGGATGGCCAATGATGATATGATGTGATATGCATGGTGATGCATGGTTGATGATGATGTGATATGCATGGTGATGCATGGCCAATGATCATATGATGTGATATGCATGGTGATGCATGGTTAATGATGATGTGATATGCATGGTGATGCATGGCCAATGATGATATGATGTGATATGCATGGTGATGCATGGTTAATGATGATATGTATGCTATGATGATGCATGAATACGCTTGTCATCAAAAAGGTAAGTGATGCTTGAATTGTATGATGGTATGCATGGTGCACTGAGTTGTTATTGGATTTCCTATCTGCTGAGTGGTTGTACTCACCCCTTTTGGGGATAACATTTCAGATTAGCACTATGCCGCCGCCCTGCCGTTTCGCGTGGCATGTTTTACGGTATTCCGTCGACGTCGAGGTGGAGATGACGAGATAGACGTCCTCGGTACCCGGATTGACTTTTATCCGAGTACGATGCTTAGTCATGTATGATATCGGCTGGCTCGGGGCCCCGTCATACAAGAGTTTTTGTCCGTGCACATACGACGGATGGAGTGATGCGGGGGATGCTGCCGCCGCCACCACCTGACGCACCGGGATGGGTGTGAGATCGCACGCGAGGAGTAGGAGCTAGACCGCTTTTGGTATAGATAGTTGACGCTCGTGATGGGAGGGTTTTTGTGCTCATATGATGTTAGAGGTCGGAGTTCCTTTTTGAGATTTTAGGTGGGACATGGCGAGTCTTAACCTTTTCTGTTTCTTTTGTACCGACCCGAGGAAAACCCCATCTCGCTATATGTATGTATGTAAGCAAAGCGTCAACGTTATCTATAAAATCCTCGATGTGTAGCTGGTGTGTATTTGTATCATGGGTTAGAAGGAGATAGATGATGATGTAAATTTTGCTTCCGCTATGAGTCGCGCATGGGACCGCTTAAAAAAAAAAAAAAATGCTCGTAACTCCGGCAAGGCTTAATTTAGCCAAGAGATAGAGATGGTAAAAGATGTAACATCGGCACTGTTAACGACCTGCGTATGGTTCGGGGTGTTACAGTCGCCCTTTTTTTGGTATCAGAGCGAATGGTTATAAGTGGAGTGATAAGGAGCCTCATTTGGAAATTGAGGAACATGATGACAATACACACCATAGGATGTAAAACAAAATAATTGAATAACGGGTGATGAGAATTCACTCGTAGATCCCCAGTAGTCTGTCTTGAATTGCCAGTAACATGTATATGTTACTTATATGATAGTAGTAACTGCTTTGAGTGGAGGCAGTGAGTCTCAGATTATTCCTGAGGCAATGCTTGGAAATTGCAGGAGAGTCATGGTGCGAGCTGGAAGTGCTCATCCATCGAGGGCTGAAGCCTCTGCTGCAAGGGCTGAACCCCGAATGGAGGATATCCTGCAGGCATTAGCCAATATTGGAAATCTGATGGAAAGGCAGGCGCAGCAACAGCCCGGAGCAGAACGCCGTACTCAGGGACTATTGGAGCAGTTTTTGAAGCTGAAGCCACTTAAGTTTAATGGAATGGGAAGTCCTGAGGAGGCAGAGCAATGGATTGATGGGATGGAAAGAATTTTCCGGCTGTTAGACTGCACTAATGCTGAGAAAATAGTCTTAGCAGAGTACCAATTGGAGGGAAATGCGAAGTTTTGGTGGAGAGCTTCGAAGGATATAATCTTTCCGCCGTGTACCGATGTTAGCCGGGAAGAGTTTGTTAGAGCTTTTAATAGGAAGCATTTCTCTGACATGCTAAGGATAGGAAGATTACCGAGTTTGTTCAGCTAGAACAAAAGGGGTTGACTCGTAGATCGGTATGAGGCTAGATTTTCCGAATTGTCTAGATATGCTCCTAGATTGATTGAGGATCAGGAGGAGAAGGCTAAGAGATTCTTGAAAGGGCTGAGGACTGACATTAGAAAGCAGTTGGTGCCTTTGAACATAAGAGATTATAATGAGATTTATGAAAGGGCGCAGTTAGTGGAGCAGGAATTGCTAAGAGAGAGGTCTGAATTTAAGAAACCGTTGAATTTTAGTGATGTGAAAAAGGGAAAGAGGCCTTATTCTGGTCAAGGTCAGACCTGGAATGTGAAGAAGAAGGGAAATTTTGGAAATTTTGGAGGTGCAAGGAGTGGTCTGAACATAGGGAAAGCACCCTATCAGCCTGGACAGCAGAAATGTTTTGGCTGTGGACAAGTAGGTCATCTTAGGAGGAATTGCCCGCGAGAGAGGTCGCAAGTGAGTGTTGGCTCAGTGCGACAGGGATATCAGAGTGCTGTTAGGTCAAATCCGTAAGGAAATCCTCAGAAACCACCGGCACAAGGAAGGGTGTATGCGATCACCCAGGAGGAAGCGGAAGCTTCCAAAAATGTTATCTCAGGTACGATTCTTATTAATGGCGAAAAGGCATGTGCATTGTTTGACACGGGTGCAACGCATTCGTTTGTGTCTGAAAGATATAGATGTTTGAATAAGATAGAAGTTATGCCGCTTGAGACGCCTCTTTGTGTTTCCACGCCTTTAAAGGATATGGTATTGTCTATGCTGGTGTGTGAAAATTGTAAGATCTCAATGGGAGGAAAGGATATGGAAATAGACTTGGTTGTAATGGCTATGTATGATTTTGATGTTATTATAGGAATGGATTGGCTTCGTAAGTATCGAGCTAGAATGGATTGTTATAGAAGAGTGGTGCAATTTGTTTTACCTGATCGGTCTAGTTGTGAATTTCTAGGAGGTCAAACCCATTTTCCTGTAGCTCTTATTTCGGCAGTAGAAGCTTGTAAGTTGCTTGACGAAGGATGTCAAGGGTACCTAGCCATAGTTAGAGATTATGCCAGGGAGGAGCCTAATCTTGAGGAAGTTTATGTGGTTAACGAATTTCAAGATGTATTTCCTGAGGAATTGCCTGGATTACCGCTAGAGCGGGAGATTGAATTTGAAATTGAATTAATGCCTGGAATAGGACCAATATCAAAAGCCCCGTATAGAATGGCCTTAGTTGAATTGAAGGAGTTGAAAGTGCAACTGCAAGAATTGCTTGATAAAGGATTCATTAGACCAAGTGCTTCACCTTAGGGTGCACCGGTCTTGTTTGTGAAAAAGAAAGATGGGTCAATGCGCTTGTGTATTGACTATAGGCAGTTGAATCAAGTGACTATTAAGAATAAGTATCCTTTGCCTAGAATTGATGATTTATTTGATCAACTCCAAGGAAATTCAGTTTTCTCTAAGATTGATTTGAGGTCGGGATATCATCAGTTGAGAATTAAAAAGGAGGACATTCCTAAGACTGCGTTTAGAACTCGTTATGGGCACTATGAGTTCCTTGTTATGCCATTTGGATTGACTAACGCCCCGGCTGCATTTATGGATTTGATGAATAGAATATTTCAGCCTTATTTAGACCAGTTTGTGATTGTCTTTATTGATGATATTCTGGTGTATTCAAAAGGGCCTAAAGAGCATGAGCAGCATTTGAGAGTAGTTTTGCAGACTCTGAGAGAGCATAAGTTGTATGCTAAGTTTAGTAAGTGTGAATTTTGGTTGGATCGGATAGTATTTTTAGGACATGTGGTGTCAGGAAAAGGAATTGCAGTAGACCCGGCAAAAGTTGAAATGGTAGTGAATTGGCCGAGACCGACGACACCTACTGAGATACGAAGTTTCTTAGGATTGGCTGGTTATTATAGACGATTCATCGAAGGATTTTCAAGATTAGCAGGACCTTTAACTAAGTTGACCCGAAAGAATGTGAAATTTGAGTGGAATGGAGAATGTGAAAAGAGTTTTCAGGAGCTCAAAAGGAAATTGACTTCAGCTCCAATTCTGACTATACCTACTGGACCTGATGGTTTCACGGTGTATAGTGATGCATCTCACAAAGGACTAGGATGTGTGTTGATGCAGCATGACAAAGTTGTAGCCTATGCATCCAGACAATTGAAACCTCATGAGCTGAATTACCCGACGCATGATTTAGAGCTAGCAGCTATAGTGTTTGCCTTGAAGATATGGAGACACTATTTGTATGGGGAAAAGTTTGAGATTTACACGGATCATAAGAGTTTGAAGTATCTGTTCTCACAAAAGGAGTTGAACATGAGACAAAGGAGGTGGATGGAGTTGTTGAAAGATTATGATTGTGAGATAAGATATCATCCAGGAAAAGCGAATAGAGTAGCAGATGCTCTTAGTCGAAAGTCGGCTGCAGAAATAGCTAGTTTGAGGATGGTGGAATGGAAATTGTTAGAATCTGTAGCAAATTCCGAATTTAAATTGGAAGTGGATTGTCTTACTGGTATCCTTAGTGCATTAAGGATTGAGCCAGAGATTATCCATAAAATTAAAATTCTGCAAGAATCTGACCCGGAGATTTTGAAAATGAAAGATGCTGTATCTTTAGGGAAAAGATCGGAATTTCAGATCTCTGATGATGGAATAGTGAGATGTCAAGGACGACTATGTGTTCCCGACAATGAGGAATTAAGAAAGGAAATTCTGTCGGAGGCACATAAGAGTAATTATAGTATCCACCCAGGAAGTACAAAGATGTACAGAAATTTGCGTCAGCAATTTTGGTGGAATGGTATGAAGGCAGATACGGCTAAGTACGTTTCTCAATGTTTGACATGTCAGCAAGTAAAAGCAGAGCATCGAAAACCCACAGGATTTTTGAGACCATTAGACATTCCTGAATGGAAATGGGAACATATAACGATGGACTTTGTGCAAGGACTGCCAAGGACATCAAGTAGTCACGATTCAATCTGGGTTATAGTGGATCGTTTGACTAAGTCGGCACATTTCTTAGCGATTCGCATGGATTACCCAATGGATAAGTATGCGGACATGTATGTAAGTCAAGTGGTACGCTTACATGGTGTTCCAGTGACTATTACTTCAGATCGAGATTCGAGGTTTACTTCGAATTTTTGGAAAAGTCTCCAAATTGCATTAGGGTCTAAGCTTCAGTTTAGTACAGCTTTTCATCCTCAGACAGATGGTCAATCAGAAAGAGTAATCCAGATATTAGAGGATATGTTAAGAGCTTGTGTGATTGATTTCAAGGGAAATTGGGATGAAAGATTGCATTTGGTAGAATTCGCCTATAACAATAGCTTTCAGAAGAGTATAGGCATGTCACCTTATGAAGCATTATATGGAAGGAGATGTAGGACTCCTGTTTGTTGGAATGAAGTAGGAGAAAGGAAGTTGACAGGACCCGAATTAGTACAAGTTACCGCTGAGGCTGTTGATATTATCAGGGAAAGGCTTAGAACAGCTCAGAGTAGACAGAAAGATTACGCTGATAGACGTAGGAGGCCTTTGGAATTTGGTGTAGGAGACCATGTATTCCTTAAGGTATCTCCAATGAAAGGAATATCTCGATTTGGGAAGAAGGGTAAGTTAAGCCCTAGATTTGTAGGACCTTTTGAAATTCTGGAAAGGATAGGTGACGTGGCTTATCGTTTAGCGTTACCTCCTAAGTTAGGAAATCTGCACGATGTGTTTCATGTATCGATGTTGAGGAAGTACCAGCCGGATCCTGGTCATATACTCAATCATGAAGCCATCAAAATGGATGAGAAAGTAAGGTATAGTGAAGAGCCTGTGCAGATATTAGATCGAAAAGAGCAAATTCTTAGGACCAAAAAGATCCCATTGGTTAAGGTGTTATGGCGACATCATGATGTGGAGGAAGCCACATGGGAAAGTGAGGATCAGATAAGGGAAAAGTACCCTTATTTATTTCAAGAAGGCGCGAGTAGTGCTTGAATTTCGAGGACGAAATTCTCTAAGGAGGGAGTAATTGTGGCATCCCGGAAATTCAAAGCCGAGCCTTAAGGTGTGTTAAATGTCTTTAATTAGGTGATAGAATTTTATGGCTTATGGCCAATTTGACTTTTAATTTGATGAATTTTGCTTGTGTTGTGGAAATTTAAATTTAAATGCTTGGCCATATGATTTAAATTTCAATAATTAAAAATATCCCAAGACTTGGCCAAGATGAAATTTGAATTTAGAAATATTAATTAAAAGGAATTCAAAAAAAAAAAGGGAAAATAGGGTTATTTTCGAAATGGGCCTTGGACCCATTAGCCTAGAGCTTGGTGGGCCAAGCTAGTTGGCCCATTGGGCCCAAGAAGGATTTTCGACCAGCCCAAGGGGAGTGGCCAGTTGGGCCTAAGCCCAAGCCCATTAACCCAAATCAAATTTCAAAATTGAAATTACAAGTGGCCAAAGGAAGAGCATGCATTGGCCATGGGTGTGGTGGATCAATCATTACCTATGATGAGCCTAGGGGAGTATAAAAAGGGGATTTGGAGAGAGAGTGGCCGGTTGCTTCTCCATTTTCGTCCAAGAGAAGTGAGAGGGAGAGAGAGATTTCGAGAGAAAGGAGAGGAGAGACCGAGAGGGAGGAAGTGGAGCCGAGAGTTCCGCCGCCCGTTCGCCGTCGCCGCCTTGTCCGACCGTCCTACGCCGCCGTGTGTTGCTGTGTGTTCTTTTTTTAAGGCAAGTGGGGGTTCCTTTACTTCTCTTGCACGTTGTTTTGATGGTTGCATGTTCGGTTTTAAGGGTGATTTGGGCGAAGAACCGAGGTAAGGGTTGAATGTGTTCAAGTTATGTGGCTGTTTCCGTTCGGCTTGTGGTAGACAGTTTCTTATTCGAGCTTGCATGTGTATTTGGAGTGTGATTTTGGCTTCGGTGTCTTCATGAAAGTTGAAGCTAACATCTTGTAGTATGACATACTCGAATTTCATGGAAAACGAAGGTGATATAAGGGGTCAAAATCTCTGTTATACGGACACTTCAGATCTGCGAATTTCCTACTGACCTCTTGATGATTTCTTGGTTGCATGTTGATTTCTGTTGGAGATCTCACTTTGTTGTCTTCATGGAAGTTGTTGGTAACATCCAAAAATATAACATAATCAAATTTGAGGAGAAAAAAATGAGTATAGCCTAGTTAACCAGCTAGATCTTTGAGACGGATGGTTCTGTTGAAGCGAACCGAGATACCCGAGACTTCATGGGTTAAAATGGTGACCATAATCTGGTTATTTGACCTAGATCCCTTCATGAATATTGTAAAGGACACATTGTTACATAACATACTTAAATTTCAGGAGAAACGAAAGAGATTTGATGGGTCAAACCTAAGTTTTTCG
This sequence comes from Eucalyptus dawsonii, assembly GCA_016097615.1. Taxonomy (NCBI): domain Eukaryota; kingdom Viridiplantae; phylum Streptophyta; class Magnoliopsida; order Myrtales; family Myrtaceae; genus Eucalyptus; species Eucalyptus dawsonii. The sequence goes on from CM027878.1 coordinate 28,447,703, forward strand.
GTGATGTACGTTCTGGACGAAACGGTAGAGGTTCCAGAAGCTTCGTGGAGTTATATAAATTAATATATAAATAATTTGGCTAAGAGTTCTTCATGAAAAATGCACGAAAATGTGTTGTCTATCATCCTGTAAAATTTGGGAATTTTCGGAGGTCGTATGAGTATTTTAATTAAATTAATTCGAAAACTGTGTAATCTGGCCGTGATCCGAATATTGGGTGTATTTTGTGGAAATTTGGGAAATTGTGTAAAATGCGAATTAGCCATGGATTTTATGTGAAATCTGATTCTAATTGTTTGTTTAAGGATTGATTGAAGATTATGATTTTTGGAAAATCATAAATATTAAATATATTATTTATGAAAATAGATAATATAATAATATAATAATATAATAATATAATATAATAATAAAATAATAAAATAATAAAATAATAATAAAATAAAAGGTGGATTATTTTATTGGCCATGAGTCCTATTGAATTATGGTGCATTGTTATATGACATTGATGCATGTGAAATCATTAATTATGATGTATTGTTATATGGCATTGATGTCTGAATGATCATGAATTATGATGCATGGTTATATGGCATTGATGCATGTATGATTATGAATCATGATGCATGTGTGTGAACAATATGCCATGAAATAATAAGATGAAAAGGATGATAAAAAGTGGAAAGTGGTATGTGAGTAAGAGGTTGTGGCGGAGGATGTTGTCTGGTGGCCTGGTGGCGTAATTCCAGAGATTCCCTGGGAGTTTCAGGATGCCCGGAATGTGGGGGGCCGGAAGCCCTGTCGGAGGTTTCTGCCCGAAGGGAGTGACTCGCGATGCCAGGATTAGGGTGCGAGATCCCCGGTTAGAAGGGTAAAGACCGGAAGTCCCTGTCGGAGGTTTCTGCCCGAAGGGAGGTTCCTCGTGATGCTAGTTGAGGTGCGAGATGCCCGGAATGTGGGGGGGCCGGAAGCCCAGTGGCCATGAGATGGCTGGAATGCTGGGAACCCCGTCGGAGGTTTCTCGCCGAAGGGTGATGATCAAATTGATCATGGAATCTGTCGGAGGTTTCTCGCCCTCAAGGATTGATAATGATACTGTCGGAGGTTTCTGCCCGAAGGGATGGTGATGATTTGAGAAAAGATAATGTGGGGATCAATTGATAAATAAAAATGGAAATTGATCTATGATGTGATATGCATGGTGATGCATGGTTAATGATGATGTGATATGCATGATGATGCATGGCCAATGATGATATGATGTGATATGCATGGTGATGCATGGCCAATGATGATATGATGTGATATGCATGATGATGCATGGCCAATGATGATATGATGTGATATGCATGGTGATGCATGGCTAATGATGATGTGATATGCATGGTGATGCATGGCCAATGATGATATGATGTGATATGCATGGTGATGCATGGTTGATGATGATGTGATATGCATGGTGATGCATGGCCAATGATGATATGATGCGATATGCATGGTGATGCATGGTTAATGATGATGTGATATGCATGGTGATGCATGGCCAATGATGATATGATGTGATATGCATGGTGATGCATGGTTAATGATGATATGTATGCTATGATGATGCATGAATACGCTTGTCATCAAAAAGGTAAGTGATGCCTGAATTGTATGATGGTATGCGTATGCGACCGAGTTGTTATTGGATTTCCTATCTCAGTGGTTGCTCTTTCACTACTCACCCTTTTGGGGATAACATTTCAGATTAGCACTATGCCGCTGCCTGCTGTTTCGCGTGGCGTGTTTTACGGTATTCCGTCTGACGTCGAGGTGGAGATGACTGAGATAGACTGTCCCTCGGTACCCGGATTGACTTTTATCCGAGTACGATGCTTTGTCATGTATGATATCGGCCTGGCTGGGGGCCCTGTCATACAAGAGTTTTTGTCCGTGCACATACGACGGGATGGAGTGATGCGGGGGATGCTGCCGCCGCCACCACCTGACGCACCGGGATGGGTGTGAGATCGCACGCGAGGAGTAGGAGCTAGACCGCTTTTTGGTATAGATAGTTGACGCTCGTGATGGGAGGGTTTTTGTGCTCATATGATGTTAGAGGTCGGAGTTCCTTTTTGAGATTTTAGGTGGGACATGGCAGAGTCTTAACCTTTTCTGTTTCTTTTGTACCGACCCGAGGAAAAACCCCATCTCGCTATATGTATGTATGTAAGCAAAGCGTCAACGTTATCTATAAAATCCTGATGTGTAGCTGGTGTGTATTTGTATCATGGGTTAGAAGGGAGATAGATGATGATGTAAATTTTGCTTCCGCTATGAGTCGCGCATGGGACCGCTTAAAAAAAAAAAAATGCCTGTAACCTGGCAAGGCTTAATTTAGCCAAGAGATAGAGATGGTAAAAGATGTAACATCGGCACTGTTAACGACCTGCGAATAGTTCGGGGTGTTACATTTGGGCCTTAGGCCCAAAGGTGGATTTTGATGGGCCAAGATGGCCGGCCCAATTAGAGCCCAAGGAAGAGGCTACCGTCGACCATGAGGGGGAAGGAGTGACTGGCCCAATCCAAGCCCAAGCCCATCTTGCATGTGGCATGCCAAGTGGCAAAAAGAGGGTTGCATGCATTGGCTTGTGGAGAGGCAAGTGATGATTGCTAATGATGGAGATTTGGGGAAACAAAAAGGGGAGAGAGAGAGAGTGGCCGGTTGGGTTTCCGTCCAAGCCAAAGGGAGAGAGAGTTGCGATAGAGAGAGGGAGTTGCGCGAGAGAGAGTGAGGCCGAGACAGGAGGAGGGGGAACCACTCGCCGTTTGTCTACCCGTCGCCGCTCGTTCGTCCGCCGTGTGCCGTCGTTCTCTTGAGTCTAGAGGCAAGTTAGGATCCACTTTCTACTCTTGCATGTTTTTCTTGCATGTGTGGTTGAAATCTAGGATGTTTAGAGGTAAGGAACCGAAGCTAATGTGGTTTGTTCTTGAAAATGCTTGCTGATCTCGTGTGAACCGCCTGACCCAGAATCTTGTGGAGGCTTGCATGCATGTTTCGAGTTCGATTTTGACTTTGACTCCTTCATAAAAGTTGTAGAAAACATCTAAAAGTATAACATAATAAAATTTGAGAGAAAAATACTGCGTTTTGAGAGGTGAAACCCTCATCCTACGAAGATACTAGATCTGGAACTGTTTTGCTGACCTTTTGGTAGATTTGTGCTTCCATGTCGCTTTTTATCACGAATCTCTCTTCGACTTCTTCATGAAACTTGTAGAGAACATCCTAAAGGCTAACATACTCAAATTTTAAGCAAAATGAGTAAGTGTAGCCTAGTGAATGGACTTACTCTCGAAGACGGTAAATCTGGAGACACTGTACAGGACACCCGAGACTTCATGGACCCATATGGTGACTATTATTTGGGAATTTGACTTAGATACCTTAATGAAAGTCGTAGGGGACCTCTTGAAGTAAAACATATCCAAATTTCAGAGGAAAATAAGAAGAATAAGTGGGTGAAAACTCGATATTTCGGAGATAACTACACTGGACGTTTCGGTGCTAGAATCAGAAGCTTCGAATGGCTATAGAAAATTATCTAGAACGAATATGGCCTAGATGTCTTCATGAAAAATCTGCTCTAGTATCTTAATATAACCTGGTAAAATTTTATAATTTTCGGAGGTCGTTAGGGTATTTTAATCAAATTATTTGAAAAACTGTACATTCTGATCTATCCGAAATTGCATGCTATATTTGTGTGAATTATATCTTCCTGTGTGAAACTCTATTGGGTATGTGTCGTTCATGAAATTATTATCTTATTGTCTTTTCTATCACATGCCTTGAATTTATGATTTTTGAGAAGTATATGGATATTTAATTTAAATGTTTTCTAAAATGGTATATGCTGGAATTTTGTAAACTTCAAAAAGGCATGTATTATGGACTATTCTAAGTTGTATGGATTCCATGGATCATATTGTCTCTAGTAATTGTATCTTGCTGCATGTATGATGATGATTGGAAATGAATATAAAAATTAAAAGGATGAATGTGATCTGTTTGCCATTACATTATATGCCATGCTGAGTTGAGACATAAATGGGTGAACATAAATCACGATAAATGATGAAACTATTGGAGGCGGATGATAATGCCCTAGGAGTATCAGGATGCCAGGGATGGGGGGTGCCGGATGCCCAGATTGTATTGAGATACAATGCCGGATGTCCTCGGGAGTTTCGAGATGCTCGGAATGGTTGGGTGCCAGAAGCCTCAGAGGTTTTTGCCCGAGGGGATGCCTCGTGATGCCAGTTAGGATGCGAGATGCCCGGAATGTGGGGGTGCTGGATGCCCGGTTGTGTGTGCCAGAGGTTTATCTCGCGATGCTAGGATGGGGTGCGAGTGATAAAATATGGGATGCAATTATTGATCCTGGGAAAGAGTGATGTGGTGATCGAATTGAAAGTTAAAATTGGAAATTGAATCATGCATATATGATATGATATGAGGATGATCACCTATGATATGATGACATGCATATATGATATGATGATGATCACCTATGGCATGATGACATGCATATATGATATGATGATGACCACCTATGGCATGATGATACGTATGTGATATGATTGTGATGAGTATATGAAGATGAAGATGTATGTACATATAGTGTGTTTGTATATGCATGGCTGCAAGGTAAGTTATGCTTGGAGGCATGAATGGCATGTACTATGTTATGATTGTATTGTGTGATGCATTGAGTGGTTATTGGATCTTTTACCTGCTGAGTGGCTGTACTTACCCCTTCGGGGACCAACATTTCAGATTAGCAGGATGCCTCTCCCTGCTGTCACGTGGGGCGTATTTTACGGCCTTCCTTCAGATGTAGAGGTCGAGTGTGTGGAGATCGACTGTCCCACCATTCTTGGTTTGACATTTATTCAAGTGCACGCCTTAGTGATGTACGACGTGAGCCTGGCTGGGGGCCCTATCATCCAGGAGTTCATATTTGTCCATGTTCGTCGAGACGGAGTGATGCGTGGGATGTTGCCGCCGCCACCGCTTGATGCACCGGGATGGGTGTGAGGGCCCGTGCGTGAGAAGTAGGAGCCGAAACTTTTTGGGATGTCTAGCCAACACTAGTAGATGGGGGATCTTTCACAATAGACGTAGTGGGTCGAATGTCTCTTTTTGGGTTTATGGTCGAGTGTGGCTACATGTCTTAGCCTTTCTTTTGATGTACCGACCCAAGGAAAACCCATCTTGAAAAATATGTAGATAAAGTATCGTGGCTTTATCTTTCTTTATGATGTTTAGTGGTGTGCAATTGTATCATGGTTGTTGGAGGGGGAGATGGCGATATTATATTTTGCTTCCGCTAATGAGTCGCGCTGGGACCGTTTTTAAAAAAAAAAATGTCTATGCTTTATGACGCTTCTAAAAAGAGATGTAACTAGTGTTGCATTAGGTGTAGCATTAGTTGCCTGTGGCGACCTAAGGTGGTTTGGGGTGCCACATAGGCCAAAGCGGATAATATCTCTGTAAGTTAGTCCCTATTGAAATGAGACCCTTAAATGGATGTGTAGTTTGGGTTCGAACCAGGCGAAAGCTGGTGTACTTGTAACGACCCAATCTGATCAGGGCGGGGAGTGGACGCCGAGGTTAAAGGACCTGAACAAGGAGCGGCTCTTGGCAGGCTTCTAGGATGGCAAAAAGGGACAGGAATGAACCGAACTATGAACTGAACTAGGAAGGTAGTGTTTCTGGGATAATTTTATCAGAGTGGCGCAACGGAAGCATGGTTAAGCTTATAGAACTTTTGTTTGTGAAAAAGAAGGACATGTCGATGCGTTTGTGCATTGATAAGATTCAATTGAATCATATAATTGTTAAGAGTAAGTACTCATTACCTAGAATTGATGACCTATTTGACCAACTGTAAGGAAGTTCGATCTTTTCTAAAATTGACTTGAGGTCAGGATACCATCAACTAAGGATTAAGAAAGAAGACATCCTAAGACTGTATTTAGGACTTGCTATGGACACTACAAGTTCCTAGTTATGCTATTTGGATTGACAAATGCCTAACATGCATTCATGGATCTGATGAATAAGATATTTAAGCCCTATTTAGACCAAATTGTGATTGTCTTCATTATGATATCCTGATATATTCTAAAGGACCTGAAGAACATGCCCAACATCTAAGCATAGTGCTGTAAGCGAGGCTTAAGAAGTGAATTATGAAGAGTGAGTTATGAATTTGAGGATTAAGTTATGATCATTTGAGTTAAGTAGTGACTTCCTATTAGAGGATCTCATTGGAAGTCTTGATGCATTACATGGAGGCATTTAGTATGTATAGATTGATCTTGGAAGTCATGAGTTTGAGTGGTCATATGAGACATGAAATTTTTGTGGTTTATATGTCTAAATAATAGATTTAATTGATGGTGGTCAACTTTTAATTTTAGGTGATGATCTCCATTTGAAAAGGTTTGGTGGAAATAGTGGATATGATCAGTTGTGGTTATAGTCTTTCCAAGGTGAAAAGGTGAAAATTCAAGTTGTGGATTTGATGAGTGATTAGCCCAAGTGATGATCTTTTAGGATGAGACATGAGATATACTCGATGGAAACTAGACAAGTTCTTATTTTGGTGGATTGTCGATCTTTGAATTGAATGAGTCTTGGTGGACTATCGATATTTGAATTGAAGGAATGATGCTATATTTTAGGCTTGAATTCATGTTACAATGAAGGCGTAGTGAATGTCTTTGTTGGATTGAACCAGATGAGTTGTTAATGGTGTTGATTTTGATGGTTCTAAGCTTAAATTGATGGTGACAAAGGTATAGGAATAATTTGGCTAAATGGTGTGTTCGATTGAGACCATTAGATATACCATAATGAAAATGAGATCATGTGCCAATGGATTTTGTGCGAGGATTACCAAGGACATCAAGTGGCCACGACTCTATCTAGGTGATAGTAGATCGCTTGAGTAAGTCTACCCATTTCCTAGTTTACTGATATATGTGTAAGCCAAGTGGTACGCTTACATGGTGTTCCTGTAACTATCATGCCCGATCAAGACTCAAGATTTACTTCCAACCTTTGGCGAAGTCTTCAAACCGCCTTAGGGACGAAGCTCCCATTTAGTAATGCTTTTCATCTACAGATGGATGGACAAGCGAAAAGAGTGATCCAAGCATTAGAAGACATGTTAAGAGATTGCATCCTTGACTTTAAAGGAAGTTGGGATGAAAAATTATACCTAGTAGAATTTGTGTATAACAATAGCTTTCAAAAAAGTATAGGCATGGCTGAGGAAGTATCAACCTAATCCTAGACACATACTTGATCATGAAGCCATCAAAGTGGATGAGAAAGTGAGGTACATAGAAGAGCCAATACGGATATTAGATCGAAAGGAACAAATTCTCAAGACGAAGAGAATACCATTGATTAAGATATTATGGCGACATCATGATGTGGAGGAAGCCACATGGGAGAGTGAAAATGAAATGAGGGAAAGGTACTCTCATTTATTCCAAGAGACATAGGAAATGTCAAATTTCGAGGACGAAATTCTCTAAGGAGGGAAGAATTGTGGCATCCCAAAATTCATGACCACCTCTAGTTACATTAAAGTCTATGAATAGGTGATGGAAGTACCATTAAATTATTTTATAGCCATTTAATCCATAATATGCAATAAGATTTATGGCCAAGCTTTTAATGGATAATAATGTGATAGGAAAGAAAATTCTATCATTGGCCATGTGTATTATAAATTGGAATTTATGGATTTGTGACTACAAGTTTTATGGCCTTATTATTTTTGCAAGTTAGGTATTTATTTAAGTGGAAATTGTTAATGGATGATCAAGGTTGGTGCTATAGGATAATTTGATAAAGAAGACTTTGTTCTTGACTATGCACCTTATGGATTTGATTTTATGGGTTAATGTCACAAAGTCTTTTGGCCATTTTATTGTGCAAGTAGGTATTTATTTAAATGAGGATTAAGATGTATTATTTAAAAAAAAAAACTTGGGCCATTTAAGTTTAGACTTTAGGCCCAAGTGAGATGGGCCTAAAGTGGGCCAAGAGGCCCGGCCCATAAAGCCATGAGGTGGTCGACGCATGGAGGGGGGAGGAGGAGCTGCATGGCCTCCTCCAAGTGTCTTCATCAAGGGAGACACTTGTCTCCTTCTTGGGAACAAATGTCCCCCATGCAAAATGAGGAGCATGCAAAGCAAACACTTGTACTTTCTCTTTTGCCATCTGCCCATTTTAAACTTATTGATTAATCAAAAAATAAAGAAAAGGGGGAGGGGGTTTCGTACAAAGGCAGGAGAGACGGAGATAGAGTTTGAGAGGAAATCAAACTTGAGAAAGAGAGGAAGAGAGGAAGAGGAGATGCCATCGAGCCCGCCTAGTCCCACCGTCATTCTTGCTGTGTTTCCCTTTGATTTGAGGCAAGTAAGTCCTAAAACCTACTCTTTGCATTGCTGTGTGTATGTGTAGTAGATGGTAAGTATTGGTTGTGGTAGATGGGATGAGATTTCAGAGCTTTGAAGAGAGATTCGTTGGTCATGCATGCTGATTTCGGAAAGACCAGTCCGACCGTCCGCGAGTTTGTGTGTTGCATGTGACTTTTTAGTTGGAATCTTGTTTCGACCACTTCATAAAAGTTGTAAAAACCATCTTGAAGTATAACATACTAAAATTAGAGACAAAATGGACAAGTATTAAGGGGTGAAACCCTTTTTCTATGAAAACATTAGATTTGGAAACTGTTTTGTTGACCTCTTGGTGATTTCGTGTTTTTCATGTGACTTTTTTTTGGAATTTCACTTCGACCTCTTCATGAAAGTTGTAGAGAAAATCTTGAAGAATAACATACTGAGATTTGAGATAAAACGAACAAGTATTTCTTGGTGAAAAGGTTTTCCTTTGGAGAGACTAGATCTGGAATTCGTTGTGATGACCTTCAGTGGTTTTGTGGTCTGTAAAGTAACTTTCTTATTGAAATATCACTTTTATCTCTGAACTAAAGTTGTAGTATACTTCTTGAGGTAGAACATATCAAAATTTCAGAGGAAATGAATGAAAATAGGTCGGTGAAACCGTTGTCTTTTGAAGAAATTGGATCTGGGAAAAACGCTGCTTCGACCTAGTATGATTTCGGGATTTTTATAAAATCATACAGTCAATATTTGATCATGTGTCCTGAATGAAAGTTGTAGTTAATATTCTTAGGAACAACATACTGAAATTTCAGAGTAAATATACGAGTAATGACCAAGGAAACAATTTTCCTTCAACACGGGTAGATCTGGAAAACAATACCGAGAATAGGAAAAGTAAATCGATTTTATCTTTTAATTCAGAACGAATTGGACTACGATTTTTTCATAAAAATTGTACTACTAGGTCTTAAATATAGCGTGTCCAAATTTCATAATTTTCTGAGTTTATTTAAGGGTTTAATTGAAATTGTTTCAAAACTGTGCATGGATGATGTTAAAATCCTTTTTCAGTGATGCATGGACCTATATGTATTCTTTGAAGCCTTATTTGATATGGTATTCTTCACAAAATGTGTTCTTCACAAAATGTGTTTTCTAGAAAATTGGATCTTATCTACATTGTGGTAAATTTTCAGAATTTATTTCCATCGTTTGCTAATTTTCTAGAATTTTTCATGAATAGCACGCATTCTGTTTAAGCTGGAAATTGTTTTATTTACTGTTTATTGGATTCATTATGTAAATCATGATATCCTGGATAATTACTCGTGCAATGACATGATGACATTCATACATTTCATATGACATCAAAGGATTGATGGATTTTCATGAACTCAATGAAGTTTTCAAAACCATTGCATCACATGATACTTTTCCCAAGGCATATTATATGATTTTAAAAAGGGATGTTGTCAAATCATTGGCATTGTTGCATCAAATGTGAAATTGGAAATGAGATGTATGGGAATATGCATTGTGGTGATGAGAATGCCATCGGAGGTGTGAGCCGACGATGCCCCGGGAGTGTCGGGATGCCTGGAATGTGGGGGTGCCAGATGCCCGATGGCCTAGTGGCGTAATTCCGAAGGGTCGTCGGGAGTTTCGAGATGCCTGGTGGTATACGGTACATAATTCCAGGGAGAGTGCCTAGTGGTATGTCGGTACATAATCCCGGAAGTCCTGGAGGTGTGTGCCGGGGGGATTCCTCGTGATGCTAGTTGGGATGTGAGATGCCCGGAATATGTGTGCCGGATGCCCGGAGGTGTATGCCAGAGGTTCCTTGCGATGCCAGGTTGGGTGCGAGCGATAAATTGTGGGATGCAAACATTGGTCCCTGGAAAGAAAAATTGATGAGATCCTTGTAAAAGATAAGAATTGAAAATGAATAATGTGCATTGGTGTATGCATATGGCGTGATGCATGATCTGCTTATGAAAGTAAATTAATGCTATTTGATATTGAAAATGCGATCATGAAGGCATTAATGGATCTCATGGTAATGTATGCTGGAAAGCAAGGATCATATGAATCATGGTGGTATATGCACGATGGTATGGTGAGATATGCATGACTGCATGGTGGTATATGCACATATGGCATGATGATATATTCATGAATGCTTGATGATGAGTGCATGGTGGTATATGCACATATGGCATGGTGATATACGCATGAATGCTTGATGATGAGTGCATGATAATATATGCATATATGGTATGATGACATATGTATGGTTGTAAGATAAGTTATGCTTGAATGCATGAATGATACGTGTTTTTTTATGGTACCTTGATTATTCTGTGTGACACAATGAGTAGTTTGGTGAATCTTTACTGCTGAGTGGTTGTACTCACCCCGTTTGAGGAATAACATTTCGGACTAAATAAGATTCCTCTGCTGCCACTGCCACCAGTAGATGAATGGAGTGGTTGGATATGACCGCGAGGAGAAGGATAGCAAAGGAAGGAACTTTTGGATACCGACACTGATCGATGGGCTTTAAGTATACGACTGTTGGAGGAGATGTCGGTCATCTTTTGAAGTATAGCCAAGTATAGAAAACCATGGCATTTTGATGTACCAATGAATGATGTCCATCTGGTTTAAGTAAATAAAAATGTTCGGCTTTTACCTATAATGTTTAGTGTGTGTGCATCGTTTTCTGAATATAGGGAATGGAGTTGTTGGATATACTTTCGTTACATGAATTGCACAAGGGACCAATCTAAAAGAACTAAACCCCCAGGTTGTATGGACTCGCTGCAATTGAAATGGTATCAAAGTGTCATGTTATTAGCGAAAGTGAAATGTGAGCGGTTTGTGGCTACCCCAATCGGATCGGGGGCTGTCGAGGGGTGCCACAAACTTTTTGGACTACTGGCACTGTTTGATAGACTTTTGTATAGGGCTAAATGGAAAGGAAAGCCAGGGGAAGATCGGGTTATCTTTTGAGTACGTAGCCGGGTATAGAAAACCACGGCAAATTTTGGTGTGCCGACTCATGTTGTCTATCAAGCTTATGTAAATAAAAGTGTCCAGCTTAACTTATAAAACTGTCCAGTGGGTGTGCATCATTTCAATTTTTTTTTTTTGGAGATAGGGAGATGTGATATCGCTTCCGCTATACATTTATACGTTGCGCAGGGACCATTTGAAAATTATAAACCCCCAGGATTGTTAGACCTGGGGCGACCCCAACGGATCGGGGGCCGTTCGAGGGGTGCCACATGTTGGCTGTCAAAACAAGCTTATCTAAGTAGGGATGCAGGCTAAGAGGCCGTGCAAGAATCTCTTTCGCAACATTTTCCTCGAACAGTTCATTTACATTGCTAATATCCCACTCCTTTGCTTCGTGATCAATTAATTCAGCCACCACTCTTATATCATTCCTATTTGCTAGACCTATAAGTCTTCTAGAAGAGAGCCAGACATCTTTTCTAATTCTTATTTTCTATCCATCACCAACCTCCCATTTATTGGTTGGTTCGATTGCATCTCTCCCCACCAGTAGGCTTTGCCATCCCCACGAAGGATGATTACCTTTCTTTGCTATCCAGAAGTCACCTCTAGGGTAATAGATACTTTTAAGGACTTGACACCATAAGGCATTCGGTTGTTGGACAGTTCTCCAAGCCTGCTTCCGCAACATGGCTTTGTTAAAATCCACCAAATCTTTAAAGCCTAGGCCACCACAGTCCTTCCTCATTTTCAGGTCTTCCCATTTCTTCCAATGAACTCCTCTTCTAGCAACATTATGTTTCCACCAAAAAGAGGCTATTCGCTTCTCAATAGTTTGGCAAATAGAGGTTGGAATTTAAAAAATGGACATAGCATATTAGGGTAAGGCTTGAATAATCATTTTAATGAGGACTTCTTTGCCTGCCTTCGAGATCAACCTCTCTTTCCACTCTTCAAGTTTCCTTGACTCTAGCAAGGATCCAAGCAAACACTTGCTTTTTTGTTCTGCCCCAATTAGATGGAATTCTAAAATATTTCCCTAAATTTTCAGAGATGGGGACTCTCAATTCAGCAGCTAAATTTTGTTTAAGGTTATGTGGGCAATCTCTCCCAATGAAAATGCATGATTTATTGAGGTTTATAGCTTGTCTTGACACAAAATAGTACTGGTTCAGGACATTTGCTACATTCTGAGCTTCTTTTATCGTTCCATCTAGTAAAAATATGGTATCATTAGCAAAGAGGAGATATCAGAGGGTTGGGCATGTAGGATTTAGTTGAATACCCTTAATACTTCCATCTTGTAAAACTTTTCTCATAAGGGTGGAGAGTGTGTTGGCCATGATTATGAATAGATAGGGGGACAAGGGGTCCCCTTGCCGGATACCTCTAGTGGGCCTAAATGCCGCTGAAGGTTCACCATTAACTAAGATGCTGAAAGATATCGAGGAGATACATTGCTTAATCCATTTGACCCATTTCTCATGGAAACCCAACCTTAGCATGTAATCACATAGAAAATCCCATTCAACTCCGTCGTACGCTTTTTGCATATCTAATTTTAGAATGGCTTGAAATTTGCGCTTCCTCCTTCTCACACTTAGTTGATGAATCACCTCTTGGACTATAAAAACATTATCTTGGATCCGCCAGTCACTTATAAAAGCAGTTTGCTCTTTAGTTACTATTTGGCAGCCAAAGTTTCAACCTATTAGCCATCACCTTTGCAATAATCTTATAGTAAGGCTTATAGGTCTGAATTGGGTAATGTTCTTTGGGTTTGTTACTTCAGAGATGAGAGTTATATGGGTTCTATTAAGCTCTGCATCAAACGTACCTTGATTGAAAAAGGATTGCACCATGCTGAAAATGTCATCACCTGATGATAGGCCAGTGGTTTTGATAAAATAAACCATTTAATCCATCCAGTCCTGGTGCCTTTGTTGCCCCTAACTGAAACACAGCTGCTTTGATTTCATCTTTTGTGACTGGTTTAATAAGGTCTTCATTCATTTCCTCATTAACCACCGCTGCTCATTGCTCTAATACAGGTCGATAGTTCCGGTCTCCCACTGAGGTGAATAAAGATTGATAGAAGCTACAAATATGATGACTGAGAGTTTGGGGGTCCCTGCACCAGGTTTGTTCATCAATTCGAAGCATAAATATTTTGTTTCGTTGTTTTCTTTGAACTGTTGTTGCATGAAAATACTTGGTGTTTTGATCCCCCATTTTAGTCAATCAATTCTAGACTTCATACACCAAAACATCTTTTCTTGCCTCCATAACTCTTCGATTTTCCCAATAATGTTGCTGATTTCCTCTTTGTTTTGCTCCCCATTTGTTGTATTTGTTAACTCTTGCAGCCTGAATTTGAGGGTCTTGATTTGTTTTTGGGCGTTTTGAAATTTCTCCCTACTCCACTTGTTTAATTCAGCAGCAACCGGCCTTATTTTAGTTGTAAGGCTAGTTTCAGTTGTTCTATTTGCAAGCCAAACTCGCTTAATCACTTCCTCACACTCAAGGTGTTCTAGCCAAAATGGTTCAAATTTAAACATTTACTTTTCTTTTCCCTTTGGTATAGGGATAGAATAACTGGGCTGTGATCCGAACCAATCGCTGGTAAGGCAAAGGCCATTGCATTTGGATATAGAACTCTCCACTCCATATTACAAAGCGCCCTATCTAATCTATTCTTTACTAATGCGCTGCATTCTCTGTTATTTGACCAGATATAAGTACAGCCCTTGCTTTCAATGTCCATCAAAGAGCAATGGTACAATATTTCATTGAAATCTCCTATACATAACCACGGGAGTGGATTGTGATAGTTGTTGTCTTTTACAACCCGCCATAGCCTCAGTCTCTCTTAAAAGTTTGTTAGTGCATGTTGAAAAGATATCCGCATTAGATCTCCCCTAATAAGATCCTTGCATTTTATTTTGATGAGCTGCCCGGAGCTTCCCTCCACTTCCACTTCAACCTTCTCATCCCACAAAAAAATGACAGAACTTGCAGCAGCGCACCCCTAATAATAGAAGCAGTCTCGTCCATCGTCATTGTGTAACCCTACACTGTCAAGGCAAGCGCATAAAAGGAAGCTGAAAGCTCCCCCCTGCCGTCGCCTCGTCAATCGTCAATTGTCACACCATTCCTCAAGCGTAGAGTTCTCTTGTTCGCTAACAATCGATCGTCAAATCAAAACTCGGTTGTCTCAGAGAGGCAATCGATGGAAGCAAAGCAAGTCCTACACACCTTGTCTCGCTGGTTGGGATCTGAAAGAAATGCGTAAGCAAACCACATTTTTGTTCGCCCATTCTCATGAACAAATTCGCATGCTGGCGATAGTATGCATGTGCATCTGCGTTTTCCGCTGCCGATGTCGGACGATGTGTGTTTTCATATGACATTGATCGGGATTCGTCTCTTCTTTTTGATGGCTCGCGTGATGTAGGTATGTGTATGTGAAGGGCAAGTCTGTGTTGGCACTCAAGTACGGGGATGGGATTCTAATGGCTGCTGACATGGGAGGTTAGGTTCTTTGCTTCATCGGCTTTGCGATTCCCGATGTTGATGCACTTTGTTTTGCACATTGTGGGATTTTTGCTCGGAGGAAATTTAGGTTCTCTTGTCTGTGTTAGGGATTAGATATCCGTCAAGCCCTAGAATAATGATTAAAGGGTTTGAGTCGTTTTTGAATGAGTTTAAGATGCGTGATTTTTGTTGCTTCCTGAGATGATTGAGGAATTGAGGTTAATTTCTTGGTTGACCAAATATCTCTGAAGAAATGCAGGAACATCCAGAAGAAGAGTCTGAGGAAACTCATTGTAACAATTGGATTAATTATCATGTGTGATGGAAATTTAGGAATACATGTGGTTCTCCAACGGCATTGTCTTAAGTTTGGAATCATTGGATATTATTCGGTGATTATTTCTGGGTTAAATTATTCAAAACGAGTGAAAAAGGCTGTTTGTCAATTTTTAATGTTTTTGAAAATCATTGCTACCGACTGTCGATTTGAGGTGTTTAAAGGTAGACTGATTTCCAATGCATTGAGATGGTCTTGTTACCGCCTTTATGGATAGAGATGATTCTGTCAGTATTTGATTGACTTGTATCAGTGTTCCATTTACTATGATCGGTTGTTACTTATGCAGACAGGTGCTGATTCTCCTATCTTTTAAATGACGCAATTGTTTTTCTGAACATATGCCTAACTTCTGAATTTTTTTTTTTTCTGTCTGAGGAAAATTTTAGCAGTTTTCCATGTTGAAATATGAGAATTTGCATTAATTTGAATACAAAAGCTTGATGCTTATGCTTCTCAAGAGAAAATCGGTTGCTGAATGTCTTTTTTGGCGGTACCTGCCCACTGTAGCGTTTCAAGGAAAATCAGAAAATCTGTTCGCAGCTGCACTTCTCCTTTGTCTTTAGCATGCTATATATCTGCTCATTATGAACATTAGTCTTCACTGGCCATGCTAGAAGGAAGCATTCTACTGCTTGCATACTTTCTTCCATTTATTTCTACCTAGTGAAGTTATCATAACTACATAACTTTCAAAGTTCTTTAACTTTAGATGGTATGGTGATCTCAGAACTAATTTCCACTTGTTGTTTGCTTACACATTCTTGTAACATGGATATAGCATTCTTGTTGTTTTTGAAAGAACAGAGAAGAAGTTGATAGCAAAAGCTATGCGTCATATTCAGAAAAACTGAAAAAAAAAAATATTCAAAATACATACTAGAACATAACCATAAACCCACATTGCCCACTAACAGCTTGCTTGGTCCACAAAACCAGCAACAAACCAGAATAACTAAAATACGTGCAGCTAACGGCTCCTACAAGATAAGATTGACCAAGTAAAATAACAATTAACCAACTCCTAAAAAACAAGACACTAACAAACTGACTAAATAAAACAAAGAAGAAAAAAATAGAACGTGCAGTCTTGATACATCAACACTCTCCTCCTGGATCAAGTACTGCACACTCCTAGCTTTGCCTTGAGAAGTTCAAATCGACAAATATGAAATGACTTCGTGAATATATCTGCAATCTGGTTTTCTGAACTGCTATACACCAATTTCATCTCTTCAGCCTTTTGCACTTCTCTCAAGAAGTAAAACTTGACCTTAAAATGGTTTGTTCTTCCATGAAATATTGGATTCTGTGAAATGGCCAGAGTAGCTTGATTATCCACAAACACTTCTATGTCTTCTTCTTGCTGCATATGTAGATCATCCATCAGCTTCTTCAACCATAATGCTTGATTCATAGCTGCAATAGCTGCAATGAACTCAGCTTTTGCAGTTGAATGAGCCACTATTTCCTGCTTCTTTGAACACTAGGAAAAACATGCCAACCCAAATGTAAAGCAATAACCCGAAGTGCTCCTCATATCATCCATTGATCCTGCCTAGTCACTATCAGAATACCCTTGCAACTTAAACTCCTAAACTCTACAAAACTTAATCACATATGAAAGAGTACCTTTTAAGTACCTCAACACCCTCTTTGCAGCTACCATATGCAACTCACTTGCACAATTAAGAAATCTAGATAAGACACTTACAGGAAACATGATGTATGGCCTAGTTGTAGTGAGATACATAAGACAGCCAATCAAACTTCTATAAACTCTTTCATCTGCAGGTTTTGATCCATCCTTCTTTTGAAACTTTTCCTTATGACCCATTGGAGTACTCACACCCTTGCACTCCTCCATGTTGAATCTCTTTAGGATCTCCTTCAAATACTTTTTCTGGCAGATAAAAATTTCATTATGAGTCTGCCTAACCTCCATTCCTAGAAAATATGACATCTCACTAAGATCAGTCATTTCGAACATCTTCATCATCTCTTGCTTAAATGTAGTAATCTGAGCACTATTACTCCCTATCACCAGCATATCATCCACATAAAAAGACACCACCGCTAAGTCAGATCCTAACTTCTTGACATATAGAGTGGATTCACTAAGGCTTTTCTTGAAACCTAGGCCCAACAAATGCTCATCCATCTTACTGTACTATGCTTTGGGAGCTTGCCTCAAGCCATAGAGAGCATTTCTCAGCAAATAAACTTTCTCCTTCTGGCTTGGTGTGACAAAGCCTTCTGGTTGCTCAACATAAATCTCCTCATGCAACACTCCATTCAAAAATGCAGATTTCACATCTACTGTTATATCTTCCATCCTTGTTGAGCTGCCAAAGCAAGAATCATTCTAATTGTATCAAGTCTTGCCACGAGAGAAAAGGTTTCTGAGAAATCAACTCCCCAAACTTGTGCATATCCCTTCACCACTAACCTAGCATTAAGCTTATTCACTGTGCCATCAGGATTAAATTTGGTCTTGAAAACCCATTTTACTCTAATCACCTTCCTATCTTCAGGCCTCTCCACTAGCTCCCATGTCTGGTTCTTTTCTATCATAGCCAACTCTTCCTTCATTGCATTCATCCACCTTTGATCACTTTTAGCTTCCTCATAACCCACAGGTTCCAAAATAGCCACACTACACCTTTGATATATATTAGTCAAAGATCTGGTACCTTTACCTAGAACATCATCCACCAATTCGTCAGGTTCCAAGGAGACCTCTTTGTGCTTGCCTTGTGGCTCATTTGTCCAGTCCCATTTCTCATCTTCTAGGAACTAAACATCCCTGCTAGTGATCACCTTCCCTATCTGTGGTTGATAGATCCTGTAAGCTTTTGACACTAAACTGTAGTTAACAAAGATCCCAGGTTCAGCTTTCTCTCCCAACTTGTCTCTCTTGACCTGTGGAATATGAGAAAAACACAAACAGCCAAACACCTTCAAATTTCTTAGAATTGGCTTGACATCAAACCAAGCTTCAAAGGGTGTCTTCATCTCCAATACCCTCGTAGGTAATCTATTCAGCAGAAAAACTGATGTGTTTGCTGCTTCTGCCCAAAACTCTTTGGTAGATCTTTCTCATACAGCAAACACCTAGTTATCTCCATAATAGTTCTATTCTTCCTCTCGCTAACTCCATTTTGTTGTGGAGAGTAAGGAGCAGTAAACTGATGCTCAATTCTAGCCTCTTCATAGAAAGAATTAAACCTCTGTGAAGTGTATTCTGTTCCATTATCAGATCTAATGACTTGAATTTTGCAACCACTTTGGTTCTCAACCCATTTCTTAAACTTCAGAAATACCCCAGCAACTTATGACTTTTGCTTCATAAAGTAAATCCAACACATTCTAGTATAATTATCAATGAAAATAATGAAATACTTGCTGCCATTTAGTGAAGGAATCGCTTGTGGACCACATAGATTTGTATGAATCAGTTATAGTTTCTTTGTAGCTCTCCAAGTGGATTCCTTGAAGGGAAGTCTTGTTTGCTTACCCAGCAAACAAGTTTTGCACCCTGTGATCTGCTCCTCTAGGCTTGGTAACCCTGTTGTCATTTCATTCCTCTGCATGAACGGCACGCCTTGATGATGAAAGTGCTCTAACCTCTTGTGCCATATTTTTGAATCCTTAGCTTGACACTTGAATGCCATCTGCTCCTTCTCAAGAGGATTCAAAGAAAAACTCTTCTATTGCATCTTTATCTTGAACAGCTCCTGACCACTGGAGTCAAAGATCAAACACTTCTCCTCTTCAAATATCACCTTAAATCCCTTTTCTACCAACTGCCCCACACTTAGCAAATTCTGATCAATTTTAGGCACCTACATCACATCAGAAATCAGCTTAGTACCATCACAACTCTCCATTGCTACAGTCCCTTTACCTTTCACTTCTAAATACTCCCCATTCCCAATCCTCACTCTTGACTTCAATGACTTGTCAAGGTTTATAAACAGCGTTTCATCACTTGTCATACGGTTTATGCAACCACTATCAACAAGCCAACTGTCACGTGGAGTACTAGAGGAGAAACAAGAGGCAACAAACAATTGATCTACCTCTTGCTAAACTGCAACATGTGCCTCACCCTACTGCTAATCTCTCTTCTCTTTGCAGATTTCTCAATGTGTCCAAGCTTATGACACTTTCTACACCTGACATCTAGCCTCTTCCAACACCTAAAGTGTGGATGATTCTTTTTTCCACAGTGTTGACATGAGGAATATCTTCCCCAATTATTCTTGGACTTGCCTGCACTGTTCTCTCCTGCAATAGCTTTTGAACCACTACTGCCATTTCCTTTCTTCCCTTTCCACTTCTTGACTTTTCCTCCTACATTCTGCTGTTCTTTTGCCTGTAAAGCTCCTTTTGTACTTCCTTCCAGCCTCATTAACCTCCTCTTCTCTTGTGCTTGCAGAGCACTAAGCAATTTTGCTAACTTGATCTAAGACAAATCCTTGGTATTCTCCAAAGAGGCAATGGTTGCCTCAAACCTTTCGAGCAAGGAGACAAGAATCTTCTGCACTAACCTATTATCAGAGAGGTCAGTGCCTAGAACTCTTGCCTGATTTGCAATACTTATCAACTTATCATAATACTCCTTAATTGCCTCAGACTCCTTCATCTGCAATCTCTCGAATTCTGTGATCAAATTTAGCCCCTTCATGCTTCTGATCCTCTTATCTCCTTAATACTCAGCTTTGAGGAAGTCCCAGATAGCTTTGGTTGATTCACAAGCCATAATTCTGCTGAAAAAATGGCAGGTGAGACAGCAGCATATAAACAAGACTTTGCCTTTGCTTTCCTTGTTGTCCTCTCCTTGTGAAACTTGATTTGATTGGCGGTTGGATTGTCAGGAAGGGGAGCAACTTCATAATCTTGTTCCACAGCTTCCCAAAAATCACAACCCTTTAGATAGGCTTGCATTCTCACTGCCTAGGCTTGATAATTTTCTCCATCAAACGCTGGTGGAGCCATTGCTGAAAAACCATTCGATCCTGCCTCCATCTTGCTTTTAACTTCTATGGATGCAGACACCTCTCAATCAATCTCACAAGTCACTCACAGCCCCTTAAGATCAAGAAGGCTCTGATACCAGTGTTGTTTTTGAAAGAACAGAGAAGAAGTTGATAGCAAAAGCAATGCATCATATTCAGAAAAACTGAAAAAAAAATGTTCAAAATACATACTAGAATGTAACCATAAACCCACGTTGCCCACTAACAGCTTGCTTGGTCCACAAAACCAGCAACAAACCAGAATAGCTAAAATACGTGCAGCTAATGGCTCCTACAAGATAAGATTGACCGAGTAAAACAACAATTAACCAACTCCTAAAAAATAGGACACTACAAACTGACTAAATAAAACAAAGAAGAAAAAAATATAATGTGCAGTCTTGATACATCAACAATTCTACATTCTCCTTATTTTGACTACGTTAGTGTTCTGGTTATCTCGGTGCTCTAATAGCGACAACTATTTCACAGGTTCTATTGGATCCACCTTGGAATAAAAAAATATTGAGCTAATCAAGTCTATTGGAAAACATTGTCTACTGGGTGTGAGTGGAGAGATAAGTGATTTTCAGGAGATATCGCATAACCTTGATATACTGATGTATGCATCAATTGATTAAGATTACAAGCAGCAATTTTTTTCTTTTTTTTCTGCTGAGTATTTGTTACCCTCCTTCTCTAACTTTGAGGCTGCTTCTGACCAAAGTGTTTGATTCTGGGTTCTGTTGTTGCAGTTTTTACGACAATGCATGGGATGATGGGAATTCATTGGGGCCCAAAGAGGTGCATAATTGTCTGACTGGGGTAATGTATGATAATGGAACAAGTTCAAACCATTGTGCAACTCACTAGTTCTAGGTGGAGTTAAGAATGGAGAAAAGTATCTTGGCATGGTGGGTCTTGACCCTTGGTGAGATTCATCTGACTTTTCAGCATGTAGTCGAATTCTCATTCACCTGTCGTGCAATTTTATCTAGGTTAGCATGATGGTTGAGAAACCTGAA
The DNA here is from genome assembly GCA_016097615.1 of Eucalyptus dawsonii. Classification (NCBI taxonomy): domain Eukaryota; kingdom Viridiplantae; phylum Streptophyta; class Magnoliopsida; order Myrtales; family Myrtaceae; genus Eucalyptus; species Eucalyptus dawsonii. The sequence continues at coordinate 28,469,113 of CM027878.1, forward strand.
TGTAACTATGTGGCCATTGAGACTGGCAATCACCTCGCACTGCCAATTCTTCGCAATGAGTGGAACAAGAACTAGAGTTTTGAAGATGGTGTTAAGCTGTTGGAGAAGTGCATGCTTGTGATTCTGTATTATGACAGTTCTGCAGTCAGCAGGCTTCAGGTTCCAGTCTTCTCTGTATTGTTGTTTATGGTTTTCTTTATTTCTCAATGTTTGCATATGGCAGCATAGAATAAGGTTTGGATGTGATAGTATTGTATCAGTTGTTGGCATTTTCTTCCTTTTAACTCATATAATTGTCTTTGGCGAACAGATGCACACTCATGCATCCTCCTTTTGTTAAGGAAAGGATGTCTTACTTGGGACTAAGAGGGAGAATTACAGTGTAACCTTTTGTGGATTACGTAATTGCTCACCCAGCCCCCACATTATAAGACCTGCACCCTGACCTCCTCTTGTGTCCACCACTGCCAATATGGTCCATGCCTTTTCTACATTTTCACCTAAGCAGTCCAACTCACCTATGATGCATGATTATTACCTGGCTGTACAATGATTAGTCATGGATGACTTGTATTGATTGGTATTTTAAAAAACTCTTGAGGAGATGTTTCCAGATAGTTCTGAAGTCTGCATCTTGAGGATGAATATCAAGTTGTTTCAAGCTCTGTGTAATGACTTGGTCCCACAAGGGCATGGAGTGGTCATCGGGGGTAGAGGATCTGGACAAGGAGAGGCTCCTAGCAGGCTTATAGGATGGCGAAGGGGGCAGGAATAAATTGAACTATGCATTAAACGAGAGGAAAGCAATTCTGATGTGCGTGTGCATGCGCACGCGCGTTCTTTGAACTCAAAAGTTAACCGAGCCTAGGCTAGAGCACTACTAGGATGGGTGACCTCCAAGGAAATTGCTTTGCCTGTACGCCGAAGGACAAAACCGTGCGTGTGTGCGTGCGTGCGTGCTTTGAACTCAAACGTTAACCAAGCCTAAGCAAGAGCACTACCAAGATGGGTAACTTCCAAGGAAATTGCTTTGCCTATACGCCAAATGACAAAACCGTGAGGCACAGTATGGGGTTGGCCAAAGTGGACAATACCTTGAATGAGTTAATCAAGGATGTCACAATTTGTCTCCCAAATCTTCTTCCCAGTATATTACCTTTTGACTTTCATTGGGGAACCCCAGATTCTAAGTTGCAATTGGAACCCAGGAGATGTCATACTGTTCTGTGTCCATTAGAAGGATTTTAGCCTTTTATATTGACATTTGAGAATGCCTAGTGCTTGATTTTGTAGTTAGTTTTGAGGTCTCTCCTTTTCTTGCTTCTGAGCAATTTCTCATATTTATTGAGCTACTACACAGTACATGTTACACACAACTAAAGTGTACTGAGGAGTCTGAGCATGAAGAGAGAGGAGGGGGCAGACAAGTTGGTTTCAAGCTTGGGCTGTCGTTAGTTTTGACATATAGTAATTGCAGTGATTAGAGAAACCTAATCGTAACTAAGACGGTGGAAATCTTCTCACTGGTCATGTTCCTTAGACAGCAATTGATCTCTGGTGCATGACTTCGTTTTGCACTCTTTTGTTGCGATTGCCTTGCGCGTTCTTCTGTATGTTCCCTTGCATTTCGTTTATATGTATTCCTGTGAGCGGGCATTCAACGTGCTCTTTTTGTAACACTGATAGTAGCTTGATTTCAAACATCTAAATGAAATGGCGCACTTGACTAGCAGATTGCAAAAATCACTGAAGAAGGAACAACAATTTTTCCACTGTACTCTTTGAAAACCTTCTCCCCACTATTGGTGTAGAAGGGTCATGGTGAATATTGTTCCGCATATTATACTTTTTGTTTAGACCCTGATCTTGTCTTATTAATAATGTGGTGTATATTTTATTTGTTACATAGACGTTTCAATTGTATTTTATGTATTATATTAGCAAAAACTATAGGATTTTGTGAGATCTTGATCTTTGTTGATTTTGTGTAATCTATACTTGGTCAGATATGTGTCTAAATAATTATAAGATCCAATTGGTTTTGGGACCTATAAATGAGCTGCAGATTGTCACTGGGTCCTAATGCGTTCGATAAATGCATGTATAATACGAAATTAACATCAAATGTGATGTACATAAAGAAAGAATCAAACAGACCAGGTTCAACTTAGATAATGAGGACCCTTTAGAAAAATTTATATTGAGTTACTAAATCATTGGTTTTGTCTTTCTCCTTAAAATATATCATAGTTCATTTGAATGTTGTTATATAGAGATGTTTAAAACATATGTTATGCATTCTCTTAACAAAATTGTAACATATTTTGCAATCTTGATCTTTGTTTATGACCTGTAATCTATACTTGGTCAGACTACTGTCAATATTTGTTCTATTGTACATTTAGTAGGATCTTTTCCAATTGGTTTTGGGAGTTATCAATAAGCCATAGGCTGTCACTTGGTCCTGGTCCTATAAAAGGATTCATGCGTTTGTTTAATGCAAGCATGCAAGTCCAATAAGAAATTAGCATCAAATTTGATGCTCGTTGGAATGGAATTAAGCGGACAAGGCCGATCTCCTCAAACAATGAGGCCCCTTTAGAAAAATATATTATGAATTTTTGTTATCAAGTTAATTAAACCTCTCCACGGCCAACTGTCCCCCACCCCTTCTTCCCCCAACCCTACCACTCTCTTCTAGGAAACTTCCTCTTGATAGTAAATTAATAAACAATAGAAAAAACACGAAATAATCAGCAAGTGCTTGATTTGCATAGCAACAACAGACTGATGTCTAATGACGAGACATTAAATCATTATTACCAAATTAGTTCAAGTCCTACGCCTTGCACGGACCTGAAATTGATTTATTGAAATATTTGTTTGGGAGACATATGATGTAATTTTTCAGAGGGAGCATCCATTTATCAACCAAACGACAAAATTTCATTAGGAATATATCAATCGTTAATTTATCTTTTCTTCTTAAAATGTCATTTTTTATTTGAATGTTGTCATGTAGTTGTTTAAATTTTATTTTTTGTATTGTATTAGCAAAAATTGTAGCATGTTGTGGGATCTTTACTTTTGTTGATTTCCCGTAATTTATACTTGACAAACTTTTGTCTAGAGAGAAAATTGCAACTTTGGTCCTCAGTCTGTTATACAGATTAAATTCAATCTTAAATCTTTCAATTGAATCAATGTAGTATTAAACATTTGAGTGAAAATGCAATCTAGTCCTCTTGGCCAAGTGTTGTATGAAATTGTTAACGTGGTGGTTTAGTGATTTCTGACCATTCCACACGTCAAAGCCAACAATCTAATGTGGCTTAGTTTTCTGAATTTTCTGACTTTTTTTTTTTCCCCTGTTCTTTCCGTCTGGTTGGTGATCATCTTCTTCACAACCAGTGATTATTGTCTGTTTCTCATTTGCAGCAGCCACCGACGATGAGGACAGCTGCATCGACCTTGGATTCGAGGTTGTCGTGGAAACCATGAACAACCTCGACCATTTTACACCAACACTTCAGATCACACCAATTTCAGCCATTTTGTGGACAGGTTCCATCTTCTCCTCTCGTCAGGCTCTCTCCTACTTCGTCATGCCAGCTTGTACCAACATATCATATACCTTGATGACATTTATCAGGAAGGCTTGATCAACACTAGCAATTTCTCTCAATAGATCAAGCATGGTCTGGCAACAGGATCTGTTGCACATTTGGTCGGGCTCTTCTTTCCCATGTGATATTCACACAACTTGGTTAATTCGAATCTAGGAAACTTGGGAGCATTATCTCAATGAATTTCATTGTCTACCATCCTCCTTTACAAGAGCGCAGGCAAAAGCTTCAACAAAGATCCTGGCTGTGACATCCCGATTTTCTAATTCTATTTTCAATAAATTGAGACGGGCATTTCATTGGCACGTATCTGGTTCTTTTCCTTGAGTCGGCCACTCATGTGAAAACTAGTCTATCAGGTGAAGCCGTTAAGAGTTTCTAATGCACCCGACTCGAGAATTTGAACAGGAAGCGACCTTTCAACCGAGCTAATCTGCAAGGTCATTACAGCACAATTAAGAATCGATTAAAGACCGGAGATAGGTTGACTCGACCGAGGCATGTGATCAAGTGTGGGTGATTCCACCAGATCGCACAATTCTGGTCGATTGGCACTGGACCAACGTTTCTATCGATTGGGTACCCTGTGTCCGTATTTGAAACATTGAGATTACCCCGACCACCGAAAGTCGCCAAATGTGTCAAAAATGTATATTGTGGCTTGAATTGATCAACCATAGGTTAAATGCATGAAAATTTCTAAAAGTTGCCCGGTAGGTCAAGACGTGCTAGTACATGCCAAAGTAAAATTAACTGTGAAATTGAGATCGAATTTAGAAATTGGAAGTTAAGGTGTGTCATAAATCATTTTGGGAATATTAACTCATCTTTAGAAGATTTTTTATGTAATCAGAATTTTTCAGCAATTAAATCAGAGAATGGCTAATTCGACTCGAGAAATTAGTAGGCTCGCTTTTGGTCGTGCCTTTGGGACTCAAGAAGGTTCTATGGACAAATGAAGATGTGAATTGAAGTGTGGTGACATTTGATTAATTTTATGGACTTTAATTTGGTTCAATTAGAAGAGAATTGAAGGATGTGATGTACAAAGTTTAAAAATTGGTATGCCACGGCGGAAATTGAATTTGGACCCATTGAAAATTGTTGTGAGAGGTTTGGAGATAGTGGAGTATGACATCATTTGATGATGTCATGGTGGGCCATTTTGTTGGATTAAAGAAAGAGAAAAAGAAAAGAAATGGTTCCCCCCCTTCCTTCTCTCTCCTCCCTCTCTCCTTCCCCTCTCCCATCGACACCCCCCCTCTCCATCTTCTTCTTCTTCTTCTTTGGACAACAGAAGAGATCCGATTGCAGTAGCCTTCACCTGACCAGTCACCCGTTTGCTCGTCGTCGCCGTCGTCGCCACCGCCCCGCGCCCGCTTGCCGGTCAGCTCGCCTCTCCGCTCAGCCTCAGCCCGCGTCCCCAGCATATCTGAGAATGATGAACCAGCAGCCATTGCAGCCACAGCTGAAGTCATTAGCCCCTCTCGTCGTCACACTCCCTTGCTGTCGCGCCAAACCGCCTTCGTCGTTCGTTGCCGTGCGGTTGTCCTCGTGTGCCTTTGCCTCTAGTCGTGTCGGCCCTGGTTTGGCCGACGCCCAGAGTTGCTGTCCAGCGCTGTGGGCCATTGCCAGAGCTCCCTCCGCTGCCTCCGGCCACCGTAAAGCCCCGCCTAGGTCTGGTTCAGCTCCTGCGCCCATTCCCAACTCCAACCGGCCACGGATTGGCCCTTTTCCGGCCTCATCCAGCAGAGAGCAAAGAGGAGAAAAAATGGGTATGCAGCGGACGTTTGGCCCGTTTTGGCCGACTTCCCGGCCCCGGATGCTCGGTTCGCCCTGAGAAAAGTCGATCCCCTCGACGTCCCCGTCGTTTTGGTCCGCTCGGCTCGCTAATCTAGTGAATTTAGCTCACTAAACTTTGATTAGAGTGTTAATGATGCCCTAAGTGTGCTTAGTCTAAGTTAAGCAAGTTTAGGTTGATAGTTTAGTTTATTTAATTGTGATTTGGATTAAGAAGTTTATTTAATTTAAAGTGTGTTTAATTAAGGTTAATAGAGTTATTTAATAATAAGCCTTGATGGGACATAATAGGGTTTTATTTTTGAATTATTTAATTGTTTCGAAATTCTAGAATTTATAATATTATATTATATTCCGAAATTATTAAAATATTATTATTAAAAAAAACGGAAAAATTATATTTGGCCCCTGGTTGCTTAGAATTGCATGCTGATCACACGTTGTGCATTTAGAATTTAAAATTGATGATTGGTTGTGGCAAATTGAATGTTGATTGTGAAAAATAGGGATTTCTTTCATAAAATCCCAAGAGTCGGAATTTGATGGAAAGATAACCGTGATGTGGTTATGAGTGAACTTAGAAAGTCACCAAAGTATGATTGTGCCACGTGAACTGAGATTTGCCACCAAATTGGATTTGATTGCGCCCAATAAGGCCGTGATTGGCCACCTGATAAAGGTTGCACTCAGTGGGGCCGTGATTAACCACTTATTAGAGGTCGTACCCAGTGGGGCTGTGATTAACCACCCATTAGAGGTCGTGCTCAGTGGGGCCGTGATTAACCACCCATTAGAGGTCGTGCCTAGTGGGGCCGTGATTAACCACCTATTAGAGGTCGTGCCCAGTGGGGCCGTGATTAACCACCAATTAAAGGTCGTGCCGAGCCGAGTGGGGCCGTGATTACCACTGGTTATTAAACCTTCCTATCGGGTCGTGATTGGAGGCAGTGATTGATTTGCTAAAATGACATGTAATCGGCCCAGTCGATTAATCGCTGAGACGATCCAAGTGGTTGAATTGTTCTGATAATGTGATTGTGCCATAGTTGTTTGGTTATCATAATTGCACGTGGTTGAATTATATAAACTGTGCTAACCTGCAGATGAAGACTAATGCGAGGTAAGTCTTCTGTGTGATGTGGCTAGACCACCCGAGGTGTATTTTCTTTCTAATAAGGGTTTAGGGGGTTGAACTTGCTGAGACAATGTCTCATCCCGGTTGTGGGATTAAAATTTCAGGTCCTTGGTGGACGGAGCGGGCAAATAACTTTGGTTGGCCTTGAGGAGTTGCAGAGGTAAAATCATAAGGATTGGAGAACGTGTCCGACTTGTAGGTCATAGGATAATTCCTTTTTTAGAGCCGGTCTTTTGTAGACTTTTGGCCGTAGACCTCTGTTTGTAATTCTGTTGAATTATGAAAGTGTTATGTTGTAGTTTTACTTCCTGCTTTCTATCCCATATTTCATTGTCAGGGATTTTATAATACGTTCCGCTTGCGCAATAATAAATGAATGGGGTCGGTGACACTACCTGAGAATGTCGCATTTGCATGACCATGGTGGATGTTGGCACGCTCGAGGTTCGGGGCGTGACATTGGCAACGAAGAGAATTGCCAGGGTGGTCTTTGTCTATTCTAATGCAATTCGGAAAACCTCTCATCCGGTGCCAATGGCCATCGAGGGGGTGCCAAGAAAGATCTCGGCACCATCAGGGTTTAAATAAAATAGAGTAACGTGAGAGTGCTAGTATGAACAAAATAAAGGAGTTAGGGAAGAGAATAAGAACACAAGATTTATAGTGGTTCGGCTTAATCCAAGCCTACGTCCACTCTCCCACGCTAACAGCCTTCTTGGCTGGATTCCACTATGCAATCAACAAGAGATTACAACTTCGAGTGCAAACACTTAGTAGTAGATCACACTATCTCACTAAGATACTCTTTTGGTATTTCTCTCACGATTACAAACGTTTAAGCTCTCAAGAGACAAGTATATGATCGAAAGTCGCTCAGACTTTGGAATTATAAATTCTACGCTCCGTCTCTTGCTTGCTCATCAGTCCTTCATCTCCTTAAATACTCCCCCACTTCCAAACTACCCGTTGGACAGTATCCCGGAGAATCGTCTTCCAATATTCCCATTGGACAGCTCTGTATCTAGAAGATTTGGTAGCCGTTGAGTGACAAAGGTAGAATCCCAAATTGATTCCGATCGCCCATACAAATGAAATCTTGGTTTCCATAAGTAAAGCTTCTTCATATAGAAAGTTCTTGTCTTCAAGATCCAATCGTCAATCAATTAGATTGAATCAATCAAATCAATCTTGATGTGGAATCCAAACCAGATCACTAGCCGTTGTATGATTGGGCTTAAGTTACGATTCATCAAATCTGGATGTAAAGTCTGAGTCTGTAGACTCTACAATATGAGTCTGTAGACTTTACAATCTGGGTCTGTAGACTTTACAATCTGGGTCTGTAGACTTTACAATCTGGGTCTGAACATATCTGCTTCTGAACAGATTTAGCTTTAAGGTCTGTACCCAGTTCAGCTTCAGCATAGAGTCTGTCTTCTGGTTCAGCTTTAGCATAGAATCTGTCTTTTGGTTCATCATTCACGTTCAGTTTGGAATTAGTCAGAGTTGACAGACTTCTGATGTAGAACAGACTTTGACACTAAAGTCTGGCAGTCTTCAGACTTTGAGTCTTGAGTCTGGCAGTCTTCAGACTTTGACACAGAAGTCTGGAAATCTTCAAAATATACTTTGGACATATGTTACGTTCAGTCTTCTGGTCGTCTTCATACTTTGACAATATCCTTTACATGTTCTATCATCTGCATGGTTTATTACTTAACCATTAAACATGTTAGTAGCCTTTGATTTATTTTGTCATCTTCAAAACATCATAAGGGATTTCCCTAACAATCTCCCCCTTTTTGATGATGACAAAACAATCTCTGAATATGCAGATTTGTAAACATACTTTTAAATCAAAGGATATTAGAAGATAACAAATAGATTGAGCATAAGAATATATATAAAAATAATCGCAGCTCAATATTATGCAATAAATAATATCAACCAATCAGTACATATGCATATTCATATCTTCTCCCCCTTTCTGTCATAAGCAAAAAGCGATAATAATGGAAAAAAGTATCACGTAGAGAATTATAACAAATATCTCGCATGAATCACAATTTCCAAAAATCAACTTTTATAAAGCAAGTCGAATATTAAAGATATGCAATATAGCTCACTTCGATCATATACATCAGCAAATATCCAATAAAAATAACGGATGCATCATAAAATTTACGTACCATTTTTGTCATAATAAAATGATAATATTAGTAAGAGATTTGTTAATGACAAAAGGTAATAAAAGATGCACTAACCGGATTTTTTTGAACAAATTCTGACACATTTACCTTCCTTCTTTTCATAACATGATCACGATCAATCAAAAAAGATTTTTCCAAAATTGATCAAAGCTCCCCCTCAATTTGTTGCCTTTTTGAGATGATCACGATTCTTTTCCTTTTCTTTTGGATTTGATTTCTCCCCCTGTCATCATGACAATATTTGCAAATAGAAACAATTGTTGCAATTGTCGCAGGAGATATTTTCTGATTGCACCAAAATTTGCGTAGATTCGCAATTATCCTTCCCTTAAAGAATTTCCTGCAATCAACTCATTTCCCTTTTTGGTATCCATCAATTTGGATCCTTCCTTGACGTTAGAGTAAAATAGAAAATCTCCATAATCAAATATTCTTTCTTAATTCATCGTAACAAAGTATTCAAAGAAAGAATATTATGCACAATGATATTTTGAAAAATAAATTCTAACTTAGTCATAGTACGATAAAATCAGAGAAAATAAAATCCTTGAATATCTCAGAAAAAAATATCTTGCAAAATTAGTATAACGTAGAATCGGATTTTTACTTTGCAAAATATGACAATTTGAGAGCATTAAACCAAATAATCTGAATTATCTCAAATAATCACACGTACTAAATCAAATCTTAACTCACAAATCACAAAAATAAATCATACGATTCTTTCTTCCATAAAGCAAAATATGATCATTATAAAATCTCAATCAACCAAGGATATAACGAATATCAAGCATAATGAGAATTATTGCCCAAATCAAATTGAGAATAAAAAATTCCTTACCAAATCCTCTTTCTTCTTTCTTCTTTATATCCTGCAAAAATAATTTATCTTTTCTTTGGTACCCATTTTTTCTTGGGTCCATGAGAGTTAGCAGAATATGTTGCTTTTATCCAATTTTTCTTAATAGGTCTCCAGACTTGAGAAAGATCTTGTTGCCTAAGTTGAGAATTCTCCTTTTTAAGTTCGAAAATCCTTTTAAGAGAAGATTTGAGATTTAAACAAAGCTCATTTATATACTTTGAAACTTTGAGATGAATTTTTGAATTTCTTACCTCGATTTCCTCATCGGATTCTGAGTCTGTATCCGAGTCAGACTTTGATTTTGAGTCTGTGTCTAAATCAGACTCAGATTTTGAATGTGCCATCAAGCATATATTTTCTTGATCATCATCTTCTTTCATGATTCTTTTATGGCCATTATGCTTGTATTGACTTCTTCCATCGAAGTTCCTTCCTTTTCTACTCAGCTTTTTGAATTTCTTGACCATAAAGGCTAGTTCTTCGTCGTCCATGTCATTTTCTGAGTCTGTTTCATCAAAAACAGCATTAGATATTAAGCAATGGACTTCTTACCTTCGGGATCTTCGTAATTAAGTTGTTCCACTTCATCGGATTGAAGAGTGCCAATCAATTCATCAACGGAGAGTGGCATAATGCTCTGAGTCTCCTGGATTGAGGTCTTGACATGGTTCCAATCTTTTGAGAGACCTCGCAAGAGTTTGTTGACCTTCATCGGGGTAGAAATTTGCTGACCTTGATATGCTAAACCATTTACAATTTCTGTAAAACGGCTAAACATATCTCCAATTGATTCTCCTCGCTTCATCTTGAATGATTCATATTGGCCAAGCAAGAAGTTTACTTTTGTCTCTTTTACACGATCGGTCCCTTCATATGTAACATGAAGTTTATCCCAAACTTCTTTTGTTGTTTCACATGAAGAGATTCTGTTATATTCAATAAGAGATAAAGCGCAATATAAAGAATAAATGGCTTTTGCATCAAGCACTTCTCTTTTTGACAACTCCGTCCGAGACATAAGAGCGGGGGGTTTGGTTTCTTTGTCTTTGCCATTTTTATTTGATGTAGACGCAGCAATGGGATTGATTCCTCTTTCCACAACATCCCATTGTAAGAGATCTCTGGATCTTAGGAATGCTTTCATTTTGTTCTTCCATACGTCGTATTCCTTTCCATCAAAATATGGTGACCTTGTATTGCTTTGCCCTTCCATAAGTCCTGGTGCCAACATACTAGCCATAAAGAATCTTTAGCTCAAAAGTAAAAACACTTTTATAAACCGAGCACTTGGCTCTGATACCAATTGAGAGTGCTAGTATGAACAAAATAAAGGAGTTAGGGAAGAGAATAAGAACACAAGATTTATAGTGGTTCGGCTTAATCCAAGCCTACGTCTACTCTCCCATGCTAAAAGCCTTCTTGGCTGGATTTCACTATGCAATCAACAAGAGATTACAACTTCGAGTGCAAACACTTAGTAGTAGATCACACTATCTCACTAAGACACTCTTTTGGTATTTCTCTCACGATTACAAACGTTTAAGCTCTCAAGAGACAAGTATATGATCGAAAGTCGCTCAGACTTTGGAATTATAAATTCTACGCTCCGTCTCTTGCTTGCTCATCGGTCCTTCATCTCCTTAAATACTCCCCCACTTCCAAACTACCCGTTGGACAGTATCCCGGAGAATCGTCTTCCAATATACCCATTGGACAACTCTGTATCTAGAAGATTTGGTAGCCGTTGAGTGACAAAGGTAGAATCCCAAATTGATTCCGATCGACCATACAAACGAAATCTTGGTTTCCATAAGTAAAGCTTCTTCGTATAGAAAGTTCTTGTCTTCAAGATCCAATCGTCAATCAATTAGATTGAATCAATCAAATCAATCTTGATGTGGAATCCAAACCAGATCACTAGCCGTTGTATGATTGGGCTTGAGTTACGATTCATCGAATCTGGATGTAAAGTCTGAGTCTGTAGACTCTACAATATGAGTCTGTAGACTTTACTATCTGGGTCTGTAGACTTTACAATGGGGTCTCGTAGACTTTACAACTGGGTCGAACATATCCGCTTCCTCGAATGCATTTAGCTTTAAGGTCTGTACCCAGCTTCAGCTTCAAAGATAGAGTCTGTCTTCCGGTTCAGCTTTAGCATAGAATCACTTCGGTTCATCATTCACGTTCGAGTTTGGAATTAGTCGAGTTGATAGACTTCGATGTAGAACAGACTTTGACACTAAAGTCTGCGGTCTTCGACTTTGAGTCTTGAGTCGCCTCTTGAGACTTTGACACGTGTCTGGAAATCTTCAAAATATACTTTGGACATATGTTACGTTCAGTCTTCTGGTCGTCTTCACACTTTGACAATATCCTTTACATGTTCTATCATCTGCATGGTCTATTACTTAACCATTAAACATGTTAGTAGCCTTTGATTTATTTTGTCATCTTCAAAACATCATAAGGGATTTCCCTAACATAAGGCTCTTCTCTTTCCTTGTTGGAAATTTTCTGTAGTTCCTTCCTGTAACTTTTCATCATGTATCGCCCACTTGATTCTTTCTCCAATCGTGACTAACCAGGGAACGTCCGGCATCCAGAGCTCATCATCTTCTCAAAGAATTCATACGAGAGACTTAAGAGAAAATAATTCTGTCATCTCCTTATCGTTTGGAGAAGGTTGGACTTGGGAGGCCATGGTATGCCAGCGCTGAGCAAATGCTCTAAAAGTTTTGGTCCGCTTCTCCTCAGTTTGAACTAGATCTTCATTGGAAGGATTACCAAAAAAGTCCTAAACGAATGGCAATTCTGCCAATGCAATCCTAAATTTTTTATTTTGGCAAATTCAGTCTTAAACCTTTTGTATTTTTGATACTTTAGTCCATCTGATCAATTTTACATCAAGAATTGGCACAATTACAATAGATTTAGGACTTTTTTGGTAATTTTCCTATTCTTCGTGTGTTGAAGCAATCTTAGTGGTATACTTGTACTGCTGGATGAAAGTTTATGCCAAATCCTCCCACTTCACTATTTTGTCCGGCTCGAGTAGTATGAACCACTGCAGTGCTGGTCTCGATAGACTCTCCTAAAAAGTCCGAATTAGTAGACGAACATTATCCGCGTACCTCCCCATCCCATGAGGTAATAGTTCAAATGAATCTTTGGATTGAGAATTTTACCATACTTCGTGAACTCAAGGATCTTAAATTTCTCTAGGAAGTTCATTGGAGCAAACGATAGGTCCTCCATTGCTTGGGCTTCATATCCTTGAATCAAATGGAGTTTTTCTTCCAGTTTGGCATATCACTTATTATTCTCATCCTCCGTTCGAGTGTATAGCTTCGGTAATAGGATCCAGTTCGATCACCACGGGCAACTCATATACAGTTGTTCTTCATTGGTTTTCCCTTGGGATCCTTAGGAATAGGCACAGGTGGAGCCGAGGGTGTGGCATGAGTCAAAGCAGGCTAGACCGCGGTTATCTTCATTCTATTCTTCGACGTCCATCTGCAAGGCTCTTGAATAAGTGCGAATGGGTGATCTTCGAGGAGCTGTAGCTTACTTGCCTGTGAGAAAAAAAGAAAAAAAGAAAAAACGAAAAGAGACAAAATAAGTATTTGAAATTAGAAAGGAAATAAAGTACAACCTTTCGGCAGTATCGTTCTTATCATAAAATAAGGATAAGAGAACCTTTCTGAGAGCCCTATCTCATAAAAATGGTCTCTCGTCAAGATTTCCTCCTAAGAGAAAAGCAAAATCGAAGGGGTAATACATGATAATCGGTCGATCGTCCCTTTGCAAAAAATAGAATAAGGAATTAAATAGAAAAATCATTACAAAATACAATATATAAGGAAATCCCTATAAATTCAAACTAGAACATGAAGGAAAATTCCTATAAAACTAAAAGGTGAAAGAAAAGCCCTATACGTCAAAACTAAGGCATAAAGGAAATCCCAACGCAATGCAGCCAGAAAACAAAATAGGAAACATAAAGCACTTCCTATGCCAAGTTGTATACCCAATAGAGCCATAGTACTGTCGGCGGAGTCGTTCATTTTCTAGGGTTAAACATTTGACTTTTGTAAGTGCCACGTCCTGCTACCTGATAGCTCGCTCAACTTGGATTTGGAGTTGAGTGGGCTTCTGGGGATATCGGGAATCCCTAGCCTGCATTCGGGCTCAGAAGGACGGCGCATGTAATTGAGGCATGATACTTCCTCATTTCACCTTCTAACTCGGTGGCCCAAGTGATATCTCTTCGTATACAATTGTACCATACGATCCGGACATGTTGACTCTCTCTTTTTGAGGCTCGACAGTCTCTCCTCTACAATGGCGCCATTCCGGAAGTCAAACTGAAATAATCCTAACTTAAGGGGCGGATCCTGACGTATTACCCGTAAAGGGTAATGAGAGGCACAACCATTAAGTCCCGAAAGTGGGATCGGGTTATCCTCTTCGCAAGTAAGGTATGCTCTACGAAACTTTGCTCGACGAAGTTGCTATTGAAATTGTTCGGGAGATACATTTTCCAAAAAGTAGATCCAATTGGAATAAGATTTCAAGGGAAGGAATCTATCCATATCTACATACCTTTGAATTGGACACCCATCCTTCAAAGATTCAATTAAGTGCATGTTTAAACCAAATTCTCTAAGGTGGGAGGAACCAAATTTGTAGGAGTCCTACTGGTGCACGGAGAGCAGCTTTTCCTTTTCCCTTAAATCGAGTAAGTGATAGAAAAGTTTCCGCTAAGATCATATTTCAGAAATGTCTAAATTTACTGACTCGTTGAAGAACAATTAAGGGATCCATGGACTTCTTAGAGATAGGAAATACTATGAACCTTAGAAGGAAAATCTTAGCAAGCTGATTACCGATTCCTTAGGTAAAATGGGATTAAGGCCAATATGTGGTAATTTCGTTCCATGAAAATTTTCATTTCTTAGGGCAAGTTGAATTCCACCGAATCAACCTAGTGATCCCTCTAAAAATTTTGTAAAAATGAGTTAAAAAAATTACGCGCGTTTCCATAGGTTACTAACCATTCACATAGCATCCTTCATGTTTCAGATAAACCTGTTGTGACTTCAACGCATACATCGAGGGGCATGATAGTTTGCGATGATCCAGCGGAAGAATAAAGCCCCGAAACCTGTAGATGCTGATTTTCCACAAATGATGTCGACTAGAGAAGCCATGTTCGGGAAAACTGAATCGCTACTTGCATTGGTTTTATATGGCATTCATGCATTCAGCATTACATCCCTCTTTTACGAGGGTAAGAGCAAAACCAAAATGTTATAAACCATTGTTATTTGCTTTCTTTGAATAATTTTGTTAATCCATGACAGCAATATAAATAGTTGATCCGGAGTTTGTAGAAGTACCATCAATTAATCAAAGAACGCTAGTGGTTCAATCTTTTCCAATTTATTTTTACATTTCCAGTATCTTTATATGGCTAATTGTGATTGTCTCAAACCTTAATATTTATAATTTTCTGATGCAAGCCTAGGGGAGGCTTTCTCAAACAATAGGATCGGGAGAGTGACTCGCGCACAAGAAACGGGACGAACAGTAATTTCAGCACTGCGCAAGCTCAGGAGAACAGTAGTATCTTTGTCGATACAGATCGGATCAACCTGATTCCAAAGCCAAATGAACAAAGACTTCTGGATCTATAATTTCTGTGTTTTGGGTTTTCTGAAATAAGCACTGTAGGATAGTCGAAATTGGGTTGGAAGTAACGAACAGAACAGGAAAAGATAGGAACTTCGTTGGTTGCTCTTCTAGGCCTCCAAGGAAGTTGAGGGGGGGCACCGATTCTTCTAGATCGATGACTGCAACTCTTCAAGGATGCAGATTTCGAAAGCTCCAACTCTTCAAGGACGGAGTGAAAACTCTTCTAGGTTTTCAAGGTATGAACTCTACAAGGTTCATGATACTTGCTTCAAGCAAAGCTTTTCATTTATCAAAAGTCGTCTGTCTTCTACAAGGGATTTGATGACTTATATCATCAAAGAAATAAAAACAGAGCATAGAAACTTGAGAGCATTAAAGAGCCTAGAAACTAGAAAAATAATAAAGAGCTTAGGAACTAGAAACTAGAAAAATAATAAGAGCTTAGGAACTAGAAACTAGAAAAATAATAAGAGCTTAGGAACTAGAAACTAGTAAAAGCATCACGTCTTCATGGCTCTCGAGGTGTCTTCTTTCAAACTTCTGGAATGGACTCAAGATATCATTATGGCTTCTCGGTTTCGTCGAGCTTTAATGCGGGCCGATCGTCTTGGTCGAGAGAGCCAGTCTTCAATGTGGGCTACATCATCCTCCCCATCTTTAAAAGAATTCGTCCTCGAATTCTTGCCATCATCATCAGAAGAATCTCCCACCCTACTAGGTGCCAACGTAATCTTCTTGCCTCCAAATTCAAAAGAATATGTATTTTGATAACCATCATGAATAGTCCTTCTATCAAATTGCCATGGTCGACCAAGAATAATGTGACTAGCATCCATCAGTAGAACATCACACCATATCTTGTCACTATAAACAGAACCAATGGACAAATTAACAAGGCATCATTTTGAAATAGTTACCTCAACGCCTTTCTTCAACCACGACATTTTATAAGGCATAGGGTGCGTTTTTAATTCCAACTTCAGCTTGTTTGCCGATACTTTAGAAATTATATTCTCACAACAACCAGAGTCAATAATTAATTGACACACCTTTCCCATGATTGTGCAAGCATAATGAAAAATATTGGTACGCAGCCACCTCTCTCTAGTGTCATCTCGAGGAGTAAAAAAAATTTTCCTCACCATAAGAAGTTCGCTAGTGTCAGAATGCACTATTTGTTCATCATCCGCAGCTTCTTCATCATTGTTCAACTCCTTTTCAAGTGGATCCTCAGCACTCTCATCAGAATCATTATCCACCAAGAAGGCTTTACCGGCTGGTCGATTCTTATTGATTCGACAATTGCTAGCACGATGACCCAACTCTCCACAAGAATAGCAACGTATTTCGGATGTAGCAGGTTGCTTTGAAACATGGGGCTGAGTAGAAGGCTTACTAGCATATTGCTGTCTTCGAGAATGAGAGCGCTCCATTTTGAGTGCCCGTTGGTGTGCATCTCCTAAGTCCCAAATGTCGAGGACTTCCAAGGCATCTTGAATGTAAAATTGAAGACCGTTCAAGTATTTGTTCACAAGCACATCCTCCGGGTCTTGGATATTATTACGAATCACCAACTCATTGAATTCATTGGTGTATTGGTCCACCGTTCGCGTACCTTGTTTTAGATTTTGGTACCATTGGTAGAGCTCTCTCTTATATCCTTTGGGGAGAAAATATTTTTGAATCTTGCCCTCCATCTTTCTCCACAAAGTGACTTGTGCTTTGCCAACGGCTTGGCGAGTTTGTTTTTCACGTCTCCACCAAGCAATCGCCTTGCCTCGGAATCGCATAGCAATGATCCCAACACAACGATTCTCCGGAACATTTCGATGCTCAAACACCTCATTCACAAGTGTTAGCCAATCAACAATTTCATCAGGAGATTCATTACCTGTAAATTCTGGAACATCTTTCTTGATTTCCTTTTCCCAATCTGGCTCACGAATATGTTGTAAACGATGTCGAACATGCCTCCGACTGTGAATAGATTGAACACTCTCCGAAGAGGAAGAGTCACCATGGGAATTTTCAGTCCTGGAATGGGGTGGAGAATTATTTGCTTCAGCCCTCAAACGCTGAACTTCTTGCATCAATTCATCAATTTGTTGTTGCATATTCTCAGCGAGTGTGTGCAATTCATTGAGGGGAATGGTTCTGCCGCCACGACGCCTAGCTTGTCTTGGAGGCATTGTCCTCTCTTCCAAAGCTCTGATACCAAATGATGCAAGCCTAGGGGAGGCTTTCTCAAACAATAGGATCGGGAGAGTGACTCGCGCACAAGAAACGGGACGAACAGTAATTTCAGCACTGCGCAAGCTCAGGAGAACGGTAGTATCTTTGTCGATACAGATCGGATCAACCTGATTCCAAAGCCAAATGAACAAAGACTTCTGTATCTATAATTTCTGTGTTTTGGGTTTTCTGAAATAAGCACTGTAGGATAGTCGAAATTGGGTTGGAAGTAACGAACAGAACAGGAAAAGATAGGAACTTCGTTGGTTGCTCTTCTAGGCCTCCAAGGAAGTTGAGGGGGGGCACCGATTCTTCTATGGTCTTGAATATAATCCATGGTCTTGAATGAATAAAAAGACTATATTGAACATTTTCATACAATTTAGTTATTGTATTGAACATTTACCAAAAGTTCATGACAAATTAAAAGTTCATGGATCATATTGTACATTAGGCTAAAATTCAAGAACCACATTAAATAAATTAAAAGTTTAAGGATCAAATTGTACACTAAGTCAAAGTTTAGAGATTGTTTATGTCATTATTCCAATTAGTTTCTTGTCCAAGAATAGGAAATGACCCCTCATTCCTTTGTCGATTGATTCATTGATCCATCCTTTTCTTTTTGTCTGTCCTAGTCTAATTATCAACTCACTTTCAGATTTTTACCCTACCTCTTTGCAGAGCATGAGAGTCAAAACCCATACCTGAAATTAAATGTCTCCACCCCCAACAAGTATTTCAATTCAACTTCAAGTCTGTGGATCGCATGAGACCTTAACTAGTTAGGTAACAATGGTTTACTGTTTCGTTATTTTGCATTAAATTATTGTTGTTACGTAATCTACAACCTCCCCGTTATTTTATAGTTGTTTATCACATTCGTTAAGTTACTATCAAGAGGAAGCTTTCTAGTAGGGAGAGGTAGGATCGTAAAGTTTTCTTGAGGGGAATTAAAGTTAGACCTTGTCCGTTCGATTTCGTCCATATGGGTATCCCATTTGATGCTAATTTCTTATTGGACTTGCATTTAAAAAACGCACGAACACTTCTAAAAGATCTTATTTATAGATCCCAAAAAAATTGGAAAGCTATAGTTTTTACTAATACAATACATGAAATATAATTTAAACATCTACATAAGAACATTCATATGAAAAATGACATAGTTTAAGAAGAACGAATAAACTAATGATTCATATGTTCCTAATAAATTTTTGTTGTTGGGTTGATAAATGGCGGCTCACATTGTAAAATCACACCTTAAAACAAATATTTCAATAAATTAACTTCAGGTCCGGGCAAGACCCTAACTATTTTGATAATAACAGTCTATAGTCTCAGTATTATACATTAATTATTGTTGTTACATAAATTCAGCACCTTTTAATTATTTTCAACACCGGAATTTTGATCATTAACAATCCCCAAAAGGAGATGGGCCCCATTAGTTTCAGCCCAAGTGATATCTCATAACCCAGTTAGGCTCGCAAATTCGGCCCTAGAAGCTACCATCCACGCATGACTTGCCCAAAGCCTATTAGGGTGCGAATGATAACTATTCTAGTTATAAATTGATTTCTGGAGTACAAATAAATTTTTCTATTTTTATTCTTGGATGAGTTTTTGAGCAAAAATGTATGTTTGATAAAGACACAAAATTTCTCTCTTTTAGGTAACAGTGGCAATGGCCAGCGGCGGCCTGTAGGGGACGTGATGGATAATGGTAGTGGGTGGCTGCGACTGGTGGGGGTGGCAGTGAATGGTGGCCACGAATGGCAGGTGACAGTGATGGGTGGGCAATTGGCTACTATTGAAGATGAGAAATGAGAAGAGTTTTTATTTCTCAATTTTGTTTTAGAAATAAAGAAGTACAAAAATTTTATTTTTCATTTTTATTCCAAACCTATTTTAGAAATAAAAATTTGTTTTAGAATTAGAAAAAAAAAATTGTGTTGCCGAATGGATTTTTATTACAGAAATAAGTATGAAATAGAAAAATAGTTTTGGAATAAAAATAAAATGATTATCATGTGTGCCTTTAATAGTCGCCTGATAGCAAAGTTGAAAGAATGATAGGAAAAAAAAGAGCCCGAACAAGCCCATCGCCTAGGCTCAGCAGTTTTGGGTTAATTGGGTCAGGCCATTTCGGCTAAACAGTTTTACTGTGCACATGGCCCATCTTGAATATTGGCTCAGCCCATCTCCCCTTTTATCTCTTTCTCGCTTTCTGAAAGTAAGGGAGAGTAAGGGAGGCGGTGCAAAAAATAGCGAGTGGAGTGAACGAACCAGCTGGGCAAGGGAATCCAAGGACGATCGTTATACGAGAAGATTCGTTCGCAAACCCTTCTAGAATCGCTGAGTAGGGGTGAGCATGGTCCGGGTTGGTCCGGGCCACCCCCTAACCCTAGGACCAACCCGTACAGTGTCGGTCCTCAATTTTTAGGACCGAGGACCGACCCTATTGAGCCTGGGACCAAGGACCGGACCAACCCAATGGGTTCGGTCCGGTTCCAGGGTTAACCCGGGACCAATTGATAATTTTTTTCGTCTTATTTTTTATACTCCCTAAAAAAGGAAACCTACAAATTTAAATTACACATCCATCGGCAATGCGACATTATGCAACTAAACTATAAATACAATACATATTTAGCAAATTTAAGATGACATAATAATAGAAATTTCGTACCTGCTAACCGCTTATCGAGATATAGGACAAGATGGAAAGTTCTTGTAATTATCTATCTTTAATATTCATAACACCATATGCAAAAGCGTTTTCCTACATTTGATTATGTAGAGTCCACTCAACCAAAAAATGAGCTTCACACCACTTGACTAACAAATCACAGTAGCAATTGCAGTACTACTCTACTCTTTAAAAACTTTTACCATTTGATACAAATTGAAAAGCAAAGTGCAGTTGAAATTCATTAGTAAAATACAATTAAACCATAAAAAGTTCAAAATATTTAATATAAACAATGAATATATAACGTTTTAAATTGAAATTACTATTAGTGCTATTGATAGAACATCTGAATATAATATAATATAACAGACATTTTACTTAGGTTTGAATATATAAAAGAATTATAAATAATATAATATAATATATAGGGTTGGTCCAGGGTTGGACCGACCCAAAACTCTTAGGACCGAGGACCAACCCGCACAGTGTTGGTCCTGGAATTTCAGGACCAAGGACCGACCCAGTCCCCTTGGGAACCGGACCAGGACCGGCAGGGTTGGGCCGGTCCAGGGTCGGTCCAGGGTCGACCCTAGACCGCTGCTCACCCCTATCGCTGAGTCATGAGATTCGGCTAATGGATTTTGGCTATTTCGGTGAGGTGAATGCATCATTCAAAGAAAAGATTCGTTCACTGGGTGGCCTCGGCTCGGGTAAAAGGAGAGAGCTAAGGAAGCATAAGGAAGAGGGGAAGAACAGAAAGGGGAGAGAGCTTAGAGGGGGAGACAGCCAAAAAAAAAAAAAAACAGAAAAAAAGAAGGGAGGATTCGGGGGTTAGGATTTTTCTCTCAGAAGGAGTGCTCGTCTCCCTCGGGAGGCCATTCTCCTCGCATTCCTTCTTACCTTCGCCAGTAGCCGCCTCCAAGCCACGACACTTATCGCTCCGGTCCGACCTTATTCTCCTGGACGAGGAGACTGAAGAGCTGTATGTTGGTCTGGCTTCCCTACCTAGAAAGCTCACGTTTCCTGTCAGCATCCCATGGAGCTTGCTTACTCTGATCCGCCGAGTAACTGCGCCCTGCAACTTTTCCCCTACGAGGTAAGGCTTTTACTCTTTTTCGGTTGAACCGGCGGTAAAACCTTGTCTTCTCCGGTTTGCACATGTGGGCTTTGAGTAAGCCGTCTCTAGTTGCTTTTGAATATTATTTGTGGTTTCTTTTGACCGTGGATGCGAGCTCGAGTCCAGAATGGGTTTATAGTCTTCATTCAATCCATGCTCACCATTTGTTCGATGAAATGACCCCAAGGCAAATCTGTGAGAATAGCGCCTACTCTGTCAAGTCTGAAGACATCTAGTATGTTTGCCTTTAATTGATGGATTTTTTGGTCATTGGGCATGGTTTTTTTGGATTTCCATTGCCATCATTGCTTTGTGTGTTGTATTTCCATGTTTGTGCCCTTGGTGTTTGGCGGTCCGCGATGAGAAAACCGGTCAACTCACTCTTTGGAGCTACGGCTTTGCGAAGAGATTGTGCTGGTTCAACCCTCAACCCATGCTTTGATCATTTTCTGTAAACATCCAGCTACAAATGTTTGATTGCTTTAACATTTGATGGGGGCCAGAGTTGTCAGCTGGTGACTAGTCTTCTGTTGATGGATGACACTCTGAGATGGTCGTGTTGTAATTATGGTGGGTCAATGGATCAACAAAAGTGAGTAACACGAGATATGTCTCTTCAGTTTATGTATCTCATTAGTTTATGTATCTCTTTGATTCATGTATATACTTAATCCATGTGTCTTTTTAGCTCATGTATCTCTTTTATACATGAATTCTCAATTCTGTAAATAGATTTGAAATTCGTCACTCCAAGGATGACCGGAACGACATGCAACTCCTTCACTTCTATTTTTCTCTAAGCGTGTCGGTTTCGAGAAGTGTTCGACAGAATCTAGTCTACATAATATTAATTCACACAGGTTCAAGGTGTTATATCTTAGGATGTATAATTCATAAAGTTGCTTAACACCTTTGATAGGAACTAAGTGCCTTAAGAATATTCAGTTAATTGTACCTCACCTATTTAATTTTGTCAAAATTTTACAGTAATCTTCGCTAGTCTATTTTGATTATAATATTGGTGTATTCTTCACTTGTAAAGAAGATCTATTCATTAAGCTTACTCATCAACTTGATCATTATTGACGTCATTGCCTTCTTTGAGTTATTATTTTCCGATTACAACAAATAGTGCAAGTATTCTTCATCCAATACATCATCTCTTCTATATAGATTTCCAACAATATTAAGGTGATTATAGTACTGTTTGTCGGGTTTATAAAAAAATCAAGATGGCTGATATCAATCAAGTACCCAATGATGTTTGGAACATTTCTAGAGATGTTCCTATAGTTGTTTCAACTAGTGAGGTACAGACTCCGTGGTATTATGTTGTGGTAACAAATGCCATAAGCCTTTCGGCTAAAACCATCTATGGTGGTACTAGTATAAGTTGCTTGATCGATATACTCGGGACTATTTTTCAAAACAGTACAGGCCAAATGATTTATGGCTCTATTTTTGGGGATGGTTTAACATGCTTTACCTTATTTGATTGTACCGTCTTTGGTAGCATCGAATGAGAAACCAAAGAAATTTACCGGTGTGGGCTTTAAGTAATGGCAGTAGAAAGATGATAAGAGATTGACTATTGTGGTGATGTTTGAGATATCCTTAGTGTTGAATAATACTGATTGATGATTGGACATAGGTGCCACAAATCACATTTGTGTGGATAAACACATATTCTTGTCTTACAAGAAGGTTGAGAAAAAAAGAGAAACTTTATATGGCTAACTCTACATTAGCAAATATTGCTGGGAAAGAAAAAATGATCTTGAAGTTCACGTTCAGCAAGGAAATCACGCTGCTAAATATGCTGCATGTATCGATGAAATAATCTCATTTTTGATCCCATACTTGTCAAGAAGGGTTTCAAAATTTTATTTGAATCTACTTTGTATTTTCCAAAAGGGGATGTATGTGGAGAAATGGTACTTGAACAATAACTTGTTCAAAGCCAATGGGTTATCATTGATGTAAACTTGAATTTCTTGTACCTAAAGACTATCAATAAAGAGAAGGCTTCAGTTTACACCATGAAGTCTCCTTGAATATGACATGGTAGATTAAGGCACATATATTATGGTGCAATGAAGAAGATAGCAAACTTGGGGTAAATTCTAAGGTTTGAGTTGGACGCCGATTACAAGTTTAAGATTTGTGTTGAGGCTAAGTTTGTGAAGAAATCTTTCAAAACGATTGAAAAGAATGAGTAAACCTCCACAACTAATCCATATTGATCTATGTGATTTAAAGTTTGTGCAAAGTAAATGTGCAAAGAAGTAACTTATCACTTCTGTAGATGATTGCACTTGTTTTTGTTATGTTTATTTGTTAATTAGTAAAGATGAGGCTATGATCATGTTTATCAAGTATAAAAATGAGGTCAAGAACCAATTTAATAGACGGATCAAAGTGTTTAGATTTGACAGAAGAGGAGAATATAATTATTCCAATTTAAAGAAGTTGTGTACATATTTAGAGATAATTCTCCAAACAACTTTACTTTATACTCCACAAAAAATAGAGTTGCTGAATGGAAGAGCATAACTGTAAAAGAGATGACTAATGCCATGTTCTTAAATTTATGTCATGTCCCGATCCTCGAGCGTGTGCCCATCCCTTAGTGGTCAATTAAATTGTGACGTCCTAGGACGCGTTGCTGATCCATTCATTTTAATGCGCATGTGGAAGCATATAAATAAATTCCTAGACAGCACAAATATGAGATAGAAAAGCAGGACAATAAATTTCAAATCAATCAACACAGCTTTTATAAACAATCCGGTTTACAAATAGAAGCCAACTCTAGGGTCTAAGTACATGAGGTCTATTTCCAAAAAGAACTTCTGAGCCACTCATGCTCTTGACCCTTCTGCCTCAAGTTCCAGGTTCTTCATACTAAGGACCTGAAAAGTTAAGCCCACGCCATTGTGGTAAGACAATATCTCAACAAGTTCACTCACAAACCCCAATTAGGAAGGAAATATGCTCTATGTACACAATACAAAAGACTTACCTCGCCTTAGTTCCCTTTTGCATGTTAGCACAATTTACAATACCCGAGCATTTGGAACATCTCAATCTTAGTCAATCAATCAATCAATTGAATCAACACAATTAATCCATCATTCAATCAAACAATCACTCACATGGGTCACATAATCAGACACGGACAATTCATTTCGGTGGTTCCATATACAACCAATATTCACTCTCAACATTCCAATTCAACATTCCCACTTCATATTCTAACTCCATGTTACAACTCCATACTCAATACCAGACTCAAGATTAAACTCAAAGCTTTAGAGGTAGTTCCCACGCGACTCAGGTCGTCATGTAACACTTAGCCCTTAATTACAACAAGCAAAGCACTAGAGGCGACTTACGCGAAGTCTCGCTATCGTGTAGTACTTAGTCCTTTATTGTACTAGGCAATAATACAAGGTACTAGAGGTGGCTCACATGAGTTCGATATCGTGTAACACTTAGCCCTTCACTATGCATGACAATACTGTAAGGCTCTAGAGGTAATTTCAATACGACTCAAGTCGCCATATAACACTTATCCCTTGATTACACTAAGCAATAGTATAAGGTACTAGATGCGACTCATATGAAGTTTCATTCTCATGTAGTACTTAGTCCTTTACCTGCTCACAATCCATTAGGTTCCCTCAACACAACACATATTACCTCATCTTTCAATAGTCATATTGCCATGACTATGAACCATCACACGATTATTCGCTCACAGCCAAGGATATTGTGCTTCGCACTTAAATTCTTAATTAAAATAATGTTTTGGCCTATTTTCTTCATGTTAAAAATACCCGATAAAAATAATCATGTGTGGGTACATGGTTGGCCTGGGTCAAAAATGCAATATCTTTCTTTTCAAAAATCCCACTATTTAATATAGTTCATAAAGACATTTTTTTGGCGTTATAAACCGACGTCCAATATTTTCTAATTAAATACCAAAATTACACAATTTGGGATAAATACCCAAAATTACACTTTCCACTTAATTTGCACAAATCAATACTCAATTAAATAAACCAAGTATACCATTGCAATCGACACGAAATTCTACTCACCGACTATCCTAGTATAATTTCCGGAAAATAATAAATAATTAAATAAATACCAAAAATAATTAAATAAATACAATTAAATGCCAAAAATAGAAACTTAAGCCGAAAATGCTTAATTAAACACCGAAATGAGCCCGAAAACTTCTTGAACCAATCTAGATAAATAGTATGATCTATCTAGTCCCTAATTAAGTCGTTCTATTCACCTAACAAGTAATTAAATCGCTAATCCGTTCTAACTAACGACCTAAACCATACTTAGCCTAAACTAATAAACCCTTAAGCATAATTAACTCCCTAAGCAGAGTTTAGTGAGTAAACTCACTAGTTTAGCGTGAAAATCGATTCATGTTGATGGCGGCATGACGGTGGCCGAAACTTGGACTTACGATGACGCCAACGGGAGCTCGGGAGGGCTCAAAAACAGCCCAAGACGGCTCAGCAAGGCTGAGCTTCAGCCTTGGTTCTGTGGCTGGGTTGCAGGCTGGTCGCGGCTGGTCTGACTTTGGTGGCGCGGCAACGGTGGTCACAGTTGTTGGCTGTTGGAACGGACGGGCAGAGGAGGCGGTCTGCTGGTGAATACGCTGGGTGGCTTCGTTGGACTAGGTTGGGCCGCTGAATGGGCGTGAGACTAAATTGAAATCGTTTTGATGGAGGTGGGCTGGCAGGTGGCGTCGCTGCAGGCATTGAAGGCTAGCGGTCAACAACTCGGTTGAAGGAAATCGGTGAGCTACTGGCAGCGAAATGGGAAAAGAAAGCGGTTGGTTTTTGCGGCAGCTGTGAGGAGGTGAAGCGAACGTGGCAGCGGGTTGGGGAAATGGAGGGGTTCGGTGGAGACAATGAAAGTGGCACCGTAGAACCGAAGTGGAGGAGGAGCGGGGCATGCGAAGTCAACCTCACGGCTTCATTGGAGGAGTTGGACTCGGTGGAGCTGCAACGTGACGATGGACAGGTGTTGCTGAAGCTTGGAGCGTTGGCCGAGGGAGAATGGGCTGGCTTCGGTGCAAGAGGCGGTGGAGGTTGGCTGGTGCGTGAGAGGGAGAGAAGACCGAAGCAGCAGACTTCAGTGAAGTGGGGTGCTCGAAGAAGAGGATCCGCGGAGGCGTGTGAAGGAAGCCGGAGAAAAATAGGGGTAAAAGTCAAGCCAAAATATCCAATACCATCATGTCTTGGTTCCCACAAGCCCACGTGTTCATCACCTTTGTCCCCCAATATATTTTCTTGCATTATATTTCCATAAATAGCCAA
Organism: Eucalyptus dawsonii; assembly: GCA_016097615.1. Classification (NCBI taxonomy): domain Eukaryota; kingdom Viridiplantae; phylum Streptophyta; class Magnoliopsida; order Myrtales; family Myrtaceae; genus Eucalyptus; species Eucalyptus dawsonii. Next base: position 28,495,838 of record CM027878.1, read on the forward strand.
ATTGGTGCCAAATGTTGGAGCTCGCATGCCAACCTCCGAATTTCACCCATAGAGCTTCAATTTCTTCATCAATTTCCCCAATTTGATGACTAAATTTGCTGCAGAGGAAGCCTACATAATTTCCACAATTTCCTTTCGCCAAATAGCTCACTAAGGAGGCTAAACATCCACTCTATTTGGCCCATCCGAATTTCCTTTATTTTCCAAATTGTCCAAATTGATTTTCCGTAAAAATCTCGACCTCGTCGAAAACTCTTCAAGGATGAGTTAACGTTCCTAAAATAAATCGTGACATGATAGACTTTTAATTTTTGAAATCGGGTTCAAATTCGTTGTTAATTTCAATCTGACGCGATTTTAGCGTAACCTACCTATCGAGTAGCTTGGAGGAATTTTTAGTGCAATTGACCGGTGGTCGATTATTTTCAAGCCACAATGTACATCTTTGACACATTGGCGACTCTTGATTGTCGTGAAAACCTCAAGATTTCAATTATGGGCACATAATACCAAAACGACAGAAAAATCAGTCTAGTGCCGATCGACGAAAATTTTGCAATCAGGTGGAATCACTCACACTTTGATCACATATCTCAGTTGAATTGACCTATCTCTGATCTCTGATCGATTTTGACAGTGTCGTAATAATCCTTACAAATTAGCACGGTCGAGCAATCGATTTATGGTCGAATTCTCAAGTCTATTGCATTAAAACATAACCTGAAAATCAGGATATCACAACTCTTCTCCTTTTATAAAAATTTCGTCATCGAAATTTAAACCATTACAAATTTTTAAACAAAAAAGTGGGGGTATCGTCGTCTCATCGAGTCTTCACTTTTCCAAGTTGCTTCTTCTATGTCGTGGGGTTGCCAAACCACTTTTAACCAACGGGATTGTCTTGATGCACATCATATGTTCTTTCCAATCCACAATCTAAACCGGGCTTTCCACGTACAACATTCTGTCGTCCACGTCTAATTCTTCAAAATTTAGCTCGTGGGTCAGGTTAGGCCCATACGTCCTCAATATCGATATGTGAAAGACGTCATGCACTTGCGTCAACCTCGGCGGCAATGCAAGACGATACGTTAGGATCCCGATTCTTTCCAGAATCTCAAAGGGACCTATGTACCTTAGACTCAGCTTTTCTTTCATGTCGAAGCGCGAAATACCCCTCATTGGTGACACCTTAAGAAAGACGTGCTCACCAACTTGGAATTCCAATAGTCTTTGGCACTTATCTACGTAGCTTTTCTGACGGCTCTGAGCGGTCTTTAATCTATTTCTGATGACGGCAATCGCATCCACTGATTGCTGGACTAACTTTGGGCTTGTAATCTTTCGTTCTACAACCTTATCCTAACAAACTGGTGTTCTGCACGCTCTGCCATACAACGCTTTGAAAGGAGCCATCTGAATGCTCTGCTGATAGCTGCTGTTGTAGGAAAACTCGATAAGATGAAATTGTTTCTCCCAGCTTCCCTTGAAATCTAGCACACACACTCTCACATGTCCTCGAGAGTCTGAATCGTCCATTTAGACTGGCCATTTGTTTGCAGATGGTAAGCCATACTGAATTGCAGCTTCGTTCCAAAGGCGATCTGCAAGCTTTTCCAAAAGGCGGTTGTAAATCTCGGGTCTTTATCAGATGTAATCATCATCGACACTCTGTGCATATGAACAATCTAATGTACGTACAATTCTGCATATCTGTCCAAAGCAAGGTCCTTCCGTATGATGATAAAGTGAGCCAACTTTGTCAGTCCGTCGACCACAACCCAAATAGAATCATTACCCCTCTGACTCTTTGGTAAGCCTGTCATAAAACCCATTATGATGTGTTCCCATTTCCACTTGGGAATCTCGAGAGGTTGCGTAAGTCCTCTCGACTTACAATGCCAGGCTTTCACTTGTTGACACATCAGAAACTTGGCGACATGCTTGGCGATGTCCGTCTTCATATCGGGCTACCAATAGTGTTGATACAGATTTCAGTACATCTTCGTACTACCAGGATGAATGCTGTAACTATTACGATGAGCTTTTGACAAGATCTCTTCTTTAAGCTCTACATCGTTAGGTACACACAATCACCCTAAAACCTTAGTGTTCCGTCATCAAAAATCTAAAAATCAGCCTTTTTCTTATCGGTATCCTCTTGCAGGATCTTTTGAATCTCTAGGTCTGTCAACTACAGTGTCTTGATTCTTATTTGCACCTCCGACTCAATTTTGAGGGTGGTTATAAGATTTGAAAGGTGGCTTACCTCAAATTTGAAAACCAAATCTTTAGCTCATTCGAGTAAAATCCACGCTTGAATCACCATCTGCGCAATCGATGGCTTTCAACTCAACGCATTTGTAACTTCCATTCCTTCAATTTTGACAGCGGCATACAGTAAGGGGCCTTAGAGATTGACTCTGTCCTAGGGGCCAACTCAAGCATGAACTCGATATCCCTTTCTGAGGGCAGACTAGGTAATCCTTCAGGAAACACCTCAGAAAACTCTCGTACCATAACTACGTTATCCATCTTCGATTTCTCAACTGTCGTATCCACTACAGTTGCCAAATAATCTTGGCAACCTACATCCAAAAACTAGTTGCCTTAAGTGACGAATTTAAAATAATCGAGGGTCCTTCTCGATTTCTAACAAATTCCAAGCTTCCACATGCTAACGGCTAAACTGGGTTACTTCATGACAACAATTCATTACAACAAGATGCGTCTTGGACCAACCCTTTTTATATATGACGTCAAAGTTATACATAAGCAAAAAAGTTGAGTACAACTCTAACTAGTGATTCTCCTTTTTACAACTCCATTTCAACAAACTAAAATTCTACAAGCTTAACCAAAATCCTACTGTGCCACACTGATAAAATTACCCCAAAAACATTCTTCTCCTAATCGATGCATGGCTCGGTTCATTCCTATCCCTTTCGCTATCCTAGTGGCATCCTATTTGTGATGTATTCCCTCTATTCTATCCCATCGGTGACGGCGGTAGCAATTGCTGTGGTCTCATTTGTCTGTGCGGACAATCCTTGAACTTGTGGCCATGCTGGCCACATTAAAAACAAGCCCCCGTCCTAGTATAACATGGAGCTGAACCATGTCTTTTCCTACAGAAATGACACACATCGTTCAAGTTAGGCGTTGACTTTCTAATCCTATCCATTTTGTTGGGCAGAATGGGATACATTCCTTCAGTCATAGGTTTATTCCCAAACTTATTTCCATCCCTGCTTGACCTGAACCCTGACCCAGATGTGGTGACCTGCTCTCTCAAGCTTCTTTCTATCAGCTGGGCCCGATTATACACCTCATTATAGTCCTTCAGATTAAACTGCACTAGTGGGTTCTTCAATTCTAGTCAAAGGCCATTCCTGAACCTTCGAGCTTTATCTTCGAGATCCTCCACTAGTCTTAAAGCATACTGAGACAACTTTGCGAACTTGACCTTATATTGGTCCACGGTCATCATCCCTTGGCGAAGGCACTGAAATTCCTCCATCTTCTGTTCTCGATTGTTACTCGAAAAGTACTTACTGTTGAAGGATCCAAGAAAGACGTTCCACACTCGAACCACGCCTTTGGGGAAAACCATACCTCTGGTGGCCCTCCACCAAGTATTCATGTTACCCTGCAGCTGGTATACTGCTAGGACAACATTTTCCTCCTCATTGCACATCAGAAGTGCAAAGGCCTTCTCCAGGTCCTGAATCCAAAGCGATGCAGCTTCGGGGTCTCCTACACTGGTGAACCATGGCGGGTTCAACTTCAAGAACTGTTCTACCAACTTGTGAATCGGTCTCTCCCTCTCCACAATTTCTTTCCTAGCCGCAACTTTGACAGTTACGTCAGCGGCGGTGGCTTTTTAGGCCTGTTGCACCATTAGTGCTCACATTGCTTCAAGCGTTTGCATGATCCCTTCAATCCTGGGATCACCAGGGATTGCTACCCCAGCACCATCAGGAGATGGTGCTACACCACTAGCATTAGTCTGAACTGGTGCTCGACAACAACCCCCTCGGGTACCGACCCTAGTCGGCGTCCTACCTCGAGTAACAGGTCCAATGGTTCGCTTTCTAGGAGTCCTCTGCTCCTGATCACTCATTATGCTGATTCTTTATAGAAACCAGCTTTCCAATTCCACACAGAATTAGAAATTGAGCGATCACACCAAGCAATCTACCAAACAACTATCACTGACATACACCGGCATAAGATAAGGGTCATTCCTACTAACTATCCCATAAACCATCATACCTTATCAATCCAACTATCGACCGGCTCTGATACCACTTTGGGCGGGGATGTCATGCCCCGATCCTCTAGCGCATGCTCATCCTTTGGTGGTTAGTTAAATTGCAACATTTCATGATGTGTTGTCGACCCATTCATTTTAATGCGCATGCGGAAGTGTATAAATAAATCCCCAGATAGACAAAGATGTGATAGAAAAGCAAGACAACAAATTTCAAATCAATTAAGTAGCTTTTATAAACAGTCTGGTTTACAAATAGAAGCCAACTCTAGGGTCTAAGTACAATAGGTCTATCTCCAAAAAGAACTTCTGAGCCACCCATGGTATTGACCCTTTTGCTTCGAGCTCCGGGTTCTTTACACTAAGGACCTGAAAAGTTAAGCCCACGACGGGGTGAGACAATGTCTCAGCAAGTTCACCCCCTAAACCTCATCTAAGAAGGAAATACGCCTAGAGACAGTCTATGCACACAATATAGAAGACTTACCTTGCCTCAGTTCCCTTTTGCATGTTAGCACAATTCATATATCACCTAAGTGCAGTAACAACACTCGAGCGTTTGGAACGTCTCGTTCAATCTTAGTCAATCAATCAATCAATTGAATCAACACAATTAATCCATCATTCAATCAAACAATCGCTCACAGGGGTCCCATAATCAAACATGGACAATTCATTTTAGTGGTTTCATCTACACCCGATATTCACTCTCAACATTCCAATTCAACATCCTCACTCCATATTCTGACTCTACATTACAACTCAATACTCAATACCAGACTCAAGATTAAACTCAAGGCTCTAGAGGTAGTTCCTATGCGACTCAGGTCGCCATGTAACACTTAGCCCTTGATTACAACAAACAATAACATAAGGCACTAGAGGAGACTTACACGAAATCTCGTTATTGTGTAGTATTTAGTCTTTTATTGCACTAGGCAATAGTATAAGGTACTAAAGGTGGCTCACACAAGTTTCGATATCGTGTAGCACTTAGCCCTTCACTATGCATGACAATACTACAAGCTCTAGAGGTAATTCCCATGCGACACAAGTCGCCATGTAATACTTAGCTCTTTATTACAATAAGCAATAGTATAAGGCAATAGAGGCGACTCACATGAAGTTTCATCCTCGTGTAGTACTTAGTCCTTTACCTGCTCACAACCCATTGGGTTCCCTCAACATGACACGTATCACCTCATCTTTCAATAGTCATATTGCCATGACTATGAACCATCACACGATTATTCACTCACAGCCAAGGATATTGTGCTTTGCACTTAAATTTCTCAATTAAAATAATGTATTGGCCTATTTTCTTCATGTTAAAAATACCCAATAAAAATAATTGTGTGTGGGTACACTGTTGGCCTGAGCCAAAAACGTAATATCTTTCTTTTCAAAAATCTCACTATTTAATATAGTCCATAAATACATTTTTGGCGTTATAAACCGATGCCTGGTATTTCAAAATTACATAATTTGGGATAAATACCTAAAATTATACTTTCCACTCAATTTGTACAAATCATCACTCAATTAAATAAACCAAGCATACCATTGCAATAAGTACAAAATTCCGGTCATATCCCGGTATAATTTTTGAAAAATAATAAATAATTAAATCAATACAAAAAATAATTAAATAAATACAATTAAATGCCAAAAATAGAAACTTAAGCTGAAAATGCTTAACTAAACACCGAAACAGGCCTAGAAACTTCCCGACTAAACACCGAAACAGGCCTAGAAACTTCCCGACCTAATCTAGATAAATAGTACGATTTATCTAGTCCTTAATTAAGCCGTTCTATCCATCTAACATGCAATAACAAGTAATTAACTTGCTAATCCGTTTTAACTAACCACCCAAACCATGCTTAGCCTAAACTAATCAAGCCTTAAGCATAATTAACTCCTTAAGTAGAGTTTAGTGAGTAAACTCACCAATTTAGTGCGAAAACCAGTTCATGTTGATGGTGGCATGACGGCAGCCGAAACTTGGACTTACGGCGATGCCAACAAGAGCTCGGGAGGGCCCGAAAACGGCCCAAGATGGCTCAGCAAGGTTGAGCTTCAGCCTCGGTTCTCTGGCTGGGTTGCGGGCTGGTCGCGACTGGGCTGACTTCGGTGGCGCGGCAACGGTGGTCACAGTTGTTTGCTGCTGGAATGGACGAGCAAAGGAGGCGGTCTGTTGGTGAAGACGCTGGGTGGCTTCGTTGGACTAGGCTGGGTCGCTGAATGGGCGTGAGACTGAATTGAAATCGTTTCGGTGGAGGTGGGCTGGTAGGTGGCGTCATTGTAGGCGTTGAAGGCTGGCGGTCAACAACTCGGCTGAAGGAAATCGGTGAGCTGCTGGCAGCGAAATGGGAGAAGAAAGCAGTTGGTTTCTGCGGCAGCTGTGAGGAGGTGAAGCCGATGTGGCAGCGGGCTAGGGAAATGGAGGGTTTCGGTGGAGACAACAAAAGTGGCGCCACAGAACCGAAGTGGAGAAGGAGTGGGGCATGCGAAGTCAACCTCATGGCTTCGCTAGAGGAGTTGGACTTGGTGGAGCCGTAGTGTTGACGATGGACAGGTGTTGCTGAAGCTTGGAGCACTGGCAGAGGGAGAATGGGCTGGCTTCGGTGCAAGAGGCGGTGGAGGTTGGTTGGTGCGTGAGAGGGAGAGAAGACCGAAGCAGCAGACTTCGGTGAAGTGGGGCGCTCGAAGAAGAAGGAGGATCCGCGGAGGCGTGTGAAGGAAGCTGGAGAAAAAGGGGGGGGGGGTAAAGTCAAGCCAAAATATCCAATGCCATCATGTCTTGATCCCCACAAGCCCACATGTTCATCCCCTTTGTCCCCCAATATACTTTCTTGCATTATATTTCCATAAATAGCCAAATTGGTGCCAAATATTGCATCCCGCATGCCAACCTCCGAATTTGCTGCGGAGGAAGCCTACACAATTTCCCTTTACCAAATAGCTCACTAAGGAGGCCAAACATCCATTCTATTTGGCCCATCCGAATTTTCTTTCTTTTCCGAATCGTTCGAATTGATTTTCCTTAAAAAACTTGAGCTCGCCGAAAATTCTTCGAAGGATGAGTCAATGTTCCTAAAATAAATCGTGATATGACAGAACTTTCAATTTCTGAAATCGGGTTCAAATTCGCGGTTAATTTCAATCTGACGTGATTTTAGCGTGGCCTAACCTATTCGGTAGCTTTTAGGAATTTTTAGCGCAATTGAGCCATGGTCGATTATTTTTGAGCCACAATGTATATCTTCGACACATTGACGGCTCTCGATTGTCGTGAAAATATCAAGATTTCAATTACGGCACACGGTACCAAAACGACAGAAAAATCAGTCTAGTGGCGATCGACGAGAATTTTGCAATTAGGTGGAATTACCCATACTTTGATCACATATCTCAGTTGAATCGACCTATCTCTAACTCTGATTGATTTTGACAGTGCCGTAATGACCCTTGCAGATTAGCATGGTCGAGAAATCGATTAATGGTCAAATTCTCAAATCTATTGTGCTAAAATCCCTTAATGGGTTAATCAAATAGACTATTTATCTCATGAGTGATCAGCTTAGAGAATAGAACTATAGGTGCGTCGATGAAAAACCCGACTTATTCAATTGAAAACAGAACTTGAAAATTAGAATGTCACAATTTAGGTTTACCTGAAAACTTGTGAGGGGAGGCAGTTCTAACTGCAAACTATATTTTAAGTAAAATACCTTGTAGGAAGATGAGTAAGACTCCATATGAGTTATAGAATGGAAGGTGACGATCTTAGAATTTTTTTTTTAAGTGTGGGGGTGCTTAGCTGAGGTGGCGATTCCTCCTCTAAATAAACTTGGTTGGGACCTAAAATGATAGATTGCATATTCATCGGTTAAACACAAAATAACAATGCATACAGATTTTTGGTTAACATATATGAAAATATGGAAATCCATGTCAACACTATCCTTGAATTAAGGGATGTTGAATTCTTTGAAAATATATATTGCGAGAAAAGAAATCAGGATGAACCTTCTCAAAAGAGATTTAGAAAATCAGAATTTGAGAATGATGAAGTTTAAACTAAAGAAGTCGAACTTCGAAGGAGGAAGAGGTCATGGTTGAAAAATCTTTCGGACTTGATTTTCTAATGTGAATCTTAAATTATGAGCATCAAATGTTTCAAGAGGTAATGTCAACTCCAAAGGCTCTTTACTAGGAAAAAGCTATTGATAATGATATTGATTCTATCACAAGTGATCACAGTTGAAAATTGGTTGCTCTTCCATCAGGAAATAAACCAATTTGATGTAAAGGGATCTTCGAAAGGCAACGAAAAACTGATGGTTCCTTAGATAAGTATAAAGCATGACTTGTTGCCAAAGGGTTTGCCAAAGGGTTTAGACAAATAGGGGGTTTAGACTACTTTGATACTTATTCATCTGTAATAAGAATAACATTAGTTAGGATGTTGATTGCTATAACTTCGCTAAATAATTTATGGGTACATCAAATAGATTTGAAAACTGCATTTCTAAATTGTAATCTCAACGAGGATATAAACAATTTGAAGGATTTAAAGTCAAAGGACAAGAACATAAAGTGTGTGAAATTGTCAAATCATTTTATATGCTTAAAGAAGCTTCTAAACAATGGCATGAGAAGTTTGATTGTGCGATGATTCAAAATGGATATAGAAGCAATAAGTGTGACGAATGTGTGTACAATAAATTTGTGATCATTGGACGTGTACTTATTTGTCTATATGTAAATGACTTGTTGATTTTTGGAGATAGCTATGAGGTTATCAAAATCACCAAGAATGTTCTCAACAAGAACTTTAAGATGAAAGACTTAAATGTTACAGATGCTATATCCTACATCAAAATTCTAGATTTAAAACAATCTCATTATATGAAAAAGGTAATTAAGAGATTTGAAGGGTTCAACATGAAAGATGCGAATAATCATTTTCTTCCACATTTAACTTTAAGAAAGAATACTGGAAACAATGTCAGGCAGCTGGAGTACTCTCAAGTGACCAGCAACATCATGTTCATCATGAAGTGTGCTAGACCAAATATTGTGCACTCAGTAGGAAAACTAAGCTGGTATACAAATAATTATAGTCATGAGTATTGGAATGCTTTTTAAGAGTGTTGGTTAATTTGTAAAGAAGCAAATACTATATTCTACAATATGGTAAATATTTAGCTATTTTAGAAGGCTAGTATGATGCCAAATGGATTTCGGATTTCAATAAATCAAAATTGACTAGCAATATGTTTTCACACTAGGAGGTGTCATAGTATCGTGGAAATCATCAAAGCATAACGTGCTCCAAGATAGAATCGGAGTTTGTTGTTTTGGATAAAGCTATTGAAGAAATAGAATGATTTCGACGGGTTTTAGAGGATGTTCCGTCATAGCCAAAACCTGTGCTTCCAATATGCATTCACTATGATAACACCGGGAAATAATTTTTTTGGACTTTGTAAAATCAAGGAAAAACATTGTGGATCTGTTGACAAAAAATTTTTGTGGAGAGAGCAAGTGAACCGGGCATCGAGGACAATGTGGTTAAAAGCTTTAATCCAATAAAGAGGTTCCAAGGTAGAAACCTAACCTAATGATTGGATATCTTGGGGACTAGGTTCAATAGGATAATATAAATTTTGAAAACTCTAATATGAGCAGCGTCTCCCATTTCTATGATGCAACAATGCTTCCTAAAGTGTTTTAAAGGTGCACTATATGTTTAATGATTCGTATGGATAGGAATTCAACATCATAGTAAGTATGGTAGGATACTTTTAATAGGAATGTACCTATATGCATGAAGTTGGTCAACTTTATGAAAATCTTTAAAGGCTAGATTTTCTAAAACACGTATGAATTCTCAAGGTTCGGGGCCATAAGAATGAACACAACCGAGAACCAATCTTGATTCGGAGATACTCTATGTGAGGTTTATTGTTGGGGTTTACATCAACAACTGGCAGTTCAAGGCCTAGTCCATCGACTAGTTACGTTAGCCTTATAGGCTTTCACTAAAGAAAGTTAGAAGTGAAAGCTATCTATTTTGATGCAATTTATCTCCATAAGCATACTTAAAATGTTTGTTGATCCATTAATATGGCGGATTGTTATAATTATGGTGGATTAATGGATCAATGAAAGTGAGCAAAACAAGATACATCTCTTCAGTTCATATATCTCATTAAATAATGTATCTCTTAAATTTATATATCTTTTGGATTTATGTGTCTACTTAATTCATTTATTTCTTGAGTTCATTTATCTCCTGAATTCTTGTATCTATTTAATTCATGTATTATTTTAGTTCATGTATCTCTTATGTACATTAATTCTCAATCTCCATAAATAGATTTGAAATTCGTCATTCCAAGGATGATCATAATGACTTGCAACTCATTCACTTCAGTTTTTCTCTAAGTATGCCAATTTCAATGAGTGTTTGATAGATCCTATTTGCATAGTGCTAATTCAAACAAGTTTGTAGAGTTGTTCCTTGGAAGGCATAGTTTGTAAAGCAACTTAGCATTGTTGGTAAGAACTAATTGCCTTAAGGAGATTCGTTTAGTGGTACCTCGCTTCCTCTTTGATTTTGTTACAATTTTATAGCAATCTTCACTAATCTATTTTGATTATAACGTGTAGTTTTTACTTGTAAAGAAGAATCATTTATTAAGTTTACTTATTGACTTGATCATTATTGAAGTTGCTATCGCCTATTCTAAGTTATTATTTTCTGGTTGTGACAAACAATGTAAGTATTCTTCCTCCAGTACGTAATTTTTTGTTAAATTTCCAACAGGACACTGGGGATGGTTAGCTTTGCTCTGGGGTTCGTTGGTAGTGGGCCATGGTGTAAGTCCATCGCTGCAAAAGATGGAGTGTGGTAGGGGCTCGGACAACACCGCTTGTTCATGGCCGGCATGGGGAGTCACTATCCTGAGGCAAAGGAGTTGAGACTAAAGGGCCTGGTCTTAGGGGCCTTGATTTGAGCTCAACCCAAATTAGGAGTTGGGCTTTGGGTTTAGTTTAAGAGTTGATATGGGCTTAGGTAAAAACTTGGTTAAGAGATATAATATTTAGTGGGCTGGGTTGGATGAAATTTCATGAATCTAGGCTTAGGGTTTAGCTTAGGAAACCTTGGCCAAAGTGGATTATAATAGGAAATAGGCTCGGTGTGAGGGGAAGGCATATCAAAACCATGGTCTAGATCAATGAGACTTGGGCTTGGTCCTTGCTCAGATCGGGATTAAGAGTTCAGCTTGGGTCTTGGTTTTCTGAATTAGAATATTTAAATAAATTCTAAGAATATATTAAATAAAAAATTCTAAAAATAAATAATTTAGAAAATCGGATAGGAAAATTTTGCTTCTTGTTTTCTTAGTGTAGTTCATACATTTCCTTTGTTGATTGCTAATTGACTTGTGTGCTTAAATTGAAATGTTTAATTGTCCTTCTCATGGATGTCTTGTCATGATCCAAACTCCATTTCTAGGGTCACGAGTGACAAGGGCTATTTTCGCGACGTTCCAAGCTCGTTACCGTCCCGACTATTTTTTATCTTGTTATCATGCACATGTAGAAACGTAAATAAATAACTCCTCGAACAAACAACAGCTAGAAGATTAGGACGTACATCACACATAACACACTGATTTATATTATAACAATACTTTTATAGGCCATTTTTTTTTTCTAAGGGCCCTCTGTTTTTTTTTTTTTTTTTTTACATCACAGTATAAGTTTTCCACATAGGCAAAGAGAAATCCTATCTCCTCTAGCATGATTACAGTTCCCAAAACTGACATGAGACTTCCATGCCTATAAGACTGAAAGATGATGGATGAGTTTTGGGAAAACTCAGTAAGTAAAATTCCTAGTTTTTTTATTAGGGAAGCATCTCATCGTTAAAGCCTAGCAAGTATAACACTCGCAAATAGTGTTGATGGCAAATCAATCGTAAGTCCATTGCCACCTCTCAACTATCTATATGCAATCCACTTTCAACTTATCAAATAAGCTATTTCACCAAACAAGCTTATCAACATCACATAGTAACATGTTCAATAAGTTCAGTAATTGTATAAACGGTTCTTTCTATACTTTCAAGGGCTTCCAACCGTAGGCTAGGCATCCAGCTTCAAGCCAGGCAATTGACATCCCAGTAGCGTTACGTACTAAGTGCAAGCAGAAATTACATGGATTATCATTTTACATGACTTATTGATTTCAAATGTTGGACTACAGTGTCCACCTTTAAAGGTTAGCATGTATAACATTGATATTTTAAGATCTAAACTTTATATCACAAGGTTACTCTGCAATAGTCTTGTAAAATAATATTAGACAATCCAACTATAATCATAGATAAAGATCATGAGAAGCTTCATTACTTTCATGTTACCAACATTTGGGCTTACAAAAATCAACCTGGATTACTTACAACCACCTATACACAACATACTTACATGTTCAAAACAAAGGTGTAAGCAAATAGCTAGGGAAAAAGGGTGAGGGGGTTCCTAACTCCACCATGCCACACAAGCCCACATCCATAAAAAAAAAAAAAACAAAAAAAACAAAAGACGTCTCCTCTAGCTTCTACATGATTTGGGCGCCTAAGCACCTCTTGTCCTGGCTCCAGGTCCTCCAGCATCAAAATGAATGGGCCAAACAACTCTCCTTTGTGGTTTATAAACCACGTGACAAACTTCATCGGAATCATATCTATTCTGCCGTCGTTCATCCACAACATAGCCTCATAATTCGTAAAGGTCAGCTCGATATTAGGATCATACACATCATGGAAAGAAACATCAATACATGCTATCACCTCGTAACAAGCAATCAGTGGCGCGTCCATACTAATGAAATGAAAAAAAATTAAGGAATGAGCAATGCTCAGTAAAGAAATAATAAGATTCTAACCTAGACAATCCACAGTTACCAAAGAAGACAAGAGGACATAACCAAATAGCTTAAGATACTAAACAGGATTGTCACATGTATAACTAAATGAATACTGAAACATCACATGAATGATCACTCCATACCAAACATGCTAAATTCATATGTATATCTCATGCTCTAAATATGTACCAAGATGAAATGCAACAATAGTAGGTGAAACTCACACACCAAGTGGTATTTATATTTTAGCGTGTCTATCAAGTCCACCCTCGATTAGTTTACCCATCGGAATGCCGCCGGCCCGATCAAGTCACTTCTGGAATCCCACATCCGGACTTTCACAATACTGCTATCATGGGCATCTATGTGGCACCCCTCGACGGCCCCCGATCCATTAGGGTCGCCACAGTTCGCTCTACCTTTCACTTTCCCTATTAACATGTTACTCTGATACCATTTCAATTGAAGCGGGTCCATACAACCATGGGGGTTTACACATTTTTTTTTTTTTTAAACTAAAGGTCCCTCACGCAATTCATATACGGAAGCACGTCCAACAACTCCCTTCCCTATATTCAGAAAACGATGCACACCTACTAAATATTTATAAGTAAAATCCATACACTTTTATTTACTTAAATCAGATGGACATCATTCATCGGTATATCAAAATGTCGTAGTCTTTTATATTCGGCTACACTCCAAAAGATGACCGATGTTTCCTCAAACAGTCATACACTTTAAGTCCATCGATCAAAGGTCGACGCTCCAAAAAGCTCCTTCCCTTGCTATCCTCCTCCTCATGGTCACATCCAACCGTTCAAACCATCTACTAATCTGAAATGTTGGTCCCCAAAAGGGGTGAGTACAACCACTCAGCAGGTAAAGGAATCCAATAACAACTCAATGCATTATACAAGTCATACATGCATTGCAAGCATTACTTACCTTGAAGCCATGCACATACTATCATGCATCATCATATCAATTTATAAGACATACATGTGTATTATCATCGTATCATACATGTCATCATCATCATGGCATTATCACATTACACATGTCATATCATATATCATCATCATCATCATCACCATGCATATCATCATGCATATCATATCATGGGTGATCATCATTACTTCACATCACATATCATCACCATTACCATGCATCCATGCATGTAACATCATCATCACATCATGCATATATCATCATGCACAATTTAATTTCAACTTCATTTTGAACTGCCGCATTTCTCTTTTCCTGGGATCAATGTTTGCATCCCACATTCATCGCTCGCGCCCAATCCTGGTATTGCGAGAAACCATCCGGGCATGTATCCAAGATACAACCGGACATCCGGCACCCCCACATTCCGGGCATCTCGTATCCCAACTAGCATCACGAGGCATCCGGGCATGTATCCAAGATACAACCGGGCATCCAAAGGGCATCGACTCATTCGAACCTCTGGGCATCTCGCACCCCACCTGGCATCACAAGGAATCTCCGGGGCTCGCCATGAAAATGGTTACCCCTACCCTCCGGGCATGCATCATGATACAACCCCTCACCCTCCGGGTATGTATCATAATACAACCGGGCATCCCGACACTCCCGAGGAAAACCTTTAAGCATGTATTCATAATACAACCAAGCATCCAAAGGGCATTGACTCCTTCGAACCTTTGGGCATCCCGACTCCCGGGGCATTGTCGGCTCACACCTCTGACAGTATCATCATCACCACGATGCATATTCTCATACATCTCATTTCTCATCTTCCACATTTACCAATATTTTGATCTCAATTTAACATGGCACATGTCATGACATCAAACAAGTCATACTTGGCATAGCATTCACACATGCATCACAATTCAATGTCATACATATACCAATATCTCATCATACATGCTACAATGTATAATTATTTATTAATAAATTCAATGGAATTTATGGCCAATAAAATAATCCATTTTATTATTATTATTATTATTATTATTATTATTATTATTATTATTATTATTATTATTATTATTATTATTATTATTATTATTATTATTATTATTAAATTCAATATCTATAAATTCCCAAAATTATAAAAATTCAAGCAATTACAATCCAATAGAATTACATGCAAAATTTATGGCCAAATCGAATTTCACAAAATTTCACAATTTCCACAAAACAGCCCATTATATTCGGATAAAACCAGAATGCACAGTTTCCGAAGAAATTCGATTAAAATATCCATACGGTCTCCAAAAATTATGAAATTTTACAGAGTGATAGCCAAGGAATTTTGGTACAACTTTCATGAAGAACTTCAAGCCAGATTATTTTTATATTATTTTATACGACCTCACGAAGCTTCTGGATCTATTACCGCATCGTCCAGTGCTTCCATCTCCGAAATATTAAGATTTCACCCATCTATTATCTTTCGTTTCGTCTGAAATTTGGATATGTTATGTATGAAGGTGTCCTTTACAAGTTTCATGGAGAGATCTAGGTCAAATAACCAGATTATAAAGCTCATTTTAGTCCTTTAAGTCTCGGGTGTTTCGGAATACTTCGCCAGAATCATCGTCTTCAAGATCTAGTCGATTTACCAAGATATGCTTGCTACTTTCACTTCAAATTTGAGTATGTTGTAGTTTAGGATGTTCCCTACAACTTTCATGAAGAAACCAAAGTGAGATTCTCAACACAAACCAACATGTAACCTCAAATCCAACCAAAGGTCAGTAAAATCTTTCCAGATCTGGGGTCTCCGTATAATGAGAGTTTAACCCCACAAATCTCCATCATTTTCCACGAAATTTCAGTATGTTGTATTTCAAGACGTTAGATACAACTCTCATGAAGATATCACAGCCAAAATCGAACTCTAAACATGCATGCAAGCTCTCACAACATTCTGACTCAAACAGTTCATACGAAAATATTCCAGATCTAGCATCTCCGTAGGATAAGGGTTTGACCCCTCAAATCTCCATCATTTTCCACGAAAGTTCAGTATGTTCTAGTTCAAGATGTTATCTACAACTTTGATGAAGAAATCGAAGCCAAAATCGGATTCTAAACATACATGAAAGCTCAAACAAGTTTCTGACTCCAAACTGTTCATGCGAAAACATTGGTGCAAGAGTAGAAAGTGGATTCCCAACTTGCCTCTAGACCTCACGAACAGCACGAGCGGACGGCACACGGCGGCGAACGGGCTCCTTTCTCTCCCTCTCGGCTTCCTCTCTCTCTCTCGCATGATTCTCTCTCTCTCTCCCTCACTTGGCCGAATGGCTAACCAGCCATTCTCTTTCCTCTTCTTCCCTTTTATATTGCATGCGCTCTAGGTTTGCATGAGAGACAAGTGTAATTGTGGAGGAAGGCAAGTGTCCACCATGCTTCACCTCCTCCATGCCACTTGTCCTATTGCATGCATCATGGGCCTTGGAGTTGGGCTGGTCGACCACTCCTCTTGGGGCTCTATTGGGCCGGCCAACTTGGCCCATTAAAAGCTTAGGCCAATGGGCCTAACGCCCATCCTAAAAATTGACCTTTTCCTCTTTTTTTTTTTTTTTTTTGAATTTCTTTTATAAATATTTTAAACTTTAAATTTTCCACATGGCCAAAGTCTTTTGACATTTCATTTATTGAAATTTAATTTATAAAGTGCATGGCCAAGCATAGATTATTGATTTATCCTATAGTCCTAAATTCAAAATTCATAAACACAAGCACAATAACACCTAGCCTTAAGAAAACTAATGGCTAACACATAGACCATAGGTAATTTCATTACCTAATTATAGGCTTTAATTTCTCTAGAGGATGACTTGAATTTTGGGATGCCGCAATTCTCCCCTCCTTAGAGAATTTCGTCCTCGAAATTAGACATTTTCTATGTCTCTTAAAATAAGTGAGGGTACCTTTCCTTCATCTCATTTTTACTCTCCCATGTGGCTTCCTCCACATCATGATATCGCCATAATATCTTAACCAATGGAATTCTCTTGGTCCTGAGAATTTGTTTCTTCCAATCCAATATCAACACAGGCTCTTTGATATATCTCACTTTCTCATTTTCTTTGATGGCTTCATGATCGAGTATGTGTCCTAGATCGGGCTGATACTTCCCCTAAAGTTAAGGATGCAAGCTCTTAACATATCTTAATTTATCTCAACATCATAAACAGTTTTAAAACAATAATCACATCTGAAATTTCTTTTGAATGCTTGAGAATCTTCCTTCATGAAATCAAACAATACAAACCGAGGTTTTCAAAAGCATTCAATGACAACAGCAAGCTTTGAAATCATATGTCATTTCCATGTCAAAACGTTTTCAAATCACCAATGTGGAAAATCCTTTGAGTTCTTGAAAATTCCACCTCATGATATCAAATAATGTAAAATAGGGATTTCAAAGGCACAACAATATAACATTACTAGTCTTTGAAAATAGGTAAATCTCATGTCATTGAAACCAATTCACAAAATCAAAGCATGATACCAAATCCATAAAATCCATGATCATGTTTAAATTTCAAATGCTTTTCGAGATCCATGTGTAAAGCCTTGAGTGGTACTTGCATCGCGGCGCGAAACAAAATACTTTATCAAAACCCTTAGTGAATTTAAATCGGTATGTTGGCAAATTCCAATCTCAATCCCAACTCCGATGGGTTGGAACATTTTCTATAAAAAGTTCAGAATTCTTTGTATGGTGTCACAGTACTCATAAATTTTGATGAAATTCAAGAGATTTTCTAAAACCGTTCACAATCAAAATCTGATTTTCGATTGAAGTTCAAAACTTGGAATGTACAGGTGATAATTTTCTCCAAAAACCATAAGCATTTCTTGAAGTATTGAAATTCATAGTTCAGCGAGTCGATAATATTGGTCCCGTCGTAAAGATTTTTGAAACTAAAAACTTTGAAATACCAAAATCCTAAGCCTTTCTTGAAATACCTAAATCAACGCATTGGCGAGTCATCAAACTCAGTTCCGACCTTAAGATTTTCAAGGTAGTTTGCATATAAAATCTTAGAGCTTTGAAAACATCCAAACTCAAGTATTTCCAATCTAACACACCATTTAGCCGAATCACTTCTATACCTTAGTCACCATCAATTCAAGCCTAGAACCATCAAAATCAGCACCATTAACAACTCATTTGGTTCAGTCCAACAAAGACATTCACTACACCTTCATTGCAACATGAATTCAAGCCTAAAATATAGCATCGTTCCTTCGATTCAAATATCTATAGTCCACCAAGACTTATTTAATTCATAGATCAACAATCCACCATAATAAAACTTGTCTAGTTTCCACCGAGTATATCTCAGATCTCATCCTAAATGATCATCACTTAGACTAATCACTCATCAAATCCACAATATGAACTTTCACCATTTCACCTTGGAAAGACTATAACCACAAGTGATCATATTCGCTAATTCCACCAAATCTTTTTCAAACTGAGATCATCACCTAGAATTAAAAGTTGATCATCGTCAATTAAACCTATTATTCCAATATATAAACCACAAATAATTTCGTGTCTCATATGACCACTCAAACTCATGACTTCTAGGATCAATCTATACATACTAAATACCTCCATGTAACATATCAAGACTTCCAATGAAATCCTCAAATAGGAAGTCACTGCTGCTTAGCTCAAATGATCATATCTTAATCCTCAAATTCATAATTCGCTCTGCATAATTCACTTCTTAAACCTTGATTGCAGCACTACGCTTAGATGCTGTGCATGTTCTTCAGGCCCTTTAGAATATATCAGGATATCATCAGATGAAGACAATCACAATTTAATCCAAATAAGGCTTAAGTATCCTGTTCATTAAATCCATGAATGCAGCTAAGGCATTCGTCAATCCAATTAGCATAACTAGGAACTCGTAGTGTTCATAGCGAGTCCTAAACACAGTCTTAAGAATGTCTTCTTTCTTAATCCTTAACTGATATCTTGATCTCAAGTCAATTAAAGACCAAACTTCCTGGCAATTGGTCAAATAGGTCATCAATTTTAGGTAATGAGTACTTATTCTTAATGGTCACCTGATTCAGCTGCCTATAATCAATACACAAGCGCATCGATCCATCTTTCTTTCTCACAACAAGAGTTCTATAAGCTTAACCATGGTTCTGCTTCGCCACTCTGACAAAATTATCCTAGAAACACTACCTTTCCAGTTCAGTTCATAGTTCGGTTCACTCCTGTCCCCTTTTGCCATTCTAGAAGCCTGCCAGGAGCCGCTCCTTGTTCAGGTCCTCTGACCTTGGCGTCCACTCCTCGCCCTCATCAAACCGGGACATTACAGGTACACCAGCTTTCGCCTGGTTCGAACTCGAACTACACATCTACTGAAGGGTCTCGTTTCAATAGGGATTAACTTACAGAGTTATTATCCGTTTTGGCCCATCCCATTCTTAGCCTCACGGTTTTATCTTTAGCACACGGGCAAGTACTATCTCAGGAGATCATTCATCCTAGTCCATTGCTTACGGAGCTAGTCCATTCCTATGATGACATCAAAGTCATACATAACTATCATTATCAAGTCCATTTCTAGATCTCATTCCCCTAGGGTTATCTCACTCATCTCACATGCCAATATAGATAACAATATATCTTTCAGCGATGTAGAAATACGAACAGGCATGTCTAGAGATTTGTTCCTACTCCTCAAAATCATCTATATTTTTCGGACACAATTGAATGCATGTCACTCACATCAAATAACGCATATACCTTCTTATCCCCCTATCAAAATCATACCTGAGATAACACTTTTGGAAGCTCTTGCTTCCTCTTGAGTGACCGCATACACCCTTCCTTGTGGTGGTGGCCTCTCGTGGATTCCTTGGTGGATTTGGTCCACAAGATTTGTTGTACCTGTCGCCTTGCACGAGCGACATTCGGCTGCGACCTTCCTTGGGGACAATCTTTCTTAAAGTGACCTCTCTGCCCACAGCTAAAACATTTCAATCGATCATTACAGGGTCCTGGTCCATGTTGTCCACCACATCTCTGACAAATGTTACCCTGATAGGGTACTTTTCCTAGAATCAGGCCACTCCTGACCTTTCTAGAATTCCCAAAATTATTCCTCTTCTTAGATTCCCAGGTCTGACCTTGACCAGGATAGGGTCTCTTACCCCTTCGAACATCATTAAAGGTCATCTGCCTCTTAGGTTCTAGTTGCTCTCTTACTAACTCTTGCTCCACCAACTGTGCCCTCTCATAAATCTCATTATAATCCCTTATATTTAGAGGCACTAGTTGTTTTCTAATATCAGTCCTTAATCCTTTCAGGAATCTCTTAGCCTTTTCCTCTCGATCCTCAACCAACCTAGGAGCATACCTAGACAATTCAGAAAATTTTGCCTCATACTGGTCTACTGTCAGCTCCCTTTGTTATAACTGAACAAATTCAGTGATCTTTCTATCCTTAGCACAATCAGAGAAATGCTTCCTATTGAAAGCCCTAACAAACTCATCCCAGTTCACATCAGTACCTGGTGGAAAGATTGTATCCTTCGAGGCTCTCCACCAAAACTTTGCATTTCCCTCCAGCTAGTACTCTGCCAAAACTATTTTCTCAGCATCACTGCAGTCCAACAACCGGAAAATTCGTTCCATTCCATCGATCCATTGTTCCGCCTCCTCAGGACTTCCCATCCCACTAAACTTAAGTGGTTTCAACTTCAGAAATTGTTCCACCAATCCCTGAGGGCGACGTTCCATTCTAGGTTGTTGCTGCACTTGTTTATCCATCAGATTTCCAATATTGGCCAATGCCTGCAGGATGTCTTCCATTCGGGGTTCAGCCCTTGCAACAGAGGCTTCAGCCCTCGATGGATGAGCACTTTCAGCTCGCACCATGACTTTCCTGCAATTTCCAAGCATTGCCTCAGGAATAATCTGAGACTCACTATCTCCATTCAAAGCGACTACTACTACTACTACATAAGTAACATATACATGTTACTAGTACCTAAAGACAACTCAAAATTAACTACTAGGGATCTACGAGTGAATACTCATCACCCGTTGTTCAAAGTTAGTCAACCATTCAAGTTAGTATCATATGGTGTGCATCATTCTATCCTCATTTCCATCTGAGGCTCCTTATCACTCCAAATGATCCATAGCTCTGATACCAACAAAGGCTGTGGCACCCCTCGACGGCCCCCGATCCATTAGGGTCGCCACAGTTCGCTCTACCTTTCACTTTCCCTATTAACATGTTACTCTGATACCATTTCAATTGCAGCGGGTCCATACAACCATGGGGGTTTACGCATTTTTTTTTTTTAATTTTAACTAAAGGTCCCTTGCGCAATTCATATACGGAAGCACGTCCAACAACTCCCTTCCCTGTATTCAGAAAATGATGTACACCTACTAAATATTTATAAGTAAAAGCCATACACTTTTATTTACTTAAATCAGATGGACATCATTCATCGGTATATCAAAATGCCGTAGTCTTTTATATTCGGCTACACTCCAAAAGATGACCGATGTTTCCTCAAACAGTCATACACTTTAAGTCCATCGATCAGTGTCGACGTCCAAAAGCTCCTTCCCTTGCTATCCTCCTCCTCACGGTCACATCCAACCGTTCAAACCATCTACTAATCTGAAATGTTGGTCCCCAAAAGGGGTGAGTACAACCACTCAGTAGGTAAAGGAATCCAATAACAACTCAATGCATTATACAAGTCATACATGCATTGCAAGCATTACTTACCTTGAAGACATGCACATACTATCATGCATTATCATATCAATTTATAACACATACATGTGTATCATCATCGTATCATACATGTCATCATCATCATGACATCATTACCTTACACATGTCATCATCATCATGGCATTATCACATTACACATGTCATATCATATATCATCATCATCATCATCATCACCATGCATATCATCATGCATATCATATCATGGGTGATCATCATTATTTCACATCACATATCATCACCATTACCATGCATCCATACATGTAACATCATCACCATATCCTCATATCACATGTGCCATCATCATTACCATGCATCCATGCATGTAACATCATCATCACATCATGCATATATCATCATGCATAATTTAATTTCAACTTCATTTTGAACTGCCGCATTTCTCTTTTCCCGGGATCAATGTTTGCATCCCACATTCATTACTCGCGCCCAATCCTGGCATTGCGAGAAACCATCCGGGCATGTATCCAAGATACAATCGGACATTCGGCACCCCCACATTCCGGGCATCTCGTATCCCAACTAGCATCACGAGGCATCCGAGCATGTATCCAAGATACAACCGGGCATCCAAAGGGCATCGACTCATTCAAACCTCTGGGCATCTCGCACC
This sequence comes from Eucalyptus dawsonii, assembly GCA_016097615.1. NCBI lineage: Eukaryota > Viridiplantae > Streptophyta > Magnoliopsida > Myrtales > Myrtaceae > Eucalyptus > Eucalyptus dawsonii. The sequence continues at coordinate 28,518,486 of CM027878.1, forward strand.
CCACCTGGCATCACGAGAAATCTCCGGGGCTCGCCATGAAAGTGGTTACCCCTACCCTTCGGGCATGCATCATGATACAACCCCTCACCCTCCGGGTATGTATCATAATACAACCGGGCATCCCGACACTCCTGGGGAAAACCTCTGGGCATGTATTCATAATACAACCAGGCATCCAAAGGGAATCGATTCCTTCGAACCTTTGGGCATCCCGACTCCTGGGGCATCGTCGGCTTACACCTCCGACGGTATCATCATCACCACGATGCATATTCTCATACATCTCATTTCTCATCTTCAACATTTACCAATATTTTGATCTCAATTTAACATGGCACATGTCATGACATCAAACAAGTCATACTTGGCATAGCATTCACACATGCATCACAATTCAATGTCATACATACACCAATATCTCATCATACATGCTACAATGTATAATTAAATTCAATGGAATTTATGGCCAATAAAATAATCCATTTTATTATTATTATTATTATTATTATTATTATTATTATTATTATTATTATTATTAATTCAATATCTATAAATTCCCAAAATTATAAAAATTCAAGCAATTACAATCCAATAGAATTACATGCAAAATTTATGGCCAAATCAAATGTGGCATCCCAAAAATTCAAAGCCGAGCCTTAAGGTGTGTTAAATGTCTTTAATTAGGTGATAGAATTTTATGGCTTATGCTTTGGCCAATTTGTCTTTTAATTTGATGGATTTTGCTTGTGTTGTGGAAATTTAAATTTAAATGCTTGGCCATATGATTTAAATTTCAATAATTAAAAATATCCCAAGGTTTTGGCCAAGATGAAATTTGAATTTAGAAATATTTATAAAAAGGAATTCAAAAAAAAAAAGGGGGAAAATAGGGTTATTTTCGAAATGGGCCTTGGACCCATTAGCCTAGAGCTTGGTGGGCCAAGCTAGTCGGCCCATTGGGCCCAAGAAGGATTTTCGACCAGCCCAAGGGGGAGTGGCCGGTTGGGCCTAAGCCCAAGCCCAAGCCCAAATCAATTCAAAAATTAGTGTAACAAGTGGCATAAAGTAAAGAGCATGCATTGGCCATAGGTGTGGTGGATCAATCATTACCTATGATGAGCCTAGGGGGAGTATAAAAGGGGGATTTGGAGAGAGAGTGGCGGTTGCTTCTTCATTTCCGTCCAAGAGAGAGTGTGCGAGAGAGAGCTTGAGCGGAGGAGAGGCCGAGAGGGAGGAGGTGGAGCCGAGAGTTGCCGCCGCCGTGTCTCGCCGTCGCCGCCTTGTCCGACCGTCCTACGCCGCCGTGTGTTGCTGTGTGTTCTTCTTTAAGGCAAGTAGGGGTTCCTTTACTTCTCTTGCACGTTGTTTTGATGGTTGCATGTTCGGTTTTAAGGGTGATTTGGGCGAAGAACCGAGGTAAGGGTTGAATGTGTTCAAGTTATGTGGCTGTTTCCGTTCGGCTTGTGGTAGACAGTTTCTTATTCGAGCTTGCATGTGTATTTGGAGTGTGATTTTGGCTTCGGTGTCTTCATGAAAGTTGAAGCTAATATCTTGAGGTATGACATACTCGAATTTAATGGAAAACGATGGTGATATGTGGGGTCAAAAGCTTTGTTATACGGTGACCTCAGATCTGCGAATTTCCTACTGACCTTTTGTTGATTTCTTGGTTGCATGTCGATTTCTGTTGGAGATCTCACCTTGTTGTCTTCTTGAAAGTTGTAGGAAACACCCTAAGCTACAACATACTCGAAAATGAGGCAAAAATAACAAGTATAACGTGGTGAATCGGCTGGATCTTTGAGATGGATGGTTCTGTTGAAGTGAACCGAGACACCCGAGAATTCATGGGTTAAAATGGTGACCAAAATCTGGGTATTTTACCTAGATCCCTTCATGAAAATTTGAAAGGACACATTGATATATAACATACTCGAATTTCAGGAGAAAAGAAAGAGATTTGATGGGTCAAACCTAAGTTTTTCGGTGATGTACGTTCTGGACGAAACGGTAGAGGTTCCAGAAGCTTCGTGGAGTTATATAGATTAATCTATAAAGAATTTGGCTAAGAGTCCTTCATGAAAAATGCACGAAAATGTGTTGGCTATTATCCTATAAAATTTGGGAATTTTCGGAGGTCATATGAGTATTTTAATTAAATTAATTCGAAAACTGTGTAATCTGGCCGTGATCCGAATATTGGGTGTATTTTGTGGAAATTTGGGAAATTGTGTAAAATGCGAATTAGCCATGGATTTTATGTGAAATCTGATTCTAATTGTTTGTTTAAGGATTGATTGAAGATTATGATTTTTGGAAAATCATAAATATTAAATATAATATTTATTTAGGAAAATAAATAAATATAATAATATAATAAAATAATAATATAATAATATAATAATAAAATAACAATAAAATAATAAAAAAATAAAAAAATAAAAGGTGGATTATTTTATTGGCCATGAGTCCTATGGAATTATGATGCATTGCTATATGACATTGATGCATGTATGATCATGAATTATGATTTATTGTTATATGGCATTGATGTGTGAATGATCATGAATTGTGATGCATGTATGTAAATCATATGCCATGAAATAACAAGATGAAAAGGATGATAAAAAGTGGAAAATGGTATGTGAGTAAGAGGTTGTGGTGGAGGATGTTGTCAGTGGCCTGGTGGCATAATTCCGAGAGATTCCTGGGAGTTTCGGGATGCCGGAATGTGGGGGCCGGAAGTCCGGTTGTATCTCGGATACATGCCCGGAAGTGACTCGCGATGCCGGATTGGGGTGCGAGATCCCGGTTAGAAGGGTAAAGACCGGAAGTCCTGTCGGAGGTTTTACGCCCGAAGGGAGGTTCCTCGTGATGCTAGTTGAGGTGCGAGATGCCGGAATGTGGGGGCGGAAGCCCGGTGGCCATGAGATGGCTGGAATGCTGGGAACCCTGTCGGAGGTTTCTGCCCGAAGGGTGATGATCAAATTGATCATGGAATCCTGTCGGAGGTTTTACGCTCCGAAGGATTGATAATGATACCCTGTCGGAGGTTTCTGCACGAAGGGATGGTGATGATGGTGAATTTGATGATTTGAGAAAAGATAATGTGGGGATCAATTGATAAATAAAAATGGAAATTGATCTATGATGTGATATGCATTGTGATGCATGGCTAATGATGATGTGATATGCATGGTGATGCATGGCCAATGACGATATGATGTGATATGCATGGTGATGCATGGTTAATGATGATGTGATATGCATGGTGATGCATGGCCAATGATGATATGATGTGATATGCATGGTGATGCATGGTTAATGATGATGTGATATGCATGGTGATGCATGGCTAATGATGATATGATGTGATATGCATGGTGATGCATGGTTAATGATGATATGTATGCTATGATGATGCATGAATACGCTTGTCATCAAGAAGGTAAGTGATGCTGGTGTATGATGGTATGCATGGTGCACGAGTTGTTATTGGATTTCCTGTCTCTTTGAGTGGTTGTACTCACCCCTTTTGGGGATAACATTTCAGATTAGCACTATGCCGCTGCTTTCTTGTTTCGCGTGGCGTGTTTTACGGTATTCCGTCGACGTCGAGGTGGAGATGACGAGATAGAGGCTTGTCCCTCGGTACCCGGATTGACTTTTATCCGAGTACGATGCTTAGTCATGTATGATATCGGCCTGGTTGGGGGCCCGTCATACAAGAGTTTTGTCCGTGCACATACGACGGGATGGAGTGATGCGGGGGATGCTGCCGCCGCCACCACTGACGCACCCGGGATGGGTGTGAGATCGCACGCGAGGAGTAGGAGCTAGACCGCTTTTTTTGGTATAGATAGTTGACGCTCGTGATGGGAGGGTTTTGTGCTCATATGATGTTAGAGGTTGGAGTTCCTTTTTGAGATTTTAGGTGGGACATGGCGGAGTCTTAACCTTTTCTCGTTTCTTTTGTACCGACCCGAGGAAAAACCCCATCTCGCTATATGTATGTATGTAAGCAAAGCGTCAACGTTATTTATAAAATCCGATGTGTAGTTGGTGTGTATTTGTATCATGGGTTAGAAGGGAGATAGATGACGATGTGAATTTTGCTTCCGCTATGAGTCGCGCATGGGACCGCTTTAAAAAAAAAAAAATGCCTGTAATCTGGCAAGGCTTAATTTAGCCAAGAGATAGAGATGGTAAAAGATGTAACATCGGCACTGTTAACGACCTGCGAAGGGTTCGGGGTGTTACAGCCGCCCTTTTTGGTATCAGAGCGAATGGTTATAAGTGGAGTGATAAGGACCCTCATTTGGAATTGAGGAACATGATGACAATGCACACCATAGGAACTAAAATGAAATAATTGAATAACGGGTGATGGGTATTCACTCGTAGATCCCTAGTAGTTTGTTTTGAGTGCCAGTAACATGTATATGTTACTTATATGATAGTAGTAATTGCTTTGAGTGGAGGCAGTGAGTCTCAGATTATTCCTGAGGCAATGCTTGGAAATTGCAGGAGAGTCATGGTGCGAGCTGGAAGTGCTCATCCATCGAGGGCTGAAGCCTCGCTAAGGGCTGAACCCGAATGGAAGATATCCTGTGAGGCATTAGCCAATATTGGAAATCGATGGAGAGCGGGCGTAGCAACAGCCCGTAGCGAACGCCGTACTCAAGGACTAGTGGAGCAGTTTTTAAAGCTGAAGCCACTTAAGTTTAATGGAATGGGAAGTCCTGAGGAGGCAGAGCAATGGATTGATGGAATGGAACGAATTTTCCGGCTGTTAGACTGCACTAATGCTGAGAAAATAGTCTTAGCAGAGTACCAATTGGAGGGAAATGCGAAGTTTTGGTGGAGAGCTTCGAAGGATATAATCTTTCCACCAGGTACTGATGTTAGCTGGGAAGAGTTTGTTAGAGATTTTAATAAGAAGCATTTCTCTGACTGTGCTAAGGATAGGAAGATCACTGAATTTGTTCAGCTAGAACAAAAGGGGTTGACTGTAGATCAGTATGAGGCTAGATTTTCTGAATTGTCTAGATATGCTCCTAGATTGATTGAGGATCAGGAAGAGAAGGCTAAGAGATTCCTGAAAGGGCTGAGGACTGACATTAGAAAGCAGTTGGTGCCTTTGAACATAAGAGATTATAATGAGATTTATGAAAGGGCGCAGTTAGTGGAGCAGGAGCTGTTGAGGGAAAGGTCGGAATTTAAGAAACCGTTTAATTTTAGTGATGTGAAAAAGGGAAAGAGACCTTATTCTGGTCAAGGTCAGACCTGGAATGAGAAGAAGAAGGGAAATTTTGGAAATTTTGGAGGAGCAAGGAGTGGTTTGAACATAGGGAAAGCACCCTATCAGCCTGGACAACAGAAATGTTTTGGCTGTGGACAAGTAGGTCATCTTAGGAGGAATTGCCCGCGAGAGAGGTCGCAAGTGAGTGTTGGCTCAGTGCGACAGGGATATCAGAGTGCTGTTAGGTCAAATCCGCAAGGAAATCCTCAGAGACCACCTGCACAAGGAAGGGTGTATGCGATCACCCAGGAGGAAGCGGAAGCTTCCAAGAATGTTATCTCAGGTACGATTCTTATTAATGGCGAAAAGGCATATGCATTGTTTGACACGGGTGCAACGCATTCGTTTGTGTCTGAAAGATATAGATGTTTGAATAAGATAGAAGTTATGCCGCTTGAGACGCCTCTTTGTGTTTCCACGCCTTTAAAGGATATGGTATTGTCTACATTGGTGTGTGAAAATTGTAAGATCTCAATGGGAGGAAAGGATATGGAAATAGACTTGGTTGTAATGGCTATGTATGATTTTGATGTTATTATAGGAATGGATTGGCTTCGTAAGTATCGGGCTAGAATGGATTGTTATAGAAGAGTGGTGCAATTTGTTTTACCTGATCAGTCTAGCTGTAAATTTCTAGGAAGTCAAACCCATTTTCCTGTAGCTCTTATTTCGGCAGTAGAAGCTTGTGAGTTACTTGACGAAGGATGTCAAGGGTACCTAGCCATAGTTAGAGATTATGCCAGGGAGGAGCCTAATCTTGAGGAAGTTTATGTGGTTAATGAATTTCAAGATGTATTTCCTGAGGAATTGCCTGGATTACCGCCAGAGTGGGAGATTGAATTTGAAATTGAATTAATGCCTGGAATAGGACCAATATCAAAAGCCCCGTATAGAATGGCCTTAGTTGAATTGAAGGAGTTGAAAGTGCAACTGCAAGAATTACTTGATAAAGGATTTATTAGACCAAGTGCTTCACCTTGGGGTGCACCGGTCTTGTTTGTGAAAAAGAAGGATGGGTCAATGCGCTTGTGTATTGACTATAGGCAGTTGAATCAAGTGACCATTAAGAATAAGTATCCTTTGCCCAGAATTGATGACTTGTTTGATCAACTCCAGGGAAGTTCGGTCTTTCCTAAGATTGATTTGAGATCAGGATACCATCAGTTAAGAATTAAGAAGGAGGACATTCCTAAGACCGCATTCAGGACTCGTTATGGACATTATGAGTTCCTTGTTATGCCATTTGGATTGACTAATGCCCCTGCTGCATTTATGGATTTGATGAATAGAATATTTCAGCCTTACTTGGACCAATTTGTGATTGTGTTTATTGATGATATTCTGGTGTATTCAAAAGGGCCTAAAGAGCATGAGCAGCATTTGAGAATAGTTTTGCAGACTTTGAGAGAGCATAAGTTGTATGCTAAGTTCAGTAAGTGTGAATTCTGGTTGGATCGGATAGTATTTTTAGGACATGTGGTGTCAGGAAAAGGAATTGCAGTAGACCCGGCAAAAGTTGAAATGGTAGTGAATTGGCCGAGACCGACGACACCTACTGAGATACGAAGTTTCTTAGGATTGGCTGGTTATTATAGGAGATTCATTGAAGGATTTTCGAGGCTAGCAGGACCTTTAACTAAGTTGACCCGAAAGAATGTGAAATTCGAGTGGAATGGAGAATGTGAAAGGAGTTTCCAAGAGCTCAAAAGGAAATTGACTTCAGCTCCAATTCTGACTATACCTACTGGACCTGATGGTTTCACGGTGTATAGTGATGCATCTCACAAAGGACTAGGATGTGTGTTGATGCAGCATGGCAAGGTTGTAGCCTATGCATCCAGACAATTGAAACCTCATGAGCTGAATTATCCGACGCATGATTTAGAGCTAGCAGCTATAGTGTTTGCCTTGAAGATATGGAGACACTATTTGTATGGGGAAAAGTTTGAGATCTATACGGATCATAAGAGTTTGAAGTATCTGTTCTCACAAAAGGAGTTGAACATGAGACAAAGGAGGTGGATGGAGTTGTTGAAGGATTATGACTGTGAGATAAGATATCATCTAGGAAAAGCGAATAGAGTAGCAGATGCTCTTAGTAGAAAGTCGGCTGCAGAAATAGCTAGTTTAAGGATGGCGGAATGGAAATTGTTAGAATCTGTAGCAAATTCTGAATTTAAATTGGAAGTGGATTGTCTTACTGGTATGCTTAGTGCATTAAGGATTGAGCCAGAGATTATCCATAAAATTAAAATTCTGCAAGAATCTGATCCAGAAATTTTGAAAGTGAAAGATACAGTATCTTTAGGGAAAAGATCAGAATTTCATATCTCTGATGATGGAATAGTAAGATGTCAAGGACGACTATGTGTTCCCGACAATGAGGAATTAAGAAAGGAAATTCTGTCGGAGGCACATAAGAGTAATTATAGCATCCACCCAGGAAGTACAAAGATGTACAGAAATTTGCATCAGCAATTTTGGTGGAATGGTATGAAGGCAGATACGGCTAAGTACGTTTCTCAATGTTTGACATGTTAGCAAGTAAAAGCAGAGCATCGAAAACCCGCAGGACTTTTGAGACCATTAGACATTCCTGAATGGAAATGGGAACATATAACGATGGACTTTGTGCAAGGACTGCCAAGGACATCAAGTAGTCACGATTCAATCTGGGTTATAGTGGATCGATTGACTAAGTCGGCACATTTCTTAGCGATTCGCATGGACTACCCAATGGATAAGTATGCGGACATGTATGTAAGTCAAGTGGTACGCTTACATGGTGTTCCAGTGACCATTACTTCAGATCGAGATTCGAGGTTTACTTCGAATTTTTGGAAAAGTCTTCAAGTTGCATTAGGATCTAAGCTTCAGTTTAGTACAGCTTTTCATCCTCAGACAGATGGTCAATCGGAAAGAGTAATCCAGATATTAGAGGATATGTTAAGAGCTTGTGTGATTGATTTCAAGGGAAATTGGGATGAAAGATTGCATTTGGTAGAGTTCGCCTATAATAATAGTTTTCAGAAAAGTATAGGCATGTCACCTTATGAAGCATTATATGGAAGGAGATGTAGGACTCCTGTTTGTTGGAATGAAGTAGGAGAAAGGAAGTTGACAGGACCTGAACTGGTACAAGTTACCACTGAGGCTGTTGATATTATCAGAGAAAGGCTTAGAACAGCTCAGAGTAGACAGAAAGATTACGCTGATAGACGTAGGAGGCCTTTGGAATTTGGTATAGGAGACCATGTATTCCTTAAGGTATCTCCAATGAAAGGAATATCTCGATTCGGGATGAAGGGTAAGTTAAGCCCCAGATTTGTAGGACCTTTTGAAATTCTGGAGAGGATAGGTGACGTGGCTTATCGTTTAGCGTTACCTCCTAAGTTAGGAAATCTGCACGATGTGTTTCATGTATCGATGTTGAGGAAGTACCAGCCGGATCCTGGTCACATACTCGATCATGAAGCCATCAAAATGGATGAGAAAGTAAGGTACATTGAGGAGCCAGTGTAGATACTAGATCGAAAGGAGCAAATTCTTAGGACCAAAAAGATCCCATTAGTTAAGGTGTTATGGCGACATCATGATGTGGAGGAAGCCACATGGGAAAGTGAGGATCAGATGAGGGAAAAGTATCATTATTTATTTCAAGAAGGCGCGAGTAGTGCTTGAATTTCGAGGACGAAATTCTCTAAGGAGGGGAGAATTGTGGCATCCCAAAAATTCAAAGCCGAGCCTTAAGGTGTGTTAAATGTCTTTAATTAGGTGATAGAATTTTATGGCTTATGCTTTGGCCAATTTGTCTTTTAATTTGATGGATTTTGCTTGTGTTGTGGAAATTTAAATTTAAATGCTTGGCCATATGATTTAAATTTCAATAATTAAAAATATCCCAAGGTTTTGGCCAAGATGAAATTTGAATTTAGAAATATTTATAAAAAGGAATTCAAAAAAAAAAAGGGAAAATAGGGTTATTTTCGAAATGGGCCTTGGACCCATTAGCCTAGAGCTTGGTGGGCCAAGCTAGTCGGCCCATTGGGCCCAAGAAGGATTTTCGACCAGCCCAAGGGGGAGTGGCCGGTTGGGCCTAAGCCCAAGCCCAAGCCCAAATCAATTCAAAAATTAGTGTGACAAGTGGCATAAAGTAAAGAGCATGCATTGGCCATAGGTGTGGTGGATCAATCATTACCTATGATGAGCCTAGGGGAGTATAAAAAGGGGGATTTGGAGAGAGAGTGGCCGGTTGCTTCTTCATTTCCGTCCAAGAGAGAGTGTGCGAGAGAGAGCTTGAGCGGAGGAGAGGCCGAGAGGGAGGAGGTGGAGCCGAGAGTTGCCGCCGCCGTGTCTCGCCGTCGCCGCCTTGTCCGACCGTCCTACGCCGCCGTGTGTTGCTGTGTGTTCTTCTTTAAGGCAAGTGGGGGTTCCTTTACTTCTCTTGCACGTTGTTTTGATGGTTGCATGTTCGGTTTTAAGGGTGATTTGGGCGAAGAACCGAGGTAAGGGTTGAATGTGTTCAAGTTATGTGGCTGTTTCCGTTCGGCTTGTGGTAGACAGTTTCTTATTCGAGCTTGCATGTGTATTTGGAGTGTGATTTTGGCTTCGGTGTCTTCATGAAAGTTGAAGCTAATATCTTGAGGTATGACATACTCGAATTTAATGGAAAACTATGGTGATATGTGGGGTCAAAAGCTTTGTTATACGGTGACCTCAGATCTGCGAATTTCCTACTGACCTTTTGTTGATTTCTTGGTTGCATGTAGATTTCTGTTGGAGATCTCACCTTGTTGTCTTCTTGAAAGTTGTAGGAAACACCCTAAGCTACAACATACTCGAAAATGAGGCAAAAATAACAAGTATAACGTGGTGAATCGGCTGGATCTTTGAGATGGATGGTTCTGTTGAAGTGAACCGAGACACCCGAGAATTCATGGGTTAAAATGGTGACCAAAATCTGGGTATTTTACCTAGATCCCTTCATGAAAATTTGAAAGGACGCATTGATATATAACATACTCGAATTTCAGGAGAAAAGAAAGAGATTTGATGGGTCAAACCTAAGTTTTTCGGTGATGTACGTTCTGGACGAAACGGTAGAGGTTCCAGAAGCTTCGTGGAGTTATATAAATTAATCTATAAAGAATTTGGCTAAGAGTCCTTCATGAAAAATGCACGAAAATGTGTTGGCTATTATCCTGTAAAATTTGGGAATTTTCGGAGGTCATATGAGTATTTTAATTAAATTAATTCGAAAACTGTGTAATCTGGCCGTGATCCGAATATTGGGTGTATTTTGTGGAAATTTGGGAAATTGTGTAAAATGCGAATTAGCCATGGATTTTATGTGAAATCTGATTCTAATTGTTTGTTTAAGGATTGATTGAAGATTATGATTTTTGGAAAATCATAAATATTAAATATAATATTTATTTAGGAAAATAAATAAATATAATAATATAATAAAATAATAATATAATAATATAATAATAAAATAACAATAAAATAATAAAAAAAATAAAAAAATAAAAGGTGGATTATTTTATTGGCCATGAGTCCTATGGAATTATGATGCATTGCTATATGACATTGATGCATGTATGATCATGAATTATGATTTATTGTTATATGGCATTGATGTGTGAATGATCATGAATTGTGATGCATGTATGTAAATCATATGCCATGAAATAACAAGATGAAAAGGATGATAAAAAGTGGAAAATGGTATGTGAGTAAGAGGTTGTGGTGGAGGATGTTGTCTGGTGGCCTGGTGGCATAATTCCAGAGATTCCCTGGGAGTTTCAGGATGCCCGGAATGTGGGGGGCCGGAAGTCCGGTTGTATCTCGGATACATGCCCGGAAGTGACTCGCGATGCCAGGATTGGGGTGCAAGATCCCCGGTTAGAAGGGTAAAGACCGGAAGTCCCTGTCGGAGGTTTCTGCCCGAAGGGAGGTTCCTCGTGATGCTAGTTGAGGTGCGAGATGCCCGGAATGTGGGGGGCCGGAAGCCCAGTGGCCATGAGATGGCTGGAATGCTGGGAACCCTGTCGGAGGTTTCTGCCCGAAGGGTGATGATCAAATTGATCATGGAATCCTGTCGGAGGTTTCTGCTCGAAGGATTGATAATGATACCCTGTCGGAGGTTTCTGCCCGAAGGGATGGTGATGATGGTGAATTTGATGATTTGAGAAAAGATAATGTGGGGATCAATTGATAAATAAAAATGGAAATTGATCTATGATGTGATATGCATTGTGATGCATGGCTAATGATGATGTGATATGCATGGTGATGCATGGCCAATGACGATATGATGTGATATGCATGGTGATGCATGGTTAATGATGATGTGATATGCATGGTGATGCATGGCTAATGATGATATGATGTGATATGCATGGTGATGCATGGTTAATGATGATATGTATGCTATGATGATGCATGAATACGCTTGTCATCAAGAAGGTAAGTGATGCCTGAATTGTATGATGGTATGCATGGTGCACTGAGTTGTTATTGGATTTCCCTATCTGCTGAGTGGTTGTACTCACCCCTTTTGGGGATAACATTTCAGATTAGCACTATGCCGCTGCCTGCTGTTTCGCGTGGCGTGTTTTACGGTATTCCGTCTGACGTCGAGGTGGAGATGACTGAGATAGACTGTCCCTCGGTACCCGGATTGACTTTTATCCGAGTACGATGCTTAGTCATGTATGATATCGGCCTGGTTGGGGGCCCTGTCATACAAGAGTTTTTGTCCGTGCACATACGACGGGATGGAGTGATGCGGGGGATGCTGCCGCCGCCACCACCTGACGCACCGGGATGGGTGTGAGATCGCACGCGAGGAGTAGGAGCTAGACCGCTTTTTGGTATAGATAGTTGACGCTCGTGATGGGAGGGTTTTTGTGCTCATATGATGTTAGAGGTCGGAGTTCCTTTTTGAGATTTTAGGTGGGACATGGCAGAGTCTTAACCTTTTCTGTTTCTTTTGTACCGACCCGAGGAAAAACCCCATCTCGCTATATGTATGTATGTAAGCAAAGCGTCAACGTTATTTATAAAATCCTGATGTGTAGTTGGTGTGTATTTGTATCATGGGTTAGAAGGGAGATAGATGACGATGTGAATTTTGCTTCCGCTATGAGTCGCGCATGGGACCGCTTTAAAAAAAAAAAAAATGCCTGTAATCTGGCAAGGCTTAATTTAGCCAAGAGATAGAGATGGTAAAAGATGTAACATCGGCACTGTTAACGACCTGCGAAGGGTTCGGGGTGTTACATCAAATTTCACAAAATTTCACAATTTCCACAAAACAGCCCATTATATTCGGATAAAACCAGAATGCACAGTTTCCGAAGAAATTCGATTAAAATATCCATACGGTCTCCAAAAATTATGAAATTTTACAGAGTGATAGCCAAGGAATTTTTGGTACAACTTTCATGAAGAACTTCAAGCCAGATTATTTTTATATTATTTTATACGACCTCACGAAGCTTCTGGATCTATTACCGCATCGTCCAGTGCTTCCATCTCTGAAATATTAAGATTTCACCAATCTATTCTCTTTCGTTTCCAATGAAATTTGGATATGTTATGTATCAAGGTGTCCTTTACAAGTTTCATGGAGATATCTAGGTCAAATAACCAGATTATAAAGCTCATTTTAGTCCTTTAAGTCTTGGGTGTTTCGGAATACTTCACCAGAATCATCGTCTTCAAGATCTAGTCGATTTACCAAGCTATACTTGTTATTTTCACTTCAAATTTGAGTATGTTGTATTTTACGATGTTCCCTACAACTTTCATGAAGAAACCAAAGTGATATTCTCAACAAAAGCCAACATGTAACCTCAAATCCAACCAAAGGTCAGTAAAATCTTTCCAGATCTGAGGTCTCCGTATAATGAGAGTTTAACCCCTCAAATCTCCATTATTTTACACGAAATTTCAGTATGTTGTAGTACACGACGTTAGCTACAACTCTCATGAAGATATCACAGCCAAAATCGAACGCTAAACATGCATTCAAGCTCTCACAACATTCTGACTCAAACAGTTCATACGAAAATATTCCAGATCTAGCATCTCCGTAGGATAAGGGTTTGACCCCTCAAATCTCCATCATTTTCCACTAAAGTTCAGTATGTTCTAGTTCAAGATGTTATCTACAACTTTGATGAAGAAATCAAAGCTAAAATCGGACTCTAAACATACATAAAAGCTCTTCTGACTCCAAACTGTTCATGCGAAAACATTGGTGCAAGAGTAGAAAGTGGATTCCCAACTTGCCTCTAGACCTCACGAACAGCACGAGCGGACGGCACACGGCGGCGAACGGGCTCCTTTTCTCCCTCTCGGCTTCCTCTCTCTCTCGCACGATTCTCTCTCTCTCTCCCTCACTTGGCCGAATGGCTAACCAGCCATTCTCTTTCCTCTTCTTCCTTTTTATATTGCATGCACTCTAGGATTGCATGAGGGACAAGTGTAATTGTGGAGGAAGGCAAGTGTCCACCATGCTTCACCTCCTCCATGCCACTTGTCCTATTGCATGCATCATGGGCCTTGGAGTTGGGCTGGTCGACCACTCCTCTTGGGGCTCTATTGGGCCGGCCAACTTGGCCCATTAAAAGCTTAGGCCAATGGGCCTAACGCCCATCCTAAAAATTGACATTTTCCTCTCTTTTTTTTTTTGAATTTCTTTTATAAATATTTTAAACTTTAAATTTTCCACATGGCCAAAGTGTTTCGACATTTCATTTATTGAAATTTAATTTATAAAGTGCATGGCCAAGCATAGATTATTGATTTATCCTATAGTCCTAAATTCAAAATTCATAAACACAAGCACAATAACACCTAGCCTTAAGAAAACTAATGGCTAACACATAGACCATAGGTAATTTCATTACCTAGTTATAGGCTTTAATTTCTCTAGAGGATGATTTGAATTTTGGGATGCCACAATCTAACTCCGAGGCATCCCAGTATCACACAACCGAGGCATCCCAAGAACATATAGCATGGGGCATCTCACTCCGAGGCATCCTTGATCACCTACAAGGGCATCTCACTCTAAGGCATCTCGGCATCTCAATCAAGCGAGGCATCCAAGAACACACAGCATGAACATCCCACTCCTCGGGGCATCACTGGCATCTCAGTACCGATGGAAGTCTCTTACTCAATTAATGCACACATTCCACACATCACACCTTTGATTAAAATCACATCACAGCATGCACAAGACCTCAAGAGTACACAATTACATCAAGTAGGACTCATGCTCACACAATACTTTACTCATGTCACACTCATTGCATACACATGTCACCGTTGGTAACTATACAATGGCCACACTTCAAAAGATGGAAGAGGCATGCTCATGCACAAACTAACCACTATCATGAGATCAGTAGACTCCATATATGTCATGAAATTCAAGTACAAGAGACACAACAACCATTGCACATTCTCGGATCAAGACAATATATAAGCTAATATGGGCAGTTTCAAACACAGACACAGAAGTACATTTAATCTTATTGAAATATTACAAAATTTTACTATGTTATAAAAGAGACATAACTTAACATTTTCTGTGAAGAAACCTAGGCCTATATCTTAACGTATAAAGAGCAGTAATTTGCTGTCTTCTTTCTTAAAATTCTGTAGCAACTTTCCAGATTGAGTACCTACAGAAGAAGGATCATTTCACTACTTGAACCTTGACCATTTGTTCTTAAATTTTGATATGTTGTTCCTAAATACGTGTCCTACAATTTTCATGAAAGGGTTTAAGGTCCAATTCTTTCTATAAAATTACAGAAAATTTGTAGAACTACCTAAGGTTCTGTTGTCTTTTACAGAACAACTTACTGTTTCAAAGAGAAATGCTTTCGACAATACATTTTTGCATAAACCTCACTATAACTAGAGATCGAAACCTAAATTAGTTAGTGTTCTCTTAAGTAAACTTGTTCTTTCCTTTAACTACATCTCTAAAATCTAAGGCGATACATAACTAAAGGGTTTTCCATCTTTGTTTCTCCCAAAATAGAATGCTTCAAACCATTTTATTCATCTTCAGCTCAACTAAACCATTTAGCTCCTCCACAATTACTCTTTTAGTATCCCGACACTTCTCCAACAGCATCTAAGAGTAACCACAATAGCTCTTCACCTACATCCAGCCATCCACAGTTCGATTTAAGACAAGTACTCGCATCTTGACTCATCTACAGCAACATGCAGCACCTTTCTTCACTTGACAGCCACCTTTCCAACTTGCTCGACCAACTTAGCTTGCTCACACTCAATTTTTAAACCATCCAAAGCTTTATTGTGACATGCAAGGACTCATAGCTTCAATCTAGAGTTCATCTAGCCTATTTCAACATAAAACAGAATCATCACACCTAATCCTCCACCATTCGGCTAGTTTCGCAAGTTCCCTGACAAAACAGCGGATAACTTCTAGTTTAGAGACTTATCTTTTCCTTACCTTACCATTGCTTGGCTTCGTTGGTGACTCAAAGTTCTTCAAGAAACTGCTCCTAAACTCATGCAAGAAGAAGCAAAGTCGCTGGAGCTGCTGGTGGTTCATTTCTGTTCGAACCGCGAGAGAGAGGAGGAGAAGAGAGGGTTTCGGTTCTGATTTTTAGTTCTAATCCCTAGGATAGTAATCATTAAGAAGCTTAATGATTATGTTTCTTCTACAGCTTCAGTTTTGGGGAAGAAGAAAACCGAGGGAGAAGAGAGAGAGAGAGAGGGTGTCGTGGCCTTCATGCACGATCTGTTCCTCACGATCGACGTCTGGCGTTCGATAATGATTAACTTCTAATCCGTATCGTTAGTCAGTTTAGTAGTTTCTAATGTCTTTCACTTAGTTTCATTCCGAATTCACTAAATTTCAATTCCCTCATGACTATACGAATGAAATGGCATGTTAACATCTCAGCACTAATCTACGAAGAATTTATCACGAGAAATACTAAAGTTAGTAGTCAACACTAGCATTACAATCACTTATAAGTCTTTAATAAAATTTCTAATTAAATCCTCATTACGGCAATCTATAAACTTAATTGGAAATGAAAACACTCTGGCCTAAATACCCGTCTCTAGCCTATCGGGCTTATCCTACAACAATCACGGCCCACTAGACTTGATTCATCATTCTAATGAACCCAACTCTTGGCCCCCTCCAAGCCAAGCCCAAGTCCATAATCTATCCTTTGGCTGATCGAGCCCATCTCGATAACTTGTGTGGCCCGCTAATTTCTTAAGCCCACACATTTCTCACGGCCCATCGGGCTTGTCTTCTGGCCCGACTTTAAAATAATCCAAGCCCTTAACAATCCGATTATACTAATAGGGTCGTTAAATTTTAGGATGTCACAAGGCATCCCATACTTTTAGGGGTTTCTTGGCTCAACTAGGGCATCCGGTCATCAAGCCGGGCATCCCATACTTTTAGGGGTTTCCATACTTTTAGGGGCTTCCTAGCTTAGCTAGGGTATCTTGTTCAAAGAACGAGCATCGCTGCCAATGCTATGTGATGATGAGTGCTTTTCCTCTTTAGGTGCACACACACAAGTGCATCATGCAAGTCAGTTCTTATCTTTTCTCTTAGTTGACACATGCATGGCCTGAAGGTGTGCTCATTCGTTCGCGTGTGTCATGAGTTCTTGTGCTACACTAATAAACATTCCGCGAACAATCCTTGGTTGTAACTTGAACTGATCACTTAGCGTCAATCCCCGCATTGGACAAGATTTGAAAATGGCATGCCTTAATGCCGATTTTTGACCTTGAGGCTTGGGTACACTTCGTTTAGGTGAAGATCCTGTGCTTGAGGGACCTTGGTTCGACCCGATGTGAACATACCACATGCCATGAATGATCCTCGGCTCTTGGTTTGATTCAACATCAAGCACAAGGTCTCTGCACCAAACCGAACCCTAGAATCGGCACCTTTTTGTGCCTTTCCAAGATCTCGTGGATTTGGGCAATTCTCGTGCCGATCAAGGTTTAGAATATGCACACCTTAATTTCGATCTAGGACCTTGCGGCCTTGGGCAATCCCCACACCAAGTGAGATTCGGAACAATACACTATTTATGCTGATTCAAGACTTTATGGTTTCGATGGTCTTGCCTTGCGATGAACTCAATTCAAGCAAACCTCGGCTTCATTTTCGGACGTACATGACACAAGCACACGGCCAAACACAATTGCAAGTAAAACCAAACAAAAGACATCACACACCACCCATGACTTGACGAGTGAGCACTTAACTAGTCTCAACAGCGAATTCTACCTTCCAAGAGAAGAAAGAGGAACCTTACTCACCTCGGCAAACTTGAGAACCAACCTAGATAGCTTCGTGGGTTGAAGATGCGAGGCCAAGAGAAAGGAGAAGGGAGTAGGCGTGAATGACAAGGGGTTCCAATGATGGAAATGATTGGGGGCTCCTCCTATTTATAGGCACCAACCTTATTATTACTCATCCAAATGGCCCAATCATATTTCTCAAAGTGGCATGGCTATGACATTGAGGTGGCAAGCCTAAGTTGCAAGGTGTCATGCCTATTTTAAAAGGTGGCACACCTAATGGCCTAATGTAATGATTGGAGGCTTATTTGTTTTATTCTTATTGGACCATTTGTACAATGCCATCATGACTTGGCCTACGTGTTCTCTAAGGAAAATCTTATAGTGATGATGACCATATCTTTCATAGACACCTAAGCTAATGACTCATCATTCTCATTAAATGCTTATATTTAGTTAATCATGGGGTTTGGATATTTAGCACATGCCTAAATTCAAGAACTTGCTTTCTATGTTTTGGCCTTCTATAATATTCCACCAAGTTCTATTCTTATTGGTCCACTTAAGCCCTTGAGTCATTTGCTTCTTCCCCAAGGAAAATTGTGGCATCCTGAAACACCTAAGGTCGCCACAGGTACTTGTTGCTATACCTAATGAGCGCTAGTCACATCTCTTAACAGAAGCATTGCAGCTCATAGGCATATATATATATATATCTATATATATCGGTCCTAGCGCATCTATTTAGCGGAAGCATAATTGAAATATCATCATCTCTCCCTCCATCTATCATGATACAATGCACACCACTAAGCTCCATAGGAAAAGATAAAGCCGAGCCACTTTTATTTACATATTTTCATGATGGATTTTCTCGGGTTGGTATAACAAAAGAAGGGCCAAGACTTTTGACTACACTCGGCCATAACCTCAAAAAGAGACAACTTGACCCTCTATGTCGATCATGCAAAATCCTCCATCTATTAGTGTCGGCTATTGTCCAAAAAGTTGCAGCTCCTACTCTTCGCGCGCGGGCAGTCACACCCATGTCGGTGCGTCAGGCGGTGGCGGCGGCAACATCCCTCGCATCACTCCGTCTCGACGAACGTGAATGGATATGAACTCCTGAATGACTGGGCCCTCAACTAAGCCTATGTCATACATCACTAATGCGCGAACTCGAATGAACATCAGATCAGGGATGGTGAGACAGTCAATCTTCACACACTCGACCTCCACATCTGAAAGAATGCCGTAAAAGACGCCCAGCGTGACAGTAGGGAGTGGCATCTTTCTAATCTGAAATGTTGGTCCTCGAAAGGGTGAGTACAGCCACTCAACAGGTAAATGACCCAATAAACCACTCAATACATCACACAATACAATCATAACAATCATAGCATAACACATGTCATTCAAGCATCCATGCATAATTTACCTTGATACCATGCATATGTCCTCATACCACATGTACATACATCCTCATATAATCATCACCATCATGTCATACACTTACCATCATCATGTCACATATACCATCATGTCAAAGATGCACATACATCCATGCACTTACCATCATCATGTCACATATACCATCATGTCATAGGTGCACATACATCCATGCACTTACCATCGTCATGTCATAGGTACACATACATCCATGCACTCATCATCATGTCATACATGTACCATCATGCCATAGGTGCACATACATCCATGCACTTACCATCATTATGCATACATGTACCATCATGCCATAGGTGCACATACATCCATGCACTCACCATTATGCATCCATGCATACATGTTGTCATACCATGCATGATTCAATTTTAATTTCCAAATTTTATTCTTTCATTTTGAACTGCCACTTTTCTTTTTCTCGGGACTAGTATTTGCATCCCGCATTTATCGCTCGCACCCCACCTGGCATCGCGAGGAACCTCCGACACAAACCTCCGGGCATCCGACACACACCCGCTGGGCATCTGGTACCCTAACTAGCATCACGAGGTATCCCCTGGCACAAGCCTCCGGGCTTCCGGCTCCCCAACTCTCCGAGCATCTCGAAACTCCCGAGGACCCTCTGGAATTACGCCACTAGGCCACTGGGCATCCGGCATTTTCACTCTCTGGCTGGGCATCCCAATACTCCCGGGGCATTGTTGGCTCACACCTCCGGCGGCCTTCTCATTTATCTTAGTTTACATTCACAATTATGGCTCAATTTTCACATGGCATGTGATATGATGGCAAACAAGATCATTTTCAGCATTTGATTCTTATATGCCGTTCCAATCATCATCATATATGCAGCAAGATCCAATCACTCACGACAACACAATCTATGGGGTCCATACAACTTAGAATAATCCATACATCATGACTTTTTGAAATTTATCAAATTCCAGCTTGTACAATTTCAGAAAACATATAAATTAAATATCCATATTATCTTCAAAAATTATAAAATCAGAACATGTGATAGGCAAGACATAAAGGTAGCAATTCCATGAAGAACACATGCCCAAAAGAACTTCACACAAGAAGATATAGCTCGCACAATACAGTTTGCAAAATTCGGATAAAAATCAGATTGCGCAGTTCTTGAAATATTTCGATTAAAATACCCTAAGGCCTCCAAAAATTATGAAATTTTACCAGGTGATAGTAAATACCCTAAGGTAGATTTTTCATGAAGACATCTAGGCCAGATTCGCTCTAGAAAATTAACTATGGACGGTCTAAGATCCTGTTCCTAGTATCGAACAGTCCAGTTTAGCTGTCTCCGAAAAATCAAGGTTTCACCTACTTATCTTCCATCATTTCCTCTGAAATTTTGATATGTTTTGCCTCAAGAGGTCCAATACAACTTTTATTCAGGGATCTAGGTAAGATTCTCAACGGATAGTCACCTTATAGTTCACGAAGTCGCTGGAGTCTAGTACAATACTTCAAGATCTATCGTCTTCAAAGGAAAAATCGTTTCACTAGGCTACACTTGTTCGTTTTGCTTCAAATTTGAGTATGTTAGTATTTAGGATGTTCTCTACAACTTTTGTGATGAATTTTAAGTGAAATTCTCAGTAAAAAGTGACATACAGCACACAAAACCATCAAGAGGTCGAAAAAACAGTTTCAGATCTGGCGTTTTCGTAGAGGAAGGGTTTCACCCCTTAAAAATCAGCCATTTTGTCTCAAATTTTAGTATGTTATACTTTGAGATGTTTGCTACAACGTTCATGAAGAAGTCGAAGCCAAAATCCGACTCAAAAACCACATGCAAGCCTCTACAACATTCTGGGTCAGGTGGCAGACTCGAAAACAGAATACATTTTCAAGAACAACACACTCAAGCTTCGGTTTCTCACACCCTAAACGTCCGAGATTCACCACCATTCAAACACACAAGCAAGACACAACATGCAAGAGCAGAATATAGATCCCAACTTGCCTTTGTACCGAGCAAACAACAGCACACGGACAGCGGCAAGCGATGGACGCACGGCGACGGGCGATGGACGAGCGGACGGGCAGCTTCTTCCTCCTCTCTCTCGGTTCCTCACTCTCTCGCAACCCTCTCTCTCTCTCTCTCTCTCTCTCTCTCTCTCTCTCTCTCTCTCTCCTTATGGACGACAACCCCCCCTAAACCGGCCATTCTTCCTTTTATTTCCCCCTCAAAACCATCATTAGCCATCATTAGAAGCCACCCACAATGGCCAATAGGTGAAGCCCCCTTTTTGCCACTTGGCATCTCCCATGCATGATGGGCTTGGAGGTTGGGCCGGCCTCTCCCCCTTGTGGTTGACGGCAGCCCTCTCCATGGGCCTCATGGGTCAAGCCAATTTGGCCCACTTTAGGTCCAATACCCTTGGGCCTAAAGTTCAACCCTAAATAATCCCAATTTCACCTTTAATAATTCATTTTTAATTGTCTCTTTTATAGATTTCAAATTCTCAATTTCATATGGCCATAATCTTGTAACATTTAATCTATAGGGATTAAATTTATGAGGTGCATAGCCAAGAATAAATTATTCTTATTAATTTATCCTATAATACTAATTTTAATAACTCATGAACAAAAATATATTACACTTGATCTTAAAAGAAAACCAATGTCTAAAGCATAAACCATAGGTAATTTTATTACCTAATCATGGGCTTTAATACATCTAGAGGTTGTCTTGAATTTTGGGATGCCACAAAAATCTTGAGCCATCATCACCAAATCTTCGGATAGACACCTAGGCTTATGAGGTGGAGATCTAATGACCTAGTGTCATTAATTGAAGCCTTATTTGTTTCCATTTCATTTAGCCACAAGAGCACTTTGCTCATTATTAAAGGGATAAGTCATTATACATAAGTGGCACTCTAAAAAGATGAGCTAGTATCTAGGCCATAGGCTAGCCATCATTTGCTCAAGATGTCTTATTTTCATTGAGACATTTGGCCTAGATTCTTTGCTTGATCCCCAAGGTGGGTCTTTGGTAATTATGGTCAAATCTAGAAAAATCTAGGTAGCATGATGAGTCATTCTACCTCTTTAAGAACCTAGGGTGTTCTAGGGTTTTCTCTATTTTGTCATTTTCATCGTTAAGAAGGTGGTCTAGAGAATTCCGTTATCTACGTTGGTTCTAGGGTTGGAAAAATGATCATTGGTTACACCTTGAAAAACCTAATCATGTACACTCAAGATTCGGCCATCATGCCTCATGCTCGCCTGAACTGTTCCTTTAAATGGTCAATCAGCCTGAAGGGTCAATTGTCTTAAGGCTACCCATGGCCTAGCACTAAGCTAAGTCACTCATGGATCTTAGAATTACTGACGGAATAGCAGGGTCTATTCTTGAGCTCATTCCGATCGGCACCCAATCCATCCATATGGTTCATGGTTGGTGCATTACCGATCCATGATCAAACATCACAAATTCGAGATTCCTTCTGATCACTAAGAATTAAATAGGACATCACCAATTCGAGATTCCTTTTTATCACTAAGAATTAAATAGGGGATGATTCATTTTTGGTAAGAAGACGATATGTGGCACCCTGAACCCTTCACAGGTTGCCACAGGCACCAACGTTACACCATATTACTTCTCTTATAAGAAGCATCGTAATTCATAGACATTTTTTTTATTTTAAAGCGGTCCCAGCATGACTCATTAGCAGAAGCAAAATATAACATCGCCATCTCCCCCTCCATCAACCATGATACAATTGCACACCACTAAACATCATAATAAAGACAAAGCCATGACACTTTATTTACATATTTTTAAGATGGGTTTCCATGGGTCGGTACACTAAAAGAAAGGCCAGGACATGAAGCCACACTCGGCCTAGACCTCCAAAAAGAAACTTTTGACCCACTACGTCTAACGTGCAAGATCCCCCATCACTAGGGTCGGCTAACCATCCCAAAAAGTTTTAGCTCCCCTACTTGTCATGTACCGGCCCTCACACCCATCCCGGTGCATCAGGCGGTGGCGGCGGCAACATCCCACGCATCACTCCGTCGCGACGAATGTGGACGGATATGAACTCCAAGACAACAGGACCCCTAGCCAGGCCCACATAGTACATAACTAAACAGCGCACTCGAATATACGTCAGTCCAGGAACAGAGGGACAGTCGAACTCCTCGCACTCAACCTCTACATTGGAAGGTATGCTGTAAAACACGCCCCGCGTGATAGCAGGGAGCGGCATGCTACTAATCTGAAATGTTGGTCCCCGAAGGGGTGAGTACAACCACTCAACAGGTAAAGGAATCCAATCACCATTCAATGCATCATACAATACAATTCATAACATCATACATGTCACTTATGCATCCAAGCATACTTACCTTGAAGCCATGCACATGCCATCATACCTCCTCATCACAATCATATCACATACATGTCATCATGCCATAGATGATCATCATCATATCATGTCATACATGCATATCATCATGCCATAGGTTATCATCATCATATCATGTCATACATGCATATTCATCGTGCCATAGGTGATCATCATCATATCATGTCATACATGCATATCATCCTGCCATAGGTTATCATCATCATATCATGTCATACATGCATATCATCAATTTTCACTTTTATCTTTCAATTCGATCACCACATTTGGCATCGCATGGTAAACCTCCGGCACACACCACCGGGCATCCGGCACCCCCACATTCCGGGCATCTCGCATCCCAACTGGCATCACGAGGCATCCCTCGAGCAAAAACCTCCGAGGCTTCCGGCATTTACACTTCCTGGCCGGGCATCTCGCACCCCAACTGGCATCACGAGGCATCCCCTTGGGCACAAACCTCCAGGGCTTCCCGCACCCCGACTTCCCAGGCATCTCGAAACTCCCGAGGACAATCCGGCCTTGTATCTCAATACAATCCGGCTTCCGGCACCCCCCATCCCGGGCATCTTGACACTCCCAAGGCATTATCATCCGCCACAATAGTCTCCTCATTTATCTCTTTTATTCATGGTTACCAATTTATGTCTCAACTCAGCACGGCACATGATGCAATGGCAAACAAGATCACTTTCATGCTTTGATTCATACATGCATCATTAGTCATCATTATACATGCCACAGGATGAAAAATAAAATTTATGGAATTCATACAATTTAGAACAATCCATTTATTATGCCTTTTTGGAATTTATTTAAATTCCAGCTTGTACCATTTTTGAAAATATTTAAATTAAATATCCATATGATTCCCAAAAATCATGGAATTAGAGCATGTAATCACCAAGACAATAAGGTAATGATTTCATGAAAAACACATGGCCAATAAAATTCCACATAAAATTAGAATTCCCACAAATACAACATGTAATTTCGGATAAAAACAGAATGCACAGTTTCCGAAATAATTTGATTAAAATATCCAAACAATCTCCGAAAATTACGTAATTTTACCACGTTATTGCCAAGACACTAGGGTAGATTTTTCATGAAGAATTCTAGGCCAAATTTTTTTTAGATTATTTGCTACAGTCACACGAAGCTTCTGGATCTAACACCGAAATGTCCAGTGCATGTTCCTCCGAAATACTGAGTTTTCACCTACCTATTCTTCTTTGTTTTATCTGAAATTTGGATATTTTTTACTTTAAGATGTCCCTTACAACTTTCATTAAGATATCTAAGTCAGATTTCCAAAGCAAAGTCACCATATGGGTCCATGGATTCTCGGGTGTCCTGTACCGCGTCTCCAGATTTACCGTCTTCAAGAGTCAGTCGATTCACTAGGCTATACTTGTTCATTTTCCTTCAAATTTGAGTATGTTAATATTTAAAATGTTCTCTACAAGTTTTATGAAGAAGTCGAAGAGATATTCTTGATAAAAATCACCATGCAAGCACCGATCTACCACAAGGTCAGCGAAATCGTTCCAGATCTGGTGTCTCCGTAGGATGAGAGTGTGACCCCTTAAATCTCTATCATTTTGTACAAAATTTTAGTATGTTGTAGTTTGAGACGTTGGCTACAACTTTCATGAATAAATAAAAGTCAAAATCGAACTCAAAAAATACATGCAAGCTCTTACAATGTTCTGACTCAGGCGCTTCAAGCAAAAACAGCAACACCACTCAAGAACAAGTCATCCAAGCTTCGGTTTCCCCCTCCTAATCACCCAAAATTCGAATTTTCTACAACATACATGTAACACACACACACATGCAAGAGCAGCAAGAGGACCCCAACTTGCCTCTAGACCAAAGAGAACGACGGCACATGGCGGACGAGCGGGCGGCGTGCGGCGATGGGCGGACTTGTCTCTCCTCTTCCCTTTTATTTCCCCCAAACCTCATCATTTGCAATCATTGTTTGCCACTCCAATTGACCAATGCATGCCATCTTCCTTTGTGCCACTTGTCTTAATACATGCAAAATGGGCTTTGGACTTGGGCTTGGAGGCTTTTGGGCCAGCAATGGGCCGGCCACTCCTCCCCCTCTCATGGTCGACGGCAGCTCCCTTGTGGGCTTCAATGGGCCGGCCAACTTGGCCCATTAAAGGTCCACTCTTGGGCCTAAAGCCCAACCTAATTCAAACCAATTTTATTTTCAATTATTCATAGTTAATTTATTTCTTTTATAGATTTCAAATTTTAAATTTTACATGGCCAAGAGTAAATCATTCTTATTAATTTATCCCTTATTACTAATTTAAAAATTTATGAACACAAGCATATATCACTTAGTCCTAAAAAGAGACAAATGGCTAAAGCATAAACCATAGGTAATTCTATTACCTAATTAGGGGCTTTAATTCCTCTAGGACTTGTCTTGAATTTATGGGATGCCACACGATCACATTTGATTAAGTCGGATTGTTCGTGCATTGGTGCATAGTCAGGCGAAATCACTCGCGGCCAGACACTACGATCAGTCGGATTGACCCATGACCATCTGCCGATCCAAAGTCATCCTGTGACCAATCCTCATGATCAAAATGTCATTTCATGAGCTAGTGATCCTATCCCACCGATATGGTCGATAGATAATTCACGGCCGACACCTCGACCAATTCATGGCTGGTCAATCGGTTAGTCGGTCGGTCGAACCATGATCGATCCTGGATTTCTTACCAATCAAACCGATCGATCCATGGCCAATGACCTATGGTCGATCCATTTAGGACCTTATGGTCGATCCTTTCAGGGTCAGAGTGGAGGATGTTACATGCCTAGACTGCCTTTTAATTACGAGTATGCATGTTCTTCAGCAGTTAGTTTAGGCAAAGAATTAGAATCTAATTAGGAGTTAATGATGGTAGCCTATTGCTTTGCGAACACAAGTGGGGGTTAATAATTGTTAACTTTAGTTAACAAATCCCTAGTTTGATTAGGAGGTGATTGATTGATGATTGATTTTTTTTAACTTTAATTAGTAATGCGTGACCCTTCGGGGGGTAGTTTAAAAAGGTGATTATAATCTAATTAGAAGTTAATAATGTTAGCCTCCTGCTTTGTGAACACAAGTGGGGATTAATAATCAACATTAATTAATGCATCCCTAGTTTGATTGGGAGGTGATTGGGCCAATCAAATTGCATGGACCGTGACATATGAAATTTTCATTGTATTTATTATGTTTATTGTGTTTTATAAAAATAAGATTCATATTTCTCATATAGACATTAATAATTGTCACATGATTCTCTCTATCTTTGATAATCATAAAATATTACCCATTTTTCACTAATTGCCATATTCCTTAGTTTATTACCAAGTTTCTTATCTACAAATTACATCATTCCTTACATCACTTCTTTTAACTTTAACCCATCAATGCTCTTTAACCTTGCAAGCTAAGAGTCCTCATTCATTCTCCACATCTCTCTATATTCTCCGCCAAGTGTTTTAACCCCAATGTTATCATGTCTTTTAACCTTAATTAACAAAAATGATTGGTTTTAACTAATGAGAAACACAAGTCGAGGTCTTCTCCATCTCTCATTCATGCTTAAAATGATTACAACTCAAATAATGATCCACATTCTTGTATTGTGATTGGCCAATGATTCTCTCTCTCTCTCTCTCTCTCTCTCTCTCTCTCTCTCTCTCTCTCTCTCTCTCTCTCTCTCTCTCTCTCTCTCTCTCTCTCTCTCTCTTCCTCTCCCCCTCCCCCCCCCCTCCCCCCACCCCCCAATCAAATATCTCCATATTTTCACCTTCAATATTGCCACTTGTCACCTAAATAATTATTTTCATTCTCTTATTTGTGTCATTGAACTTAGCCATTAAACTAACATCACTGACAATTTAACTCAACCGAAATTTGGAGCAATCATTACAAGTGAAGTTATTGTGTGAAATAAGTAAAGGAGAAAGAAATATTCACTTTTCCCTCCTCCTTTGTAATGCAACTTAACCTTCTTATCTTCAAGTACAATTTCTCTTTTCCTTCCAAAACAACAAGAAAGCTTCCCATTAAATTTCAATCAAGCTCCGAAGTTTATTCAACTTGATTTGCTTGAGCTTTTAATCTGATCCTTCAAGTATTTTAAAGTAAAAGTTCATCAACTTCATTTTTTTTTTTATCAAGCTAGCTGTGTTGTTTTCTAAAAGATTGATAGTTGTTAATATTTTATTTTGCTTTGAAGGTGATTAATCTTTTGAGTTGGCCAAGTCTTTGTTTAAAGTAAGTGAAAACTCTAGGGGTTAAGTTAGTTTGATCTACTTAGTACTCTTGACTTGGTTGGTTGATGTTTGCTAGTTTAGTTTAAATTTGATATTAAGCGCAAATAGGTTCCAAGATTGACATATAGACTTTTGGTGAATTCTTGTCTAAATTGAAATCTTTAATATATGCTTAGAAGTTGTTTGAAAGAATGCTCAAGCAATTCTGTTTAGATGAGAAAGAATGAGAAAATGATAAAACTATTCTATATTTTGTTTCTTCCTTTTTCCTCTTCTTAACCACAAATCAAGTAGTAAAGGTGGATGAAGATCCATTTCTCAAGATGGGAATCGATATGGCTAAACTGAACCTTCAATCGACCAACAATAGATCACGAAGCAGGATCGATAAGAGATTCTTCTCATGTTGCATTTCTTTGGTTTGGAAGTTCTAGAATGTTGTCTGTGGATTTCTAACAAAGGAAAGCCCTCTTATGCCGTTTGATTAATTCAAGTTCCATGCCGTTCACTAGTCCCTGAGGCTAAGGACGAGGTCGAACTGTCATTCCTAACTTAAGCATAGAGTTATAGGGTGGAGGGCTCATGTGGACGCTATGGACCCTTCCAGCAAGGCTCTCGAATAAGAAACTCATGTGGACACTTCTAGCCCACTTGAACAATTTGAAATCATCCCATTTTTTCCTATGAAGATAGGAGACTTGTACTTCTCATTCATAAATCCATCTTTGCGTATGCTTCAAGTAGGGGATTCATTCTTCCTTGTGGCCTAACTAGCAGCTGAGCTTGCTGTTGTCAGTTTGGTTTGCATTCTATTTAAAACATTTTTCTTCCTCGCTAGTCATCATTTTAGCTAGGATTTGATATTTTTCGAAAGTCACATAAGTGCGAGGTGCTGTTAAAAGGGTTATTTTGTGGGTTTAAACATTAATTCATGGATTATTAAGTAATATTAATTAAAATAAATCAAACTGGTTAAAAAAAGATTTTAGAAGCTTTAGGGGCAAGTATGTAATTTCACCAAGTTGAGGGACGAATATGTAAAAAATGAAAGTTCTAGGAGCTATTCATAGCATGAGGATCCTCATTGATAGGTGGTTAAGTTATTTTTTTTTTATATATATAATTGCTTAATCTAGACAATATGCCTAAATACGCAAAATTGGACCAATTGTGTAATTAATTTGGAAGTAGGATATTTTGATAATTTTATAAAATATATGTGGCATGTCCATAGTGTAAATAAAATAGTCATATATTTTAGATGACAAATAAGTGGCCTTTTGGTGTTTAATTTAATTATTATGGCTTGATTAAATGAAAATGTGAAAATGGCGAAATGAGATTTAATAACAATATTTTTGTAATTCGACTAAGTTATGGAAGTACTAGCTAAGTGTTGTTGATTAATCACATGGCTGATTCTTTGAGTTGTCGAAGTCCAATCTGTCAATTCTTTGAGTTGCTTATGTTCACATGGTTGATCATTTGAGTTGTTGATGTTCACATTGTCAATTATTTGAATTGTTGATGTTGACATGGTTTATTTATGAACATCTGTTCCTACCTTACCAATTACCTACCTATAGCTTCTGATTTAATGATGATGGCTTGGCATGGAAATAATAAGGATGTATGTGTTGAAGTGTACATAGTTAATTGTCTTTCATGGATTGCATTAGAAATGAAAAATTATTGAAATATACATGGTGATTGTTATCTTGTTTTGAATATATGTGAATAATGTCATGTGATTAAAACCTTTGCCACGACCTATTCACCATAGAGCGAATTCCCTTGTATGAATGTATGGATGAGGCTCTGGAGTTAGCTAAATGTTCTATTATATGAGGCAGTTCTTTACAAGGTTGAGATGACATGTGTGACCTCCTGATTTTCAACCCTGTTTTTGTTGAAATGAATTGGGCTTTTCATTGACACATTCTATAGTCTTTTTCTCTGAGTTAGCCACTCACGAGATAACTAGTCTATCAGGTGAATCCGTTAAGGAATCTAAAGGCAACAGACTTGAGAATTTGACAAAAAACCGACTACTCGACCATGCTAATCTGCAAGGGTCAATACGGCACCGTCAAAATTGATTAGAGACCGGAGATAAGTCAATTCGATAGAGGCATGTGATTAGAGTGTGGGTGATTCCACCTAGTTACAAAATTATTGTCGAATGGCACTAAACCGATTTTTCTATCATTTCTATTCCATGTGCCCGTATTTGAAACCTTGAGATTTTCACGACAACCGAGAGTCGCCAATGAGTCAAAGATGTGCAATGTGGCTCGAAAATAATCGACCAAGGGGTAATTGCACTAAAAATTCTTAAAAGCCACCCGGTAGGTTATTTCATGTTAAAATCGCGTTCGGTTGAAATTAACCATGAAATTGAACTCGATTTTAGAAATTGAAAGTTTTTTCATGTCACGATTTATTTTAGGAACGTTGACTCATCTTTCAAAGAATTTTCGGCAAGTTTGGATTTTTGGCAAAAATTCAAGTTTGAGCGATATTGGACCGGTAAATTCGGTTATTGAATTCAAGTTGATTTATTTGATGAGGAACATTATGGAATTTGATGTGGGCATCCTCCTTGGCATTTTGGTCATTGAATTGGATTGATTTGGAGAGGAATTGAAGTGAAATTGAAGAGGAATGCCACAAAATTCATTGGCCTTGGTGGGGGATGCAACATTTGGTGCATCATTTGAAGCTTGTTGGAGAACTCTTGGAGGGAAAATGGTTGAGGAAGATGGCTGTAGACTTTGGGGGTAGCCACTTGAGTGTTTTAGATCTTTTGTGAAGACTTTTGTGGCTTGTTGTTCCCCCTCTAGCTGCAGCCACTTCTTCTTCTTCTTCCTTGCTACCTTGTCCTCCATTGTTGCTGAAAACTGAAGCTAAGAACCAAAGAAAGCTAGCAGCCGTTTGAGCCCTGCAGCTGTCGACTGCCTGCTGTCTAAGTAGCCATTGTCGTCTAAGCTCCGCTCGCGCACCATTCGTTGCGCCTCATGCCCACGAGCCCAACTCGTCATTCTTCATCGTCCTAGAGCCCTCGAGCCACCGTTTGCTATTTCCAGCTCGCCTTTGCCTTCCTTGCTCATGCCGCCGTCCAGCCTGCTTGTCTTCACTGCCGTCCGCCACCCGTCATGCCGTTTCCAGCCACCGTGGCCGCTCGACCAGCCCTTTCTAGCCAGCAAGCAGAGCCGAACTCACAGTTTGGGCTGTGAGCTTTGTGGGCTTTTCTAGGCCCCTTTCGGACCTCCTTTAGCGTTGCTGTGGGCTTGAGTTTTGCTCACCTCCGCGTCGCCGTCGCCACAAACTCATCGGCTCGCAAATCCGGTGAGTTTACTTGCTAAACTCTACTTATGGAGTTAATTATACTTAGGGTAGGAATAGATTAGGGGAAGCTTGGATTAGGTGGTTAGTTTAGCTTAATTAGTTATTTAGTTGATTAATTAGGCCAATTAGATGGTTAGATTAGATTAGTTAAGGGTTAATTAGATTGCTTGATTTATGTAGATAGGTGCATTATTTTTCTAGGTCCAATTAGGTGGTTAGATTAGCATATTTAGCTTAATTAGGCATTTATGTAATTAATTTGCATTTATTTAATTAATTTTTTAATTAATTTAATTATTTATTATTTTCTGGAAATTATACCGAGATAACCGTTTGTTAGAATTTTGTGCTGATTGTCGTGGTGTAATTAGTTTATGCAATTGATTGCTAGATTGTGCAATTGTGAGATGATTGTTGATTTTCATTTATTATTCCCAAATTTTGAAATTTTGGTATTTAATTAGAAAATACCGGGTGTCGGGTTTTGACACTAAAAATGTTTTTAAGTACTATATTAAATAGCGAGATTTTTAAAAGGAAGGATTTCACTTGTTTGGTTCAATCTGATCGTGTACCCACTCACAATTATTTTTACCGGGTGTTTTTAATACAAAAAGAACAGACCAAGCACATTATCTTAATTGAGGCATTTGAGTGCAAAGCACAATGACATTGGTCGGGATTGGATGGTCGTGTGATGGTTATGAGAACTCATCCCCGATGTGTGTCGGGTGGATGATGCCCTTATATGGGATGCCCCTATCAATGGATGCCGGATGGCGGTAGAGGCCGGATCGAAGCTCCTTCGGGAATGCCATCCCCGATGTGCGTTGGGTGGATGTTGCCGTGCTCAAGGGATGAGATGATGCCTGGCTATGCTAGAAAACTGATGTGTGTCGGGTAGA
This sequence comes from Eucalyptus dawsonii, assembly GCA_016097615.1. Classification (NCBI taxonomy): domain Eukaryota; kingdom Viridiplantae; phylum Streptophyta; class Magnoliopsida; order Myrtales; family Myrtaceae; genus Eucalyptus; species Eucalyptus dawsonii. Next base: position 28,550,564 of record CM027878.1, read on the forward strand.
CCATGCTTGTGCGGGTAGTAATCAATTGGAATGCATGAATGAGTGTTTTAACTGTGCCTGATTATGGGACAAAATGGTGTGACACATAATGGAACGTGTCATAATGATCTGGCCTTATAATCGGAACCCCTGTGATTGCTTGAGATATGAGTGAGACGCTGATGTGTGCATTTACAATATGCATTTGTTATATGAATTGTACTAACGTGCAGGAAGGAACTGAGGCAAGGTAAGTCTTTTGAGATGTGTGGTTAGACTATCTCTAGGCATATTACCTTCCTAATCGGGGTTTAAGGTGTGAACTCATTGAGATATTGTCTCACCCCGTTGTGGGTTTAACTTTCTAGGTCCTTAGATGGAGGCAAGGCTGATTCGTTTTGGGAAGCCGAGGGGGTTTAACAAGCAGAGTACCGACATCCCTGTCCCTGGGAGTCCTTACCTCCATGAGCTTATCATGACCACTATCTTGGTCGATGAGAGCTAACCACAGTTGGTACCTCATCGGTTTAGGGCGTAGTTCCATCATGGGCCTAATGGGATTTGGGAAGGTCCCCTGCAGGGTTTCGACATCCCTGTTGTCACGGTCAACACTGCTACGGGCGAGGGGGTAGCTGACCCACCTGACGGCGTCGTAGTGAACCCGGATCCCAAGTAGATAGGGTCCGGGGTAGGGTAGTCTGGTAACCCTTTTTGCTTTTTGGCCTCTGTGTATAAACCTGGAGTGTTTATAAAAGCGTGTTTGTTTGTGAAATTGTTATCCTGCTTTTCTATCCCATGTTTGTTGTTGTTTGGGGATTGTTTATTTTGCTTTCGCTTGTGCATGAATCGATTGGGTTGGCGACGCATCTTGGGAACATCACATTTTAGTTGACCACCGAGGGATGTACACGCGCTCGAGGTTCGGGGTGTGACAACATGTGACATGACTTGTGCAGTCATGGCATGACATGGTTTATATAGCCATGGTATCATGATAAGAAATGACTATTATCATGTAGATGTATAGTAGTGTATTTATCCTTGTCAATGTAGAGGACACCTGTGATGAATGGGCTGAGGCATGGCAAAGGGTATGTATCATTCTGTCCCCCATGAGTTGGGGGTGACGATGTCTCATTTATTTAAAATGCCTTTTGAATTGAGATGATCTTGGCCAGTGATGAATATGAATTCATCTATGTATGTCGGTGAGTTATGATATGGTATCTAAGCATTATGGAATAATATGCCATCTACTTGCATTTAAATGAATATCTTATGCAATGTTATTAATGATTTTCAGTGGCATATCATAATAGAAAAGGTAGTGCATTTGCCCCCATCCTTGTCAAACATAATTGTCTTGTAATTGTCTCGAACTCAGGTTATTTTGTTGATATCATTGCTACTAAAAGTGATAAGTAATTGGAATATGTGGTGGAAGATGTAGTTTTGATGTATACTATGATGTATGCTCATAGAAGATGAAATGTTTGACATGTCATTTTGGGTTCGACAGCAAGTACTTGAATCATATATGATGCATCTAGTCCTCAAGCATTATTCGGTTACATATACAATACTAATTAAGGAATCAGTTAGATTTATATAAACAATGAAAAGCATTTTCTTGAATTATAGTGACTCCATTAAGTGTTTCATGATGAAATATTGGTTGTTATTATGCTATGGTGTTCTCGGGTTGAGTTGTAGAATGATCTTCTATCTTAGACCTATAGAGGTCATGTACTAAATTTAGGTTCACCCTAGTATATTTATAGATTTGTCAGGTTAGGAGTTTAGGGGCATTTGGTTAATGCTTTCGAAGATCACTAGTAAGGATTGGATCAACGTTTGTAGGGAAAGTAGAGATGGGTTTTTGTACAAAAGCTTTTGATGTATATTAGCTAAGATTAAATTATCTATACAATTGAGGATAAGTTAGTAATTTATCAGAGAATAGAAGTGAAACTAAGACTATATTTGTCACGCCCCGAACCTCGAGAGCGCGCATATCCCTCGGTGGTTGAAAAAATTGTGACGCTCTAGGACGCGTCGCCGACCCATTCATTTTATTGCATATGCAAAAGCGAAATGAAAACCCCTTACAACAACTAACACGGGATAGAAAAGCAAGAAACAAATTCACAACCAAGACACATTTTTATAAACAACCAACTAGTTTATATACAATACTAGTCTATCTAACAAAAAAGATCAGTCCTCAAAAGGAAATTGTCCTACGGTCCACTAGTCGGACACGTTCACCGATCCTTCGGACTCCATAGGCTTTGGGGGTGTCGGGTCCACCACAACACCATCATGAGGGTCAGTTGCACCCTCGCTAAAAGCGCCACCGATAACCATAACGAGGATCTCAAAACCCTGAAGGGGACTAACTCAGTATCCATTGAATCCATAGCGAAGCCACACCCCTCATCGACCTAGATAGTGGTCACCACTAACTCATAGACCTAGTGACTCCCAGGAACAAGGAAGTCAGTACTAAGCTTGGTAACCCTCTGAGGCTGACCAAAATGTACTGGAGGGACCGCCATCTAAGGATCTGAAAAGATGAGCCCACGACAGGGTGAGACAATGTCTTAGCAAGTTCGCCCCCTAAACCCTGACTAGGAAGAAAATACGCCTAGAGGTGTCCTAACCACACAACCATAGAGGACTTACCTCGCCTCATTTCCCTCCTGCACATCAGCACAGTTCATATGACAAATGCATATAATAAATGCACACATCAATTAGAACATCTCAATCGATCACATCTCAATCAATCACATGGATCCTAATTATAGGGCCAAATCGTTGTGATACGTCCCATTCTATACCACACAATTTTGTCCCATAATCCGGCGTGTCTATCTCAATCAATCATGTGTTCCAATTCGATTACTACCTGCACAGGCAGTTTTACCCTACACACATCGGTCCTCTAGCGTAGCCAGGCTTCGTCTCACTCCTTTGAGCACAGCAACATCCATTGACACGCATTGGGGACAGCATTCCCTAAGGAGCTTCGGTCTAGAATCTACTGTGATCGGCTTCCCATATAGGGGCAACGTCCTATCGAGGCACACCGGAGATAGGTTCTCTTAACTAGCACACGATCAATCAGTTTCGGCCAAGGACATTGTGCTTTGCACTCACGTGCCTCAATTAAGACAACGACCTTGGCCCGTTTTCTTCTTATTAAAAACACTCAATGAAAATAATCATGTGTGGGTACATGGTCATATCAAACTTTAAAAATTGATATCGATCCTTTTAAAATCCCACTATTTGATATAGTATTTAAAACCATTTTTGATGTCAAAACCCGACACCTGGTATTTTCTAATTAAATACCAAAATTTCATGATTTCGAAATAATAACTCAAAAATCAAAATACCATTCAATTGTACTCAATTGTATAAATTAAGCACACAATTGCAATCGGCACAAAATTTTGGTCACCGGCTATCTTGGTATAATTTCCAAAAAATATTAAGTAATTAAATAAATACCAAAAATAATTAATTAATGCAATTTAAATATCATAAATACTAACTTAGGCTGAAAATGCTAATCTAGCCACCTAAATGGGCCTAGAAAATTTTCGAACCTATCTAGATAAATAGTACGATCTAATTAGCCCCTAATTAAATCGTTCTAACCACCTAACATGCACAATTGAATAATTAAATCACTAATCTATTCTAACCACTTAATCCCTAATTATTCTAAACTAATCACCCCTTAAGCATCATTAACCTCCTAAGCAAGATGTAGCAAGTAAACTCATCGGTTTAATGGGCCGGTGAGTCCACGGCGACGGCGACGCGACGGCAAGCAAAACTCAGGCACATGGCGACACCAAGCGAGGTTTGGATGGGCCTAAAAATGGGCCTAGAAAACCAAGAACCCATGCTGGCTTCAGCTTCAGCTTCTTGCTAGAAGAATCGGTTGAAAGGTTGCTCGGCTCGGGGAAAGGGGCATGGCGAGACGGCAAGGACAGCGGCGAACTAGGCAGGGCTTTTGGCAGCTGGACAGGGATGTAAGGTGGCTGGACGATGGCAGACAGGGGCTCGGGATGACGGCACATGGATGCGCGGGCAGGCGCATGAGCGAGACAAGCACGCGGGCGGCTTGTGATGGCAGCGACGGTGCTCGGCGGCTTTAGGCGGGTGTGTGACGGCACGGGGGAGGGCTAGCCGGTTTCTTTTGGTTCTCTCAAGCTCTCCACCTCCACAACATTGGATAGAGTGGCCCCAAATGGCTTCCAAGCCTTCAACACTTGTCCAATTCACTCATCACACATAACCCCACCACTTCAACCTTCATCCTGAGCCACTTGCACACCCAAGGCTTCCCCAACATGCCATTGAAATGGTCCAAAAGGTTGCTTCCCTCCTTGGCTACGGATTTGGACATTTGCCTCATCAATTTCATTAAATTTCTCTTCAAATCAATCCAATTGAAGCCGAAAAAATTCAGCCAAGGTGCTATCGTCCCTCTCATGATTTTTCCTCATCAATTGAACTAACTTGACGGGCAAAAGTCTGACAAAAAACGGGCCTACGTATTTCCCGGTCCAAAAATGCCTAACTTTGATTTTTTGCCGAAATCTCGGGTGTGCAAAAAAATCTTCGGAGGATGAGTCTGAAAGGGCTAGTATGAATACCTAGAGGGGGTGAATAGATGTGAGCAAAAATCTTCACAAAGTTTAGTAGAAATAATTTTCCTTTAGAAAATCACAAACAAATTCAGACTTTAGCGATTAGTTAAAATTGTAAACAAAATAAAGGGATTTTAACTTAAATAGTTAATCAGAGTTATGAATCAAAATAAAAGAGTTTAGGGAATAGAATAAGAACATAAGGTTTATAGTTATTCGGCTTAGATTAAGCCTACATCCACTCTTCCACGACGACAGCTCACTTGCTGGATTCCACTAAGAATCAAAAGAGATTTTACAACTTGATGATCTTGACTTCTCAGTGAAGAGTCTCTACTGATCTCTCACAAAGTCTCACTTTAAATTTCTCTCTTTTGTATACAACTTTGAGCTTAGTGAATGAAATAACAAGAAACTAGGAAGCTTTAGATGTTGAAAATTTTCTTTCACGCACACTATCGAACAACTAGAGACTCCGCCTTAAATACTCCTTCATTCCTTCTCGACTGTTGGCACTTTCCAAAGGAATTCTTCCAATCTACCCGTTGGACAGAATCAATCAAGGAGATCTCGAGTCATTTGATGATTTATGATGAAAGTCCATCAATCATGTTCACCCATACAATCATGATCTTGGTTTCCATAAGTAAAATCTTCCAAGTTTACTTGCTTTTCAAAAGATTTGAATATCGGAATTGATTCCAATAAGAATAATCAATCATGTAGGTACTAAATCCAGCTATAAAGTCATCCATAAACCATACGAATCGAATCCTTGTAGAAATAAAGATAATCTCGTATTTGGATAAGTCTTCATGCTTTAGTCTGGAAACTGTTATTATGGGTAGACTTTGAACCTAAAGTCTGGCGATCTTCAGACTTTGACACTAAAGTTTGGAAGTCTTCAGACTAGACTTTGGAAAGGTTTTGTCAACTTCAAAATAGTTAAGGAGTTTTCTCCAACAGAGTCAATGTTCCTAAAATGAATTGTGACATGACAGAACTTTCAATTTATGAAATCAGGTTCAAATTCGTGGTTAATTTCAACCAGGCACGATTTTAGCGTGACCTAACCTACTGGGTAGCTTTTAGGAATCTTTAGTGCAATTGATCTGTGGTCGATTATTTTTGAACCACATTGTACATCTTTGACTCATTGGCGACTCTTTAGTGCAATTGATCTTAAGGTTTCAAATATGGACACAAGGTACCAAAATGATAGAAAAATCGGTCTAATGCCAATTTACAAGAATTTTGCAATTAGGTGGGCTCACCCACACTTAATCACATGGTTCTGTTGAATTGACCCATCTCCAGTCTCTAATCGATTTTTAACTGTGCTATATTGACCATTGCAGATTAGCACGGTCAAGTAGTCGGTTTCTGGTCGAATTCTCAAGTTTGTTGTGTTTAGATTCCTTAACGGCTTTACTTGATAGACTAGTAATCTTGTGAGTGACTAACTTAGAGAAAAAGGGTATAGGTGCGTTGATGAAAAACCCAATTCATTTAATCGAAAACAGGGTTGAAAATCAGGATGCCACAATATTAGCAATCTAATAAGCATAATGAGTGACTTCGATGAAACCAACATGTCACGCCTCGAACCTCGAGCACGCCAACATCCCACCATGATCATACAAATATGCGACGTTCCTAGGCACTCGTCGCCGACCCATTCATTTTAAATGCACATGTGGAAGCGTATTATAAAACCCCTGACAATGAAATACAGGATAGAAAAGTATGAAGCAATTCCACAACATAACACTTTCATAAATCAACGAAGTTACAAACGAAGGCCCACAGCCAAAAGTCTACAAAAGACCGCCTCTTAAAAAGGGACCGTCCTATGACCTACAAGTCGGACACGTTTTTCAACCCTCATGACTTCACATCTGCAACTCCTCAAGACCAACCAAAGCTATTTGGCCGCTCCATCCACAAGGGACTTGAAAATGTAATCCCACAACCGGGATGAGACATTGTCTTAGTAAGTTCAACCCCTTAAATCCTTATTAGAAAGAAAATACACCCAAGGGTGGCTTAGTCACACCACATAGAGGACTTACCTCACCTCTGTTCCTTCTTGCAAGTTAACACAATTCAAATCACTCAATCACGTTCATATCACTCAAGCATATACGGTAATAGAATTCAGACAATTCAATTACTCGGATCGACTCGGCGATCAATTGACTCAATCGATTACATGTTGAAATGGGCGGAGGAGAGGGGCGGCAGCTCGGGCGATGGCTCACGGCGGCTACGCGGGGCATCCAGGGGCCTTGGTGACGATGAACGAGCGGCTGGATAGTTGAACGATGACGCTGGAGGGTCCTTGTTGCGCGAGCAACAGCTAAGATGAGCGCAAGCCGGCCGATCGTGCGAGCGAAGGAGAAGCGGCACTGGCGGTGAGCTGGCTTCGATTGGCTCGTGATGGCCATGGTCGACGACGTGCTGCTGCTCGCTATGCTGGATGACGGTGCTAGTGGGTCGAGGTCGCACGAGCAATGGCGGAGTAGTGAGCTGGCGAGGTGCACACATGAGGCTTTGCGTGTGGACAGGCGGCGACGGCAACGACGACGGCTGCGACGAGTGGGCAAGCGGCAAAGGGGGCGTTGGGCTGCTGGTTTGGTCGCAGCTCCTCTCTCTCTCTCCTCTATTCAAAATCCAAGAAAACCAAGGTTGAAGATGGAGTTGATTGGTGGAAGTGATGTCCCACCTTTTGAGAACAAATCCCCACCATCCACTTGTCAAGATCGTAGGCACTCTTGCCCCACACCATGACATCACTTGTGATGTCACAATCCACTATCTTAATCCTCCACAACCTCTTTCAATGATTGCAATTTCCTTTTCCATCGTGGCATGAAATTGTGTACATTAAATTCTTCAATTCCATTCGATTCTCTTCCAATTGAACCAAATTGAAGTCCATAAAAATTAATCCAACATCACAACACTTCAATTCACATCTTCACTTGTCCATAGAACCAACTTAAGTCCCAAAAGCACGACCAAGGGCGGGCCTACTAATTTCTCGAGCCAAATTAGCCATACTCTAATTAACTTGCTGAAAAACTTTGATCGTATGAAAAATCTTCTGAAGATGAGTTAATGATCCTAAAATGATTTGTGACGTACCTGGACTTCCAATTTCTGAATTCGATCTCAATTCACGGTTAATTTCACTCTGGCACGATATTAGCGTGTCCTAATCTACCGGGTAGTTTTTAGAAATTTTCATGCATTTTACCTGTGGTTGATCAAGTCACAATGTACATCTCTGACACATTGGCGACTTACGGTTGTTGGGGTAATCTCAAGGTTTCAAATACGGACACAGGGTACCTAATCGACAGAAAAGTTGGTTCAATGCCAATCGACAAGAATTGTGCGATCTGGTGGAATCACCCACACTTGATCACATGCCTCTGTCGAGTTGACCTATATCCGGTCTCTAATTGAATTTTAATTGTGCCGAAATGACCCTTGCAGATTAGCTTGGTTGAAAGGTCACTTCCTGGTCAAATTCTCGAGTTTGATGCATTAGAATCTCTTAACAGCTTCACCTGATAGACTAATTTTCATATGAGTGGCCGACTCAAGGAAAATAACTATATGCGTGCCAACGAAATGCCCGTCTCAATTTATTGAAAATAAAATTGGAAAATTGAGATGTCATAACTTTTCCCCTCTTATAAAAATTTCTTCCTCGAAATTTAAACCATTACACATCTTAAGCAAAAAGGTGGGGATTGATGTAGCTAGTACGAGTACCTAGAGGGGAGTGAATAGGTATATAAAAGATTTTTCTTGATTATTGCGCAATACTTAGATAGTTGAAGGATTTGCGATAAGTAATAATCAACGTAAGACTAAATAAAGGAAAGAGAGAATTGAACACGCGGTTTATAGTGGTTCGGCTTGATTCAAGCCTACGTCCACTCTTCTGCACTGATAGCCAATTGGCTGGATTCCACTATGAACAAAGAGATGTTACAGTGTTGATCTTCCTTGATTTCTAGGTGTAGATGATCTACCACACTCGCTCAAGGTATCACCAAGTATGGACACTCTCTGTGTATACAATTTCGCTCAGAATGAATCGACTAATAATCAAGATGCTTCAGACTCTGGAATTTCTTTATCGATCACGTACTTAAACAACTAGAACGTCTTCCTTTTTATACTCCTTTATGCCATCATACTCGTTGGCACTTGCCAAAGGAATTCCTCCAATATACCCGTTGGACGGAATCAATCAAGAAGATCATTCGAGCTATTAAAGGAACCTGACGATAGCCCATCAATCTTGTTCACCCATACAATCAGGATCTTGGTTTCCAAGAATAGAACATTCCAAGAATATTTCATCGACCATTGGATCTTCAATTGATCTAGATACGAACAAAAGAATCCGTTATATTTATCCAACCAAAAAGATCTTCTCCAGAGAATAGGATTAAATCCTCAACCATATACTTCGGCTATGGATTTCCTTCGTCACTGGATCAGAAAGACTGACAATGAGAATAGTCTTGAGTCTTGAGTCTTGAGTCTTGGATCTTGAGTCTGGTGATCAGAAAGTCTTCAGACTTTAAACTAGACGATCTACAGATATCCAGACTAGACTGATGAAAATGTTTTGTCAGCTTCAAAATATTCTGGAAAGATTTCTCAAACAATCTCCCCATTTTTTATGGTGACAAAACTTTCCTGTAGATTCGAACCACTTTGACCTATAAAAACATTTCTCAAGCAATATGGCTATCTCATAAAGATTTAACAAAACAATCAGACTCTGCATCCACAGAAAATTGGTTAGTCTTTCATGAGTAATACCATATAACAACACTTGATATAAATGCAAACAGTCAAGCATTAAAATCCACAAACCAATTCAACAAATTCAAGTTCACACCCAAGTTCACTCAAGTCATACTCAAAAACAAACACATTCAACCACAAAAATAAATTTAAAGTCAAAGAAAGTTGGTTGGCTGGTTCAAATTGCTTCTCCCCCTTTTTGTCATCATTAAAAAAGGTGAGAAATGAGTCAGGTCTGCTTGGGAATGCGCACGATCTGGAAATCTCCCATGGACTGGACTACGCCTTCTAGCCTCTTCAAGTCTTCCCTTAGTTGAGCTACCTCCTCTCCTTTAGCATTGGCTTGAAGTTGTAGAGCGAGGTCTTTCATTTTGTCCTCCAGGGTAATCGAAGATGCTTGTCCATCATTCTTTATGGTTTGAATCTCATAGTCCAGAGCATAGATTTGGCCCCGCATTTCCAAAAGAACATCTAGAATACGACGAAAATCTGCAGAATTGTCCGTCTGTGTACTTGCATTTGCTTTCTCAGATGGAGTGAATGTAGACGATGGCGCTTCTATATAGTCTTGCAGATTTGGTGTTGACGTATCGTCTCCTTCTTCAGGCAATTGAGAAGCCTAAAATTCTTCTGGATCTGCTGGAGATTGTCTTAGACCTTCACTATTGGCAGCATGAGGTGTGGACCTTTGCTCGCCAACTCCCCCTATCTCTAGGACATCAAAAAGGGAAGAGTGATGATCATGCTCTTCTGTATCTTGATTCCCCTTCTCTCTAGATTCAGCTGCAGACTTTTCTTACTCTTCTTCTCCTTCTTCTTCAGCTTCTTTCTCCCTCTCTCGCTACTTTTCTTCTTCTCTGTTCTTGGCTTGCTCCTCTTCTTCTCTCTGTTTCTTCTGATGTTATGTCGATTGGGGAACAGAACGTCTGGTCCTTATCAAGGCAGTGATTGTGAGATCTTTCTCCTCATCTTCATCCTCCAAGATGAGAGTTCTCTTCTTTTTGGATGGGGCACCAATGGCCTTCTTCCCTTTTCTCTTTGAAACAGACGGAACTGGAGTCTTCACTCTGAATTTCTCCATTGCCTTGGAAAGTTCTTGCAGACGCATCTTCGTTAACATCTTCAAACCTACCACCATCTTATCGCACGGTCGAACACAAAGTGTGTGTGGCGGTTCAATATTCATGTGTCTGAAGATCTTGGTCACCAGACCTGGGTAAGGCAATGGTCCCTTGTCCTTCGACATTGCTCTGTACATGTGAAAGAAAATAGTGTGAGGAAGAGAGAACTTCATCCCTAAGTTGATTGCGTACATCAATTTTGCCTCTGAATTAGATACATCAGTCTTTAATGTAGACTTGGGCCTGATGCAATTGATCACAATTTTGTGCAGCACAATATTGATGGCACGCATCCTTGAATAGATGATTTTTCCTTCTGCATCTCTATCTTTGACCAGTTCCAATGAGGCACGAGCAACTGAGACTTTGATTGGTTGATAACGTCCTCGTTCAACTCCAATTATGTCTGCCAACATGTCCACGTCTAACACATAACCCTGATCTCGAACACTGAATGATATTCTATTCGCATCTATAAAGCTGAGATTCGTTTAGAAATAGGCAGTCAGTTATGCATAACCATCTGTGGTATCAGTGCAAAAACGTTCCAGTTGAAGCAGACTGAACTTCTCTCTTAAGTTCACATTAACAGCATCCAAAAAATCGAAATCAACACTCCTAGGGTTTATCACCCCTCGTTTCAACAGTTTGAAAAACAAATTCTCCTGTTCCTTTGATTTGAATAACTCCATCCTCTTTCCCTTCACCTTTGCAGCAATACCCATTATAGGTTGAAAATCAATGAACATTTTATCATCGTTGTTTCCATCAGTCGGATTCGGTCCCGACATACGAGGGTCACTGGGAATATTTGCAAGTGCTTCCTCTGCTTTACCCTTGGGAGCAATTCCCAAATCCTCCATTCTTTTCAGAAAGATATACTCATTCCCATAATGCTTATCTTTGAGAAAATCATCCACGTATTTCAACGGAGTCCCGCACTTTTCAACGCACAAGAAAAGTTTGTAAATAAACGAGGGTTTTGGACTCTTCTCGGGTCTGCATCCTCGATTATCTCTTCCTCAGGTTGTTGACCCGCATCATGTAGGGTAGATGGCGTTGAGTGACCTGGTGGAGAGTGAGTCGGGTTCTGTTGCTGACTCGATAATTCTTCCTCTTCGGTGAGATCGAAATGGGTAGGTCCCTCCTTTATCCTCTGTGGTCCCCTGTTCGCGATTCTTGAAGACTTCCTCGAAGAAGACATCCTTCCTTGTCACTGAAAGATTCCTTTACTTGCTTTCCCAAGAAAAGATGACAACTTTCTTGAAGATGAACACGAAGTAGAAACCGGATTGGGAGGAGAATGCTTTTTAGGGTTTTGAAGATTGAAAATGAAAACTGTATATATATAACTTAGTTTTGAAAAGGGAAGTTCAATCGGCACAAGGAAAGTGTACGAATACCTCTTTTCGAAATCAATAATTGCCAAAATTAGTCCTTTTGAAAAGACAAGTTTTTCGTTTTTCACGGAGACTACAAAATAACTGAATGAAAGATCATACCTTTTCGAGTTTAGATAAAATAACAACTTACAGTCTATAGTCATCAATGTCTGAGTCTGAGAGATTTAGAGTCTGAGAGATTAGAGTCTGATGATCATCAACTTTCTGAGTTTGAAGGTTGGAGAGTCTCTAGACTTTAACTTCTTCGAGCTTCAAAATGTTGAGTCTGGAACGGATAAAATCGAATTGATTTTTCTCCAAAGGCTTTGTGAATATATCCGCTAGTTGACTTTTTGAATCAACAAATTGAATCGAGATTTCTCCATTTTGAATATGATCTCTAATGAAGTGATGTCGAATCTCTATATGCTTTGCTCTTGAATGAAGAATTGGATTTTTGGTGAGATTGATTGCGCTGGTGTTGTCACATTTGATTTCTGTGCATGAGTCTTCAATCCCAAAGTCTTGTAGCTGTTGTTTTATCCATAGAATTTGCGAACAGCAGCTTCCAAGGGCTACATACTCTACTTCTGTTGTTGAGAGAGCTATAGTGCTTTGTTTCCTTGAAAACCAAGACACTCCTGCTTCCAAGCAACTGGCAAGTTCCTGAAGTACTCTTTCTATCGACTCTGCAGCCGGCCAGATGTGCGTCTAAATATCCCAGAAGATTAAAGTCTCCCTTCTTAGGATACCAAAGACCAATGCTTGAAGATGAAGCAACGTATTTAATAATACGTTTTGCAGCACTGAGATGGGATTCTCTAGGATCTGATTGAAACCTAGCACAGATGTAAACACTCAACAAAATGTCGGGTCTAGAAGCAGTAAGATAAAGAAGTGAACCGATGATGCTCCTGTATAGCTTTTGATCAACTTTCTTCCCTTCTTCATCTTTGTCTATCTTCAAAGAACTTGACATTGGTATATCAGTATTCTTGCAATTTTCTAATCCAAACCTTTTGACAAGATCATTAGCATATTTTTCTTGGTAAATGAAAGTTCCTTCCTTCAATTGCTTTATTTGAAGACCAAGAAAGAATGTTAATTCTCCCATCATACTCATTTCAAACTCATCCTGCATAGACTTAGAAAATTTCTTGCATAGACTTTCATTAGAGGATCCAAAAATAATATCATCCATATATATTTGAACAAGTAAAAAGCTTTTGTTTTCCTTTTTGATAAATAAAGTAGTATCTACTTTACCTTTGACAAAACCATTTTGTAATAAGAACTTACTCAGTCTGTCGTACCAAGCTCGAGGTGCTTGCTTTAAACCATACTAGGCCTTTTTTAGTCTGAAGACGGAGTCTGGCTTCTTTGGGTCTTCAAACCCAGACGGTTGTTCAACATAAACTTCCTCTTGGATAAATCCATTTAGGAATGCACTTTTGACGTCCATTTGGAATAACTTGAAATTTTTGTAACAAGCAAACGCAAGTAATAGACGAATAGCTTCTAACCTTGCTACAGGAGCGTAAGTCTCATTATAGTCTATTCCTTCTTCTTGCGTGTATCGTTTGGCCACGAGTCTTGCTTTATTTCGTACGACTTTTCATTTTTCATTCATCTTGTTTCTGAACACCCATTTGGCTCCAATAACAGTTTTACCTTTTGGTTTAGATGTCAATTCCCAGACATCATTAATGTTGAACTATCTGAGCTCCTCTTGCATAGTTTCGATCCAGCTTTCATCAGATAAAGCTTCTTCTATGCTTTTTGGTTCAATTTCATAAATGAGAGCCACAGCACTAGACACTTCACGTCTTTTGGATCTGGTACGAATTCCTTCATTAATTTCGCCGATAATGAGATCTTTGGGATGACTGGACTTATGCTTCCAGTTACTGGTTGATTTGTCTGGATGATGATCTCTTTCTTTATTTGAATCTTCATGAACAACTTGATGTTGGTCTTCCAGAGTCTGAGACATTTCTTGAGTTGTCAGCTTTGGAAGGTCTGGAGCAGGTTCAGACTCTTCATACCGAGTCATTGCGATTCATCTTGCGTAGAGTCTTGAAATTTGACATTCATTGACTCCTCCACCAACTGGCTCTTCTTGTTATAGACTCTGTAGGCTTTGCTTGATGTAGAATATCCAAGGAAGATGCCTTCATCTGATCTTTCTTCAAACTTACCAACTTGATCCTTTGCATTTTTCAATATAAAACATTTGCAACCGAACACGTGAAAGTATGAAACAATGGGCTTCTTACCTTTGAATAATTCATAAGGGTTTTCTCAATAATAGGTCTTAGGAAGACTCTATTGATGATATAGCATGTTGTTGAAACAGCTTCAGCCCAAAATCGTGAAGAAATTTTACTTTCAATTAAAAGAGTTATAGCCATTTCTTGAAGAGATCTATTCTTTCTTTCCGCAACTCCATTTTGCTGAGGAGTGTATGGAGAGGAGAACACATGCTTAAATCTAGATTCATCACACAATTTTGTAAAATCTTGATTTTCAAATTCTCCTCCATGATCTGTTCTTATACTTGAGATAACACATCATTTTTCATTTTGAACATTTTTAGCAAGTTTTTCAAAATACGAAAAGGTTTCTGACTTACTTGCAAGGAAATATACCCAAGTAAAGCGGGAGAAATCATCCACAATTACTAGGCAATATTTCTTACCTCCAATACTCTGGGTTACGTTTGGTCCGAAGAGATCCATATGCAGCAACCGTAGTACATGATTAGTAGAGACATGATTTATTGGCTTAAATGAATTTCTTACCCGCTTTCCCGAATACATGGTGTGCATGGATCGGACTTTTGATATGGTAATTTGGGTAGACCTCGAACAAGCTGCTTTGATGAGATTTTGGCTAATTGCTTCATATTGACATGACCAAGCTTTCTGTGCCATAAGCTCGCTTCATCTTGAATTGAGATTAGGCATTGTGATTAATTTAATTTCATGTCTAAGAGGTAGATATTTCCATGCCTTCGACCCATGAAAGACTGAGTAGAGTCTTTACTGATTCCAGAGCAAATTCCTTCTTGAAAGAAGATCTTGAAACCAGTATCACACAATTGGCTAATGCTGAGAACGTTATAATTGAGTCCTTCCACTAGAGAAACATTGCTTATTGTGAGATTTCCAATTTTCACAGTTCCAAATCCCACAATGCTTCCTTTGCCGTTTCCTCCAAATGAAACATTTCCACCATTTACTTGAACAAGCTTTATGAAGCACTTTGAGTCTCCTGTCATGTGTCTTGAACATCCGTTGTCAAGATACCACTTTGCCTTTTTCTTGACGGAGACCTGCATTTAAAAGAGAGTCTCAAGCTTTCTTTGGTACCCAAATTTTCATGGGTCCTTTGGTGTTAGTAGGATAAACATTATTAGGCCATACTTTCTTAATAGGCTTCTAAACCATAGGACACTCTTTTTCAAAGTGATCCTGACTGTTACACTTTGAACACCTTAGAGCATTTCGACCTACAGACTTTACAAAAACTTTCTTGAAATGATTTTTGTAAGCCTCTCTCGACGGTCTTTTCTTAATTCTTTCTTTTACTTTAGGAAAATCAATCAAGGGAATTGTTTCTGCTGTCATGCCTAGACCGTACTTATTGAAGTAAGGTCTTTGAATTGAAAGAATTTTTTCAAGCTTTTCAGATCCTATCGAAATTTTTTTGAAATATTTGATAAGTCAGTTTTTAAGAAAACATTTTCTTTCAAAAGATTATCTTCTTTTTCTTTAAGAGGAGAAACATTCAGGTATAAATTTTTAACTCTTTCTTCTAAAATGGTTTCCTTTTGTTTTAGAGCTGAGTTTTCCTTTTTAAGTTCGAAAATCATTTTGAGAGAAGTCTTAAGACTGAAACACAGTTCATCAATGTATTTAGAGACTTTGACAGGAATTTTAAAGTCACTTACCTCAAATTCACTGTTTGAGTCTGATCCAGAATCTGAGTCTGAGTCTGAATGTGCCATCAGACATATGTTGGCATATTCATTATCACTTTCTTCACATTATGTATCACTCCAGGTTTCGGCTTTGAGAGCTTTTCGAAACTTCTCAGCTTTTCCTCTTTTCTTCTTCAGAAGAGGACAGTTTGGTCTGATGTGTCCCTTTTTCTTACATTCGAAGCAGACTACATCTTTGTTTGGTTCCTCATCATCAACAGACTTGGTCTGCTCCCTCTGGAAACTTTGTTTCTTTGAGTTGAACCTTCTACCTTTTCTATTCAGTTTTCTGAATCTTCTTATCATTAGAGCAAGCTCCTCGTCGTCCATATCATCTCCAAATCAGATCATCGTAATTATCATTTGATTTTAATGCAATGGATTTCTTACCTCTTGGATCTTCGTCTTCATTAATTCGTTCCACTTCATAAGACCAAGAGTTCCAATCAGCTCGTCGACGATAGAGGCATAATTCTTTGCGTCTCTCTTATTGAAGTCTTTATATGATTCCAATCCTTGGAGAGTCCACGCAGAGCTTGTTCACCTTCATGGGATCAGAAATTTTTTGTCCTTGGTTCTCAAGACCATTGACAATATCTGTAAAACGACTAAACATGTCGTTATAGATTCTCCTGGTTTCATTTTGAAGGCTTCATATTGACCGAGGAGAATGTTGATTCTGGTCTCCTTCACTCGATCTGTTCCTTCATAGGTGATATGTAATCTGTCTCATACTTCTTTTGCTATAACACAAGAAGATATTCTGTTATATTCAGTTGGAGACAAGGCACAATATAAAGAGTAAATTGCTTTTGCATCGAGTGCTTGTCTCTTGTTTATCTCTTCCTGAGTCATTCCGCTGTCTCAACAGTTTCTTTCCCTCTTTCGTAGACTGATGCGGTACGGAGGAGTGATTCCTCTTTCCACAACGTCCCATTCCGCAGGATCCTTTGATCGTAGGAAAGCTTTCATCTTGTTCTTCCAGATGTTGTAATCATTTCTATCAAAGTAGGGTGGTCTGGTATTGCTTTGCCCTTCCACCAGCCCTGGTGCTAGCATACTAGCCATGGATCTTTTACTTTGAAGTAAAACACTTCAAATAAAATAAGAACACGAGCTCTGATACCAATTGATGTAGCTAGTACGAGTACCTAGAGGGGGTGAATAGGTATATAAAAGATTTTTCTTGATTATTGCGCAATACTTAGACAGTTGAAGGATTTGCGATAAGTAATAATCAACGTAAGACTAAGTAAAGGAAAGAGAGAATTGAACACACGGTTTATAGTGGTTCGGCTTGATTCAAGCCTACGTCCACTCTTCTGCACTGCCAACCAATTGGCTGGATTCCACTATGAACAAAGAGATGTTATAGTGTTGATCTTCCTTGATTTCTAGGTGTAGATGATCTACCACACTCGCTCAAGGTATCACCAAGTATGGACACTCTCTGTGTATACAATTTCGCTCAGAATGAATCGACTAATAATCAAGATGCTTCAGACTCTGGAATTTATCTATCGATCACGTACTTAAACAACTAGAACGTCTTCCTTTTTATACTCCTTTATGCCATCATACCCGTTGGCACTTTCCAAAGGAATTCCTCCAATCTACCCGTTGGACGGAATCAATCAAGAAGATCATTCGAGCTATTAAAGGAACCTGACGATAGCCCATCAATCATGTTCGCCCATACAATCAGGATCTTGGTTTCCAAGAATAGAACATTCCAAGAATATTTCGTTGACCATCGGATCTTCAATTGATCTAGATACGAACATAAGAATCCGTTATATTTATCCAACCAAAAAGATCTTCTCCAGAGAATAGGATTAAATCCTCAACCATATACTTCGGCTCTGGATTTCCTTCGTCACTGGATCAAAAAGACTGTCAATGAGAATAGTCTTGAGTCTTGAGTCTTGAGTCTTGGATCTTGAGTCTGGTGATCAGAAAGTCTTCAGACTTTAAACTAGACGATCTGCAGATATCCAGACTAGACTGATAGAAACGTTTTGTCAGCTTCAAAATATTCTGGAAAGATTTCTCCAACAAGGATACAATTGTCTCATCGAATCTTCGATTTGCCAAGTTGCTCCTCCAATACCGTGGTGTTGCTAGACCACTCTGACCAACAAGATGGTCTTGGTGCACAGAACCTGCTCCTTGCGATCCACGATTTGAACCGAGCTTTCAACGTACGACACCCTGTCGTCCATGTCTAATTCCTCAAAATTTAGAACGTGTGTTGGATCAGGTGCATACTTCCTTAACATTGACACGTGAAAGACGTCATACACTTGTGCCAACCTCAGCGGTAGTGCAAGATGATACGCTAAAGTTCCTATTCTTTCCAAAATCTTGAAGGGACCTACATACCTCAAACTCAGTTTCCTCTTTTTTCCAAAGCGGAAAGTACCTCTCATTGATGACACATTCAGGAAGACGTGCTCACCAATTTGGAATTCCAATGACCTTCGACACTTATCTACATAACTCTTCTGGTGGCCTTGAGCGGTGTTTAATCTGTCTCTGATAACTGTAACTGCCTCCACTAACTGCTGAACCAACTCTGGGGCTGTGATGTTTCCTTCTCTGATCTCAACCCAACAACTAAAGTTCTAAAGACTCTGCTCATTACTGACTCAAAAGGAACCGCTTGATTGATTTGCTTAATTGGGAACCTCTGGTCTAGACCTGATTTAACTCTGACACTGATTCTCTTAGTAGATAAACTTTTTTGACACACCTACACTTCTACATGCTTAATCAAATCAGCTATCAACCACATGCATCAGCATATTAAAAGTCTTTCCTACTAACTATCCCACGACTCATCGCACCTTATCACTCCATACTTAAACCATGCTCTGATACCACTTAAATGGGGATGTCATGCCCCAAACCTCAAGCGCGCCAACATCCCACCATGGTCATTCAAATATGCGACGTTCCCAGGCACTCGTCGCCAACCCATTCATTTTAAATGCACATGCGAAAGTGTATTATAAAACCCCTAACAATGAAATACGAGATAGAAAAGTATGAAGTGATTCCACAACATAACACTTCATAAATCAACGGAGTTACAAATGAAGGCGCACAACCAAAAGTCTACAAAAGACCGGCTCTTAAAAAAGGATTGTCTTACGACCTACAAGTCGGACACATTCTCCAACCCTCATGATTTCACCTCTGCAACTCCTCAAGGCCAACCAAAACTATCTAGCCGCTCCATCCACAAGGGACCTGAAAATGTAATCCCACAATCGGGCTGAGACATTGTCTCAGCAAGTTCAACCCCCTAAACCCTTATTAGAAAGAAAATACACCCAAAGGTGGCCTAGCCACACTGCATAGAGGACTTACCTCGCCTCCGTTCCTTCCTGCAGGTTAGCACAATTCAAATCACTCAATCACGTTCATATCACTCAAGCATATACGGTAATAGAATTCAAACAATTCAATTACTCGGATCGACTCAGTGATCAATCAACTCAATTAATTACATGTCATTGAGGTCATCACACGGTCATTCTGACTATTCATTCTTGACCCTCAAACACGGCCCTTCAGGCAAATCTAAATTTAGTGGTAATCATGGTTACACTCGGCAACTTTCAAGATTCAATGGCTTTACAGTCCCACTCCACCCAAAATTTAATGGCTTTACGATCCCATTCGACCCTTTCCATAAATCCCACCATTTTCTGTAGTCTACCAAAACATTTTTGGCATTATCAGCCGATGCCCGATTATTTTTCAATTAATAACCAAAGATTATTCAGTTTAGGAATAAATCCTAAAATCACTCATAAATCAATTTAGCACAAATCAAGCTCAAATAAATAAACAAACTGCACCACGATGATCAGCATAAAATCCTGGTCATCGGTCATCCTCGCCTAATTTTCGGATATTAATTAATTAATTAAATTTATTCCAAAAATTAAATTAAATAATATCCATATTTTCACAATCCACACTCAATTTATAATATCCAACCATCAATTTCAAAATTTGAATACACAACAGCGATCAATGCGAAATTATGAGAATATAGGGTCCCAACAAAATTTTTGAAATTTAATAAATAATTAAATTTATTCCGAAAATTATTTAAATAATAATATTATAATAATTTTCATAATATAATATTTCATTAAATAATCCAATAATTTTGAAATGTGTATTTAAATCAAAATTAAATTCCTTTAAGTCACATCAAGGCTTATATTAATATAAACATTCACTTAGCCCTAAATTAAACACACTTTAAGTTAATTAAACACCTTAATCTAATCTACACTTAAATAAATTAAACTAACCACCTAATAACACTTAACATAAACTAAACCTCCATAAGCATAATTAACCATCTAATCGAGGTTTAGTGAGATAAACTCACCCGATTAGCGAGCCAAGTGGACCAAAACGACGGGGACGTCGTGGGGATCAACTTTTCTCAAGGCGGGCCAAGCATCCAGGGTTGGGAAGTCGGCCAAAACAGGCCAAAACAGAGCTGGAATACCCATTTTTCCATCTACTATTTTGGGGCCGAGAATGGTGGATTCGGCGTCGGTTTGGGTTGAAATGGGTAGAGGAGAGGGGCGGCAGCTCAGGCGACGGCTCACAGCAGCTAGGCAGGGCCTCCAGGGGCCTTGGTGATGATGAATGAGTGGCTGGATGGTCGAACAACGACGCTGGAGGGTCCTCGTTGCGAGAGCAGGGACTAAGATGAGCGCAAGCCGGCCGGTCGTGCGAGCGGAGAAGAAGCAGCACCGGTGGTGAGTTGGCTTCGGCTGGCTCACGATGGCCCTGATCGACGACGAGTTGCTGCTCACTATGCTAGACGACGGTGCTGGTGGGTCGAGGTCGCACGAGCAACAGTGGAGCAACGAGCTACCGAGGTGCGCACACAGGGCTTCGCGTGCGGATGGGCGGCGACTGTGATGGCGATGGCTGCGATGAGTGGGCAAGCGACGAAGGGAGGCGTTGGGCTGCTGGTCCGGTCGCAGCTCCTCTCTCTCTCCTCTATTCAAAATCCAAGAAAACCAAGGTTGAAGATGGAGTTGATTGGTGGAAGTGATGTCCCACCTTTTGAGAGCAAATCCCCACCATCCACTTGTCAAGATCCTGGCCACTCTTGCCCCACACCATGACATCACTTGTGATGTCACAATCCACTATCTCAATCCTCCACAAGCTCTTCCAATGATTGCAATTTCCTTTTCCGCCGTGGCATGAAATCATGTACATTAAATTTTTCAATTCCATTCGATTCTCTTCCAATTGAACCAAATTGAAGTCCATAAAAATTAATCCAACATCACAATACTTCAATTCACATCTTCACTTGTCCATAGAACCAACTTAAGTCCCCAAAAAGCACGACCAAGGGCGGGCTTACTAATTTTTCGAGCCAAATTAGCCATACTCTAATTAACTTGCTGAAAAACTCTAGTTGCATGAAAAATCTTCTGAAGATGAGTTAATGATCCTAAAATGATTTGTGATATTCTCGGACTTCTAATTTTTGAATTCAATCTCAATTCATAGTTAATTTCACTCTGGCACAATATTAGCGCGTCCTAATTTTCTTAGTAGCTTTTAGAAATTTTCATGCATTTTACCTGTGTTTGATCAAGCTACAATGTACATCTCCGACACATTGGCAACTTACGATTGTCAGGGTAATCTCAAGGTTTCAAATACGGACACAGGGTACCCAATGGACAGAAAAGTCGGTTCAGTGCCGATCGACAAGAATTGTGTAATTTGGTGGAATCACCCACACCTGATCACATGCCTCTGTCGAGTCGACCTATCTCTAGTCTCTAATTGATTTTTAATTGTGTCGTAATGACTCTTGCAGATTAGCTCGGTTGAATGGTCACTTCCTAGTCAAATTCTCAAGTTTGATGCATTGAATCTCTTAACGACTTCATCTGATAGACTAGTTTTCATATGAGTGGCCGACTCAAGGAAAAGAACTATATGCGTGCCAATGAAATGCCCATCTCAATTTATTGAAAATAAAATTGGAAATCGGGATGTCACAACTCTTCGCCTCTTGTAAAAATTTCGTCATCGAAATTTAAACCATTATACATCTTAAGCAAAAAGGTGAGGGTACAATTGTCTCATCAAATCTTCGATTTCCCAAGTTGCTCCTTTAGTGCCGTGGTGTTGCCAGACTACTCTGACCAACGGGATGGTCTTGGTGCACAGAACCTACTCCGTATGATCCACGATTTAAACTGGGCTTCCAACATACGACACCCTGTTGTCCACGCCTAATTCCTCAAAATTTAGAACGTGTGTCGGATCAGGTTCATACTTCCTTAACATCGACACGTGAAAGACGTCATACACTTGTGCCAACCTCGACAGTAGTGCAAGACGATATGCCAGAGTTCCTATTCTTTCCAAAATCTCGAAGGGACCTACATACCTTGGACTCAGTTTCCCCTTTTTGCCAAAGCGGAAAGTACCTCTCATTGATGACACCTTCAGGAAGACGTGCTCACCAATTTGGAATTCCAATGACCTTTGACGCTTATCTACATAACTCTTCTGGTGTCTCTGAGCAGTCTTTAATCTGTCTTTGATAACTATAAGCACCTCCATTGACTGCTGAACCAACTCTAGGCCTGTGACCTTTCCTTCTCTGATCTCAAGCCAACAGCTGAAGTTCTGAACACTCTGCTCATTACTGACTCAAAAGGAACCACCTAATTGGTTTAAACTCTTCATGTATGAGCCATTCTCTTTTAATAACTTGAGGATCATCCTCATTCTCTAAGTTGGAATAACTGGGTTCATCAAAATCTCTTGAATGCGAATCCAAGCCATGCAAATGACTATCATGATGTGAAATGTCATGCCTGAGATGCAACCAAAAATTGGTTAGCATATAAAAATATAAATGAATGCAATGTATGCAAATGTGATGAAAAACTTGTTCTAGAATTTGAGTTTTCGAAAAAAATTATTAGGAACTAGCCCTCATGTCATTGGACGTCCTCGTTCCAGTAAAACATTTTGAAACTATAGAAGCATCATCATAGGACTGGTTTGGGAAACCTCACACGTCTATTAACAAAATGTAAATTTTATTGATATGCAAAAACTGCATTACAATGTATATCATCTTGGATCCATAGAGTTCATGATCTAGATTATTACAAGTGTAAAAGAATGAAATGAATGGAATTCTCTTGCAGGGGATAAATGAATTGAATACAACTAAAATGAAATGCAAGAATTAGAAACATCCCTTACACAACGGGAATTGCAGGTTCTTCATCTTCACCAACAGTGCCAACCAAACCATCTTTGAGCAAATCGGCAAAGTGGTAGACATTGGCCTCCTCTTCTTGCAAGAACTTTGGTGGGTTAGGAAAAAAATCCTTCAATGGTGGAGGCATGAGGCGTTGGTAGCTCTTACCTTTAATCTTTGGGCCTTTATGGTTACCTTGACCCTTACGGTTGTCTTGATAACCTAGGCCCTCATGTTTATTGATCTTGACCACCTTAATTGGATTTGGTATCCTGTGGGCGAGCTTACCCAAATCTTTCCCAATAGCAAAACCGTTCTTGAGCAATTCTTTACTTGACATTAAATATGCCTTTGAGAACTGAGGCTTCCTAATGATCGACCCAATAGGCACATGAGTGACAGACACTAACTTAAACGAGTGGTAGCTTGACTCTCCCTTGACGTCAGGCTCAATGAAAGGCATCGCGGTGTTATGGAAAGTCTTCACATCTCTTTCACATTAGATAGTCATGATCTTTCCATTGATGGGAAGTTTAGAATTGAAGGAATGATCTCTGCATCATGGATTTAAGGCCATCCCAACAGTAGGCTAAAGTTGCTTGGAATGTCCAGTAGTTAAATTTTTAAGTAATGGTAATAGAGCCAACTGTTAATGGCAGGTTGATTTCCCCCATCGATTCTTTTCTCATCCCATCGAAGGCTCGACAGGAATATTTGGAGGGCAGACATTTTTCATTCATATCCCCAATTGACGAAGGGTGGATAAATGACAAATGTTAAAGGCGGAACCATTATCGACCAGGACTTTCAAAATCTTAGTCCCAAAATGTTGAGTGGACACAAATAGTGCCTTAGTATGTGCTTAGCCCTTAGGAGGGAGGTCTTTCTCAGAGAAGGTTATCTGATCTCTAAGAAGTATAGCGGCCACAAACTCCTCCAACTATACCTCTCCAATGGTCTTAGGCACATGGACTTCATTCAAGATTTTGAGGAAGGCATTTCTATGCTTTTTAGAGATCTTGAAAAGCTCCAATAAGGAACTATATGCAGGCATCTTGCACAATTGGTCTATCACTTCTGCCTCACTTGTTTTGAGTGTTTTGAGGAGTTGTTTGGCTTCCTCATCAGTCACAGCTTTTTTTCCACACCTTACGTGGTGGGTAGATTTGACTCGTGTCGATTTCATTTGTATTATAGTTCCAAGGGACTGGCTTGGTGTCATAAGTAGGAGTCACCTTGGTATTGAAACATTCACCAACTTTTGGTGGCAATTCAATGATGATGGGTCCAAAACCTGCACCTGAGATCTTCATGGCTTCAAAATTGTCAATCAATGAGCTGACTTCAATGATGCTCTTTTCAGTTGCATCAGCCTCATGGGGGATTTTCTCCTTAGTCAAATCAATCACAATAGACTCAATCATAGCCACGAAGTCATCCCTGAATTCGTCTCCCCATCCACTAGGGACGATGTCTTTGGGGTTTTGGCAATAACTTGGAGGAGTATACTTGACCATAAAGTCATACTTTCTGCTCGGTTGCCTAAGAGTATCCACTACTTCACCTCTTTCATGGGCTTTCCTTACGAACTCACGATCCCAATAAGAAGTTTTGTGTTCATCCCCATCCTCGTCATCAGAGTGGACCTCTTTATCTTTCGGCAAAGTTAAAGTGGAGTCTTCTTCATCATCTCATCCGCTTGGGACAATATCCTTTTCGTCAATAAAGAAACTTGGTGGTGGTATGAACTTCACCTTAAAGTCGTATTTGCCACATGGTTGGCCGAGGATACCAACATTTCACCATTTTTGTGAGCTTTTTAAACAAACTCACGATCCTTAGGGGAAGCTTTATATTCATCCTCGCTTCCAGTGTCAAAGTCTTGGTACATAGGGATTTTGCTTTTTAAGGCTTGATGATCTTCCTTTCGAGTGTCATCCTAACTTGGATTCCCAGCCTTCTTTATGACTTTTGAGATTATATCCTTGCTAGACAAATCAACTTCAACTGGAGACATCCATCTCGGAGCGAGCTTACCATCTTCATATTAGAGAATTCCTAGCTCAACTAGTTTTGTGAAGCAAGTCATCTTCTCATCATGAGTGATATCATCTTCTAGCTGGTGATTAGCGAAGGGTGTGATCTGTTCCAACTTTTGAACATTCATTAGGAGTATACGCTTGTCATCATCCCTAAAAACCATGTTAACATCTTCAGAGTGTTTCAGAAGAGGATTTTGTTGGACATTTAGCATTGAATCCTTAAAGGTGAGTAGTTTCTTATCTAGCAAGTTCTAGATCTTGGAATAGAGTACAAAGCAATCATCCACATGGTGACCTTTCTCTCCTATGTGAAAATTGTACGTCTTATTAGGGTCGAACTCGGGAAACTTTGATGGATTATTTCTCCGGATTTCTCTCGCCATGAGATGACTGTCGATCAGCATTGGAAGTAGTTAAGACATGGGTCTAGGCAATGGAGTAAATTTGCCTTTATGGGACTTTTCTTTTGCGATCGAAATTTTGGGGAGAGCTCCCTATTTCCACGACAGGTTTATGAGCCTAAGGGTTGTACATTTTCTTAGAAGAGGAGTTTTGTATATAAGCAATCTCCATGGTGGACTCCTTATCTTTCTTCGGGGCATATTGATGGTTCGTGTTCTCAGACAACCTTCCTTCATGCATGATCCCCTCAATGTGTTCATCTAACTCCACCAATGCAGCAAAGTTGATATAGGTGTGGTTGTACATTTTCTCGAAGAAGTCTCAAGGCATCGCTTGAAGCACTAATTTCATAGCCTCCTTCTCAGATGGGGGTGGCTTTACTTGAAATGCAGTGGCTCTCCACCTTTAAGCATAAGCTCTGAATGTTTTAGTTCTCCTTTTCTCAACCTGAACCAACTCCTCTCAAGTTGGGGCGACCTCAGTGTTAAACTTATATTATTGGAGGAATTCGTTAGCGAGATCCTCCCAATTATGGATCTTCTTCCAGTTCAACTCTATAAACTACGTCAATACATGACCAAACAAGCTATCTTGAAAGGAGTTAATTAGAAGCGGAGGATTGTCTGAGTAATGGGCCATCATGCCTAGATAGTATTTCAAGTGGCTCTTGGGGCACCCAATGTCGTCATACTTCCTTGTAAACTCGGGTTCCTTATAGAATTCAGGGACCTTAACATTAGTGAAGGGTGACAGCTTATCGAACCCCTACAATTGATAGCCTTGCAACATGCAGAGGTGTTCCTTGATCTTTACGAGGCATCTTGAACTTTCCTCATCAAAGTACAGAGTTGGGGTCTCCTTAGATGAAGCCTCTAAATCAATAACTATTGGGGTTGCAATAGGAACCTCTTCAGCAGGCCCTTTTCCCACGGGTTCTATGTGGCATCCGTATTTTTGCCGACTGTGGAAAAATAACGATACGTCGCAGACTGATGAAATTGTTATCGGAATTCATTATTGTTGGCACCACTTGTGACCATTGTTTCATTGCCACCCAACGTACCGAAACATCTATCATATTTTTCTATGAGACCACCGGATGCCCATGCACGGCCATGCGGCCATGTTCTTTTCTTTTCCTGTAGAAGCCGGTCAATTCAAAGGAAAAAGCTTGACCTATGCAGCCCTTCTTTCCGCACATGAAGAGTCGTGCAACCGGTCAACTATGGAAGAAATTGTTGACCAGAAAGGCCACGTAGTTGCCTCACTTGTTGCCAGCGAAGAAGAAGCCCACGGAGAAGTCGCGCTGGCTCGGCAAGAGGGAAGATCAGCATGCAGGAGGGCACGTCTTTGACAGCTGCCCCTTGCGCATGCGGCCAACGAATTGAAGGATTGTTGACTGAATTAGTCAACTAAGCAAAGGAACATAATGCTCGTAATTGTGAGCAGGAGAGAGAAGGAACCAAACAGAAAAATTAGACAGAGAGAAAGCGAGTGAGCACAACGAGCGAGAGGGTGAGCGAGAGAAATTGTGAGCGTGCAGCGAGCAAGAGTGAGGGGGAAGGAAGGAGACCGCCCTCCATCTGTGCACGCATACTGCCGTCGTCGACACCGCTCGTCTTCGCCACCATTGAGCCGCACCCGAGGCCACAAGTTCCTGTCTTGCTCACCGTTGAGCCGTAGGACTTGAGGCAAGTTGAAGTCTACTAGTCTATGTTGTGTAGTGCCGTTGCTGTCTTAGAAAGTGTATTGATAGGCTGGATTGTTGGATTTTGATGCTGAATGATGGTTTATTGAGTGACCGAGACTGTTTTGAGGCTAAAGGGTTGAGGAAATGCTCGGATTTTTCATATCTGGTTTCGATTTCTTTGGACTTCATCCAACGCAGATTTGATGACTATAAAATCTTGAAGAATTCAGCCATTGATTTGATTTGAAAAAGAAAAACCTCTTCATTCGTGTTTGAAACTTTATTTACCATGGCACCAATCCCAAATGTTTTCAAGAAAAAGTGCGGTGCTTTCCAATCTTGAATTTTGTATCAATTTTTCTAAAAACATTGGAGATCGGGTTGACATTTTGGACTTACTGAATGAGTTTTTAAAATTCACTTATTGTTTTAAATGAAACTTGGCTGTGGACCAGTTTGGAAAACCTCCCGACTCTTGCTGAAAAAAAGAAAAGCAAAATATTTTGGTGCCCTCGAGATTTCAAGTTTTTGCAAGAACCAATCTTTGAAAATCTTGAAGTCGGGAGTGTAAAGTTGAATTACCAATGTGCCGATTTCAAATTACTTGTGTTTGATAACTCTCTTGGAATTTGGCCGTGAGGCGCAAGTGCAACCCGAGATTTTACACATGGATTCTTGAAATGCTTTGAAGGTGAAACGTGGAAATGGATTTATGAACTGATATTATGTTGCTGAAATTTTGGGAATGGATTTCATTGACATGGAAATGGCATATGTTTTAAAGGCTACTGTTGTTGTTCTAAAATTTGGCATTGAAATATTTTGATTGAAATAATTTGAGATGTTGATGATGTCATCGGACCCTTGAGTTGACAATGCTTTGGGAGTCGGGAGGCCCAAAATTTTGAATGAGTCGATGCCCTTTGGATGCCTAGGGTCCGCAGTACCCAAAAGGCTTCCCTCGGGAGTGTCAGGATGCCTGGTGGTATGTCGGTATGTAATTCTGAAGGGTAGGGCTAACCATTTTCATGGTGCACCCCGGAGATTCCTCGTGATGCCAGGTGGGATGCGAGATGCTTGGAGGTGTAACAGAACATGTTTTGAACGCCCGGTGGCCCAGTGGCTTAATGCCGGAGGCTTTCGCAACGCCAGGTTGGGTGTGAATGCCCAGAGGGATGCAAAAATTGGTCCTTTGGGAGGTGAAACCTTTTGAATATTAAAACTGATGGCTCTACTAAGTGTGTGTGTGGTCTAGTTATAGGACTAAATTGTATGGCATGGAATGGGACGTGTCATAACAGTTTGATTCTATAATCAGGACCTATGTGACTGAAAATGGTGCATCTTGGTTTCGAAATTGCACTTGACATTGCATTAAAGAGCTTTATGAGTTTGATGCATACTCATTTCTTTGATCACATGTTTTGTCTATCTTGCATGGAATTAGATAGTGATTACTTGCATAGTATAGCTTAGTAGATCTTTAGCTGCTGGGTGGTTGTACTCACCCCTTTTTGGGGACTAACATTTCAGACTGGACGAGATGCCTATGCTGCCTGTAGCTCCTGGCACATTTTATGGAGTTCCAATCGACTTGCAACGTGAAAGGTTAGAGCATCACCATCCCGACGTGCAAGGACTGTCCTTTATACGAGTGCGGGTATTGATAGTGTTTAATACTGGTCCTCCCGCTGGCCCTGTGCTTAAAGAGTATCTGGTTGTTTTCGTCCGCCGAGATGGACGTACGCTAGGGCCGCTACCACCACCACCAGCAGACGGATCGGACGAATGGGTGTGACTAAGAGCTAGAGTCAGCAGAGGTAGCATTTTTGGACGCCGACACTACTTGATGGACTTATGTGTATACTATTGGAGAAGTCGGGTATCTTTTGAGATGTAGCCGGGTATAGAAAACCATGGCAAATTTTGGTGTACCGACTAAGAATGTCCATCAGGGTTATGTAAATAAAAGCATTCGGCTTTTTACTTATAAAAATGTTTAGTTAGTGTGAATCATTTTAAATACAGGAAAGGGAGTTGTTGGATACGCTTCCACTATATTTTTTGCGCAGGGACCTATGGAAAGGATATAAAACCCCCAAGATTCATGGACTTGTCAAATATCTATGGTATCAGAGTAACGGACTTTCAGGTCAAGTGAAAGGTATGTGTGGCGACCCCAACGAATTGGGGGCTGTCAGGGGGTGCCACATTCTACTACCGGCACATTGAGGGCACGATAGAAGGATTCATGGTAAGAGTAGCAGGAGCTACAAGAGTTATGTTTTTGACTTGGGTTGGAGAGATAAATTAACAACGCCATCACCTGCGCCATTTGGTTCTCCATACTAATAACACAAGCACGGGTATCTTCATTCTCCATTCTTGCTTGGTGACAAGTACATATGATGGACTGTTTTTCAACCGTCATTCAGTACCTTTTGAAAGAAGATGACTCGAATTAGTACAAGTCAAAAGAAATCACAAAAAATACAAAACCTAGTCAATTTTATATTTTCTTGAGATGAAATAACAATAGGAAGTGTATATGATCTTGGTATCATATACCATCCTCTCATCAAAATTTCTTCAAAAGAACTTGTACAATTGAAAAGGAACAACGACAAATATTTAATCAGAACGCCCATTTTCTAAAGATTACATGAAAATATTCTTGAATTTCATTGACTACATTGAACAATTACAAGGGAAACAGAACCTTGCATTCTTGAAGCTTACAAAGCAGTTCGATTTTACATGTAATATGAAAATGAATACAGGGAAATCTTGATAGAAAGGAGGGAAACACAAAGGAAATCCCTTTACAAGAAAAGAATATAAGATGGAAACCTAAGGACTAGGTGGGATCGTGTGGAAATGCTTGTTATCATGGGCCAAATGTTCCTAATCGATCAAGGCATCATCTTCTTGCTTCTCAATATGAGCTTGCCAAAAACCTTGAGGCTTGGGAATATCAGGCAATCGAACCTCAAGCTCAGGTTCTACTTGACAGTAGATGTAATCAATGGTAGCGTGATGAGTCCTCATCTCTCTCTCCAAGTCGGCTTCATCCATGACGACCACATATGCAAGGAACGAGAGTACCAAATTCCGGTAGCAGCTTGAATTGAGGCCTTGATATGGTCAATTTTGTTTTCCTCGATGACTTCATCATGATAACCAATACAATATAACCCCAACTTGCGGATTGGCGAGATCATTTGAAACGCATGATATTAGTGGAGCACCCTTAAAGGGTAATACGACGTTAAACCCGTCAATTCTACAAGGAGGAGTGGGTTGTCAACTCCATTAACAAGGCGCACCTCAGGATTCCCAAGCCACTGAACATGCCATTGGATTAAGCTAGGGTGGAGGTTTTTGAGGAAATAAAACCATATAGAGAAAGACGATGATGGAAAGAATTCATTTCTTTGACAAAGTCTAAGAATGGGATGATGATACTTCATGACGTTGACAATCTTTATATGAGGTGTGAAAAGAGACAAATTAGGAGAAGTCCTAATGGGGCTCTAAGAGTTCCTCGGCCATTTGCTTTGAAACAATTTAGAGACACAAAATGTAACATACTCGATTCCAGGCCATAAGAATAAGGTATGAGGGTCAATCATGGGAATCAATGACATAAATCTTGGATAGACCAAGACATGGCATGTTCGGTCATGGACCCGGTCCACCCGACTGAGACCTGGTTACGGCAAATAACTAAGACCAACCACGAAGTTTATTTTAAGACATCTAATGGACCAATTCTAATTGGAAATGGTCATGGACAAGTTTAAGAAGACTACTGACTTAGTCGAACTCATTTGATTAAAGTTTAGTAAATTTTGGTATGAACCTTGGTTTTCATGGAACCGTCGATCGTGTACAAGTATGAACAACTTCTCCAATTAGAATGCCTTGGATGAATTTTGGACATGAATTAACTAATGCAGGGATGAATCATTGGACAAATATCAAGAGGTAATTGGAGTTCTAGAATCTTCCATAACCTTTTGACCTAGTCCATCCTTATCCATTTAAATGCCACATCTCCACTTCAAGAGAGAAGGAGAAAACTTACTTCTTAAGTAGCTTGGCAAAAATATGTAGGCCTCATTTAATGATTTTGGACATTAGTTCATTAATGACTATGATGAATCATCAACTTAGGTGTCCTCTAGAATCTTAGGTAAACTTTAGGGCATGATGGCCCTAGATTATAGCCTTGGTGAACAAGTCAAGAGCTAGCCAATTAGAAGAGGACATGAAGCATCAAAAGGATTATGTGTCTTC
The DNA here is from genome assembly GCA_016097615.1 of Eucalyptus dawsonii. Lineage (NCBI taxonomy): Eukaryota > Viridiplantae > Streptophyta > Magnoliopsida > Myrtales > Myrtaceae > Eucalyptus > Eucalyptus dawsonii. Next base: position 28,582,249 of record CM027878.1, read on the forward strand.
TTAGGCACTATAGGCAATAACGAACCTAAAATGAGCCTTGGAGAACAAGTCAATATGTGAACCAATCACAAGTGAACAGCAAGGGACTTAGGCCCCAACTCAAAAGAATAGCTAGGCCAACTTGCCCGTTAGGTGTAATCATGAGTTTGCATAAAAATCTAAGAGGAAAAGGCCTATAAATAGGAGAAGGCATCCTCACATTTTAAGAATTAACCATTCTCTCATTTCCTCTCCCTTTCTATCCTCTCTTTCATGTCTTCTCCTTCAAGCTACCTTAGAAGCCAATTGACCACCAAAGAAGCATCTTAAAGTTAGGTCCAAGAAATTGTAAGTAGACTTTCCTAACTCTTTGATAGGGTGATGCACTATGTGTATCTGTTTAGGATCCTGTCATCGCTTACTTGTGTTTGCTTGTATGTTGTGCTTGTTGATTGTTTTCAATTACTTGTCTTTGCACCAAGTAAATCATGATCTCGCATGGGTGTCGAACACACCCGGATGGCGAGGAAAGGTCTTAGCAAATTGGACATGTGTTGAGATGGATGCTTGGCCCACACTTGATCTTGGGACAACATTGAAGTGTGTTATTACTTGGGACAAGCATTGGTTGATGCCAAAGCCAAACTGAACAATTCTAAGTCAAGACCACGAGCTCGAATCGCATATGGCATGAGTCTAGTTTAATAGGGCACAAAAGTCATTGATTCACTTTGTATGGCATGCCTTCGAGCCTTTTATTCGATTAATAATTCAAGATAAAAATGGACTGATTGATGTTTGAATGCATAGATACACAATGGACTTTTACTGCCAACGCTGGGGTATGTCGTGTCATTGCCTGGGGTAAAGCCCTGGATATTGTCCCGATATTGAGATTGTGGACGATGCCAGCCTAGTGAGGTTGATGCCTGGGGGTCACCTTAGATGTCTTTATAATGAGAATGGGACGACGCCGGTTGCTAGCGGGGATCGATGCTCGATTGATACCAAAAGAGTCGATGGATTTCAACTAACTGAACTAACTAAAATAAACTAGAAGTCCACGTGTGGTCCATGATTGATGCATGTGTGATGCTTGAATTGATGTTTGCATTGATACCAGAATTGAGGCTTGCAAAATCTGGGTTTGTTTGATATGTATTGTTGAGTCCTTGCTTGAATTTGAGCATATGTTTGCACTGGGTCACTTAGTGCTTGAATGAGTTTTATGTGATGCACACATCCCTCTTAGTGACTAGAATGATCATAAGTCACGAATCTTTGAAGGGCTTATTTTTATCCACTAACTCTTTGTCTTTGATGCTTGAAAGCACATAGCTAATTAAGAGCCCTTCATATGCATAAGCAAGACAAGGCATGGACCTTGCTTTTGATTTGTCATCGACAAGTGGGTGGTGATTTTGTATCTGAGGATCGATGGCAAAACATCCTCCTATAGGAGAATTAGGGATTTCTATTTACCAAGTCATTAACTCACTTTTGTTGTTTTCACTATTTCAGGTGTAGGATGGGTGACCAACCCTGCCGCTCGTCTGTCCTAGTCTTCTGATTGATATGGTTATGACCATGATGGATATAGTAGACTTAGAAGATGACGTCACTTACCAAAATTATATTACCATTATATGGGTCCAAGAATGGGTAGATACCTTGGCTCTCCATGTGTAGGAGGCTTGGTGCCTCATTTTTTAGGGGGAAGTTTTAGGTCCCATCCGAGGCCTCATCCTTCTGGTGGATCCTACGAGAGCATCGTAGAAGAAGGGCCTAGGATAGGGACCATTTTTAGAGGAGCTTGATAGAGAAGCTAGGCTACCCTAGCCTTTTAATCGTCGATGTGTGATAATGAAGATAAGTAGCCTAGGACTAAGATGGACATGTAATCATAATAACTTTTGATGTGTATATATGAATGAATATATGTTGCTTTTGTTTGCTTGGCTTGTATACATGTTGCCCGAATTCCATGTTTGTTTTTGTACGGGGATTGTTTTTAATTCACTTCCACATGTGCTTAATCAAAAATAAAATATATTTTTAGGACGATCGACATGCCTAGGATGTTGATGCTAACCTGTTAGGTCATGCTTTCATACCAGAGGTAGGGTGTGTGTAACATTCTTGATTTCGACCCTTATTTTGGTCCCAACTAGGAGGCTAAGCTAGATAGGCCAAGCTAGATAGGCTTTAGGTTAGTCAAACCTTCCTAGAAAATAAGTGTGAACAAGTGTGAAAAGCATTAAGGGGTGATGAATATAAAGGCTTATGTATCCCGATAGCCTAGCTTAGTTATAGCCCTAAACTAAGTAGGAGATCTTGGAGGCCAAGAAATGGACTACACATCCATTGGAAGAAAGAGCAAGTAAGTCAAACCTTCTTAGACAAGCTAAGAGCACATTAATTACATTTGGCTTCTAGTTATTCAATGCCGATATTGAGTGTCCAAGCTAACCTAGGACCTAGTTGAATACTTGGGAGATAAGGAAGCTCGGAGATTAATGCTTCTTGACCAAGTGGGATGCCTCATTTTTCCAACTAAGACTGCCACCTTTGATTTTCGAAATTATTGGACCTGCGCTATTTGCTAATTTTACACAGATTTTTATGGTGCAAATTTAAAGAAACTTCCTTCATGAAAGTTGTTCTAAAAATCTTAATATAAAACATACTTAAATTTCATATTTTTCTGAGGTGAAATAGTAGGGACGAAGGTCCAATTATTTATCGTTTGGAACCTATCCCGTGTAGTGAAAACTGTGACCAGGTTACCTTCTCGAATTTTTATAAAATTTTCCATTTCAAATTTAACCATGATTCTCTCATGAAATTTTTAAATGACATCCATATCTACAAATTAAAATTTCAAAGAGTTTTGTGAAGATTTAGATTTCGAAATGAGCCTCTCTCTCTGACTGTTGAATCTGCTCGACGGATGAATATTTGGGTTGTGTTCAATGTTTAATTGCTCTTTCCACAAAATGGATTTGACTTGACTTCATAAAAAAAAAAAAATTAAGGTCTTCTCTAAAACATATTAAAATTTCATAAGTTTTCGATTCCATTTGGTAAGGTAAAGACATTGATTTCGGAAATTGTTCAAAATTGTTTTTCTCACCCAAGAGGTATGAGTCACGCCCAAGCTTGGACTCAAGTCCTTAAATGCCATATTGAGGTGTACCTAATGATCTCTTCCTCAGCCCTAGAATCAACTTGGATGATAGACTTTTTTATATTGCCTTCTTGAGGAAGGAATTTGCCTTCTTAAAGAGGGAAAGGAAAGTAGAAAGAAAACTCTAGAATTCTTTCATGAAGAATGTGAGGTGTCCCTTGACTTTTTAGAGGTCATGATTGTGGTCCAAAATATCTTGGATATTCTAGAATAGTGGAATACACGTGGACCAATTGGAGAGCGATACATGGGCCCTCATTAATGATCGAAGATTCTAGAATTTGCCGAGTTGGTAACTTTAGCATTATTATTGTCAAACTTCATTAAATGCTCATTTAATGCGGAGTATAGGTGGAGCAATGGAAAAGTGAAAAGTGCGTCATCATCGATGATGCCCATGAGCTTAGGTTGTTAAGTAAGGCCTTTTAGCATTCCAACTCATCATTTAGGCTTCAATTATTGGACCCATAGCCTTGACACCGAAGGAATTTAGGCGGGACACTTGGAAACATAGGAATGGACCACTTGGCATGGTAATGATGGCTCCAAGGGCTATAAATATGAGGAGCTCTCTTCATTTTCCTCACCTTGCTCCCATTTTCTCTGCCTTCCATCTCCTTGAATGCCCTCCACCTCATGTCTCTCTCTCGGCCCTCAAAGTAAGCCGCCATTCCTTTGTAGTTCGTGTCTTAGCTCGAGGTTCATCGAAGGTAAGTGGAATCTCCAACTCTTGGCTAGGGCAATAGCCTACATCATCGAGTTTGGTGGTGTGCTGACTCGTGTAAGCCGTGTATATGTTGTAATGTTCTTTTGTGTGTTTTCTCATATTTGCATGTTTGAGTGTGTTCACGCCTTAGGATGAGGTCAAGGTTCTCTTGGCTTGGAATCGACATCAAGTTGCGATGGTCTAAGCATGCGACCCAAGCCATAAACCAAGAATCATTCCCGGTATATTTTATAATATGATGTTGAGGATCATGGCACACTTACTTGCATGAGCATGCCCTTGGGCCTTGCATACTTTGGCTAAGATAAAAGATGAAGAACCATCTTGTGTGATGCACTTGTGTGTGCACTTAAAGAGGAAAAAGTGCTCGTCGCCACATAGCATTGGCGGCAATGCCTTGTTCATTGAACATGATGCCCTGGTTAAGCCAGGATGCCTGGGTTTGAGCCTGGATGCCTCAGGTAAGCTAGCCTTGGGATGCCCTAGTTGAGCCAAGATGCTTGGGTTGAGCCCGGATGCCTTGGTGAGCTAGCGCCAATATGCCTTGGTTGAGTTGGGATGCCCTGGTTGAGCCAGGATGCCTAGCTTGAAGCTAGATACCTCAGTTGAGCCGGGGGGGGGGGGTTGGTTGAGCCAGGACGACGATAAATGAATTTTCATGGGTGCTGGTATATGCATAAGCATGATATGTGGATGTGTTCATTGATATGCCAAAGGTAAGCATGCATTGAAGTATGCAGTGATGGACATATGCATGTATTCGAGGATAGTAATAAGTTTGCTATTAATCCGCCATCGTTATTGCATTGCAAGTGTTGCATCTACTAGATTTTGATGATGAGATGTCCTCCTAGTAAAGAATTAAGGGTTTTACTTACTGAGTTTCACCAAAACTCACCCCTCATCTTTTTAGTCTTGTAGGCGTGGAAGTCTCACATCAATTTTATGAGTTGCAATCTTGCTAAAGGAGCTAAGGTTTACCCCAACCTTTTGAAGATGTGGTAGTTGTAAATATAACAACCCGTGATAAAGGGCTTGTAAACGTAGCTAATGTAATTGTGTGTTTGTAAATGGTTGTTTTCCTAGCTGCTTGTTGTCTAGGTATTGTATGTACGCTTCTACATGTGCTTAATGAAAAAATAAAAAGAAATGGGACGGTGACGCGCTTGGAACATCGTGAAAATAACCCTTGCTGCTCGTGACCCTGAGGATGGAGTTGGCGTCATGACAGCGGGAGTGTGACATGAAAGTTTCGACAAGGATCATGTGTGTGAAAGGCATACACTTGATTGACAATGTGAGTGACTAAAGGATCCATTATTTTTCAAGTATGTGGGAATACCACAAAGCCAAAGAACATGAGTAAGAAGACACGGGGAATTTGATTCCTAGATTTAGGCTTAAGGCTAAGGAAATGTTGTTCAAGGAAAATATAAGGCATGGAATTCAAGTTTCCTTTAAGAATGACCCTAATTTTGTCAATAGCGATATTGATGAATTGACTTAGAAGAGATATTGGATCTTAACCAATAGGAAGAGTGACAAAACCTAAAGAGGCTTTACCTAACCCGATGGTTTTCCGGAACTCCTTAATTGTAGAGGTCAGTTCACATCGATTAAACACAAAAGTAGAAGTCACAGGATTCCAAAAATGAGCCAATGCTTTCACCCTTGTGATATGTGATTCGACTTTGCTAAAGTCGGTAGGAAACCTATGCATTTTTCCATGTAATCTTGATGTCTCGGGTCAAGATTCTCCCATGAAGTCTTGAGATTTCTTGGCACAAGGACAACATCCAATTCCCATTTAAACCTAAACCTAAAGGGGCATTCGTGATTAAAATGTATCGTCATTTGAAATATAAAGCACATAATTAAAATATCGAAAGTAAGAAGATATGAACGATAAGAAAAGAACGATATCTTACCTACCAAATAGATGGCAACTACAAATCACATGTCACATGAAACAGTGAGGTTTTGACGCCTAGGATGATGGTGTTAAAGTGCGACATCCCAAATTTTCAATCATGCCTTCTACTGAGTAAATCGAGCATTTCATTTACACGTCTATAGGGCTATTCTTAGAGCCGATCACTCTCGAGATAACTAGGCTAGCCGGGGAAGCTATTAAAGACTTTAAAGCAAATAAACTTGAGAACTTGACCAGGAATCGGCTTCTTGACCGTGCTTATCTTTAGAGACCATTACGGCACAGTTAAAAATTGATTTGAGATCAGAGATAGGTTTGTTCGTCTGAGATGTGTGGCCGATCGTGGGTGACTCCACTAAATTGGAAAATTCTCGTCGATCGACACTAATCTAATTTTACTTTCGTTTTGGTACCCTGTGTTCGTAATTGAATCATCGAGATTTTCATGACAATCAAGAACCGTCATTGAGTCGAGTGGGTTCATAGTGGTTCGAAGAAAATCGACAATGGGTTATATGCCTTAAAAAGTTTTGAAAACTATCCGGTAGTCTAGGTCATGTTAAAAATGCACCGAATGAGAATTAACCGTCAATTCAAGTCCGATTTCAAAAATTGAAGATTCTGTCATGTCACAATAAATTTTAGGAGTGTCGACTCAGTCTCAGAAGATTTTTCCGACGCCTAACGTTTTTTGGGAAAAAGTCAGTTTAGAGCCGTTCTCGTTCAGTTGAAGCCGGCGTCTAATTCGGGTTACAAAATTGAGAAGCATGAGGAATTCTTGGATGAGGAAAATTATCAATTTGATAATCGAGACAACAATTGATTTTTTTGAGCCATGTGAGAGGGATTCAAGAGAGAATTGAATCAATGGAAGCTTGATTCTTCAAAATTCGTAATCCCCCACACCCTAGCCAATTTTAGACTATTGGAAGGGTTATTTGGGATGCTAGTGTGGCCAAATGAAGGCCAAGGAAGGGTACTTGGTTGAGGTTGAAACTTGGGGAGCAAGGGTGGAAAATTTGGACCAAGTGGAGCCCCCCATCACACTTATCTCTTCTCTCTCTCCCCTCTCCCCCATCAGATCGTGCAGCCCATTTCTTCCTTCACTTGAATTTGCATGCCCACAACAGTGAAGAAGTAGCGGAAACAGAGGCACCGAAGCTGCTTCTGTCTTCGGTCCAACAGCCCAGCAGTTGGGCCATTGAAGCCCACGAATTGATTTCAGCAGAACCGGCTGCTTCTTTGGGCCTTCTTCTTCAGCCCATGAAGCCAGCGAAGTTCAAGTCGAGCAACTCAGTTCGCAAGCCCAATTCAGTTTTGCTTCAGCCCAATCTTGAAGCCCAGATCAAGCTTAACCCAAGAATTCCAGCAAGCCCAAGCCCATAAATTTCTGTGGGCTTGTAAATTTTCTTGGCCCGGCCTGAGTGTGCATCGACGCCATCGAAATTTCGAAATTCAGCCACCGTCGCGTCGCCTTTGCGGTGTTCTGGCCTTTGCTTTTAACAAGTGAGTTTTACTTGCTAATGCCTTCTTAGTTTGCTAATGATGCTTAAGGGTTAATTAGATTTAATTAAATGCAATTATGTGGTTAGAGTGGTTTAGAATGATTAGATTAGTGACTTAATGATGCATGTCGGTGAGTGATTAGTGTAATTAGCAAGTAGAGACATACCTCTAATTATTGAATGCATCTCGGGATTTTTCTCGACCCATTATGGCGTCCAATCGGACATTACGGCCTAAATTGGATTTTTAGTATTTAATCATTTATTTTCGAAATTAATTTAATTATTTATTTATATTTTGGAAATAAGGCTGGGATAGTTGACAACCGGAATTTTATGCGGATTGTCATGGTGCAATCCATTCATTTAATTGAGCTTTATTTTGTGCGAATTGAATTATTTGTGAAATTGGGAATTATTCTTTAATTGAATAATATTTGGTTATTAATTGAAAAATAACCGGGCATCGGTTGATAATGCCAAAAGGATTTGAGTAGACTACAGAAAATGTGGGAGTTATGGAAAGGAAAAATATTATATTTTGACTAAGGCCGATCATGTGCCCACACACGTGTACTTTTACCAAATATGATGAAAATGGTAAAATTGATTGTGTCTTCAGAACAAAAAAATACTATTATGGCTCAATGATTCGTATGTCATATGGGGAATGGACGTTATACTATTATAGCTCGATGATTCTCATGTCATTTTGAGAAAGAATTGCTTGTATACCGGCTCGATGGCCCTATAGGTCCTCTTGGAGAATGGACGGTATGAAATGTCGGCTCGGTGATTTTATAGATCATCTTGGAGAATGGACGACATGCCATAACAGCTCAGTGACTCAACTTGTCATCTTGGAGAATGTACGTTATGATGAATATACTCGGTGACTCTATATGTCATCTCGGAGAATGAATATTATAATATGCTAGCTCGGTAAGTCAATAGGTTATCTTGGAGAATGAATAGTATGTTATAATGACTCGGTGACTTAGTGTGTCATCTCGGAGATTGAATCGTATAAAATTTTGACTTGGTAACCCAATGGGTTATTTTAGAGAATGGACAGTATTGATTGAAATGACCAAGAATGGTCCGTTTGACATGTAATCGACTAAGTCGATTGATCATTGCTTTGATATGATGTCGTGAATTGATTGATTGAATGGAAATGACGTTGGGATGGTTCATTTAACAAGTAATCGACTAGGTCGATTGATCGAGATGTCGATCTGTGATGTGATTGCTTGGGTGCCTATTGAACTGTACTAATATATAGATAGAATCTGAGGCCAAGGTTAGTCCTTTTGACTTATGCGTGCATAGGCAGCCTGGATAGCGTAGAACTTAGGGGGTAGAACTTGCTGAGACGTAGTCTCATCCTGATTGTGGGACAATATTTCAAGACCTTGATGGAGAGCCTGAGCAGAAAGAACCCGCAGAGGAGTACCTGGAGGAGAACCCCGATGATGTTCCCAAGTACGACCCGGATGAGGACTAAGATCCTATCCTCTTTTGTGAACCCTGGTTATAGGTGGTTGAGTGTTAGACTAGGCCTCTGTGAATAGTATTGTATTATTATATACTATGAGGTGCTTGTATAAAAGTTTGGTTGTGACTTTTCAGTATGAAAAATATAGCCCTGCTTTTCTATCCTATCATCTTATTGTCTGGGGATTTATAACTGCTTCCGCATGTGCTATTAAAAATGAAAGGGCTCGGCAATACTTAGTCCTGGGATATCGTATTCTAAAATTAACCAATTAGAAGGATGTGTGTGTGCTCGAGGATCAAGGCGTAACATCCCCTTTTTGTGGTATTAGAGCGAAGTTCAAGATTGGAGTGATAAGGAGCATTGACCATGGGGTAGTTGGTAGGAAAGGCCTTTAAATTCATAACTGGTGCATGTTTGTGATAGTTGATTGGTAAAATCATTTGTTGTGTGTGGATCGCTCATCTTATAATCTAGTGTGGATTTGGAAGACAAGTTTCAGTGTAATGGCTGAATCATGAGTGGTCAGGAGCTGAGGACTCCTAGTAAGAGGGTTGTAGCCTCTATGACTTCGGGTAGAACACCGACGAGGATCGGTGCCCGAGGTGGTTGAGCTTGAGCGTCGGCTTAGGCCAGCTCGAGCATAAGAGTACCATCGCAGGTTGGTACTAATGTAGCAGCATCGAATGATCCTAAGTTTGATGGGATCATTCTGATGCTAGTGTTCCTTGGGAACTGGATGAGCCAGCAAGCTCAGGATCAAGTTGCTATTGTTGCCACCTCTGCTGTGGTCCAACCTGGAGGGGTAATCAGGGAACATATTTCAATATCTGAGTCAAGATTCAGCTCAAGCAGATTTGGAAATCGGTCAGGGAAAAGACCAATGCTAGGAGAATAGTATTCTATTCCACCCAATAGGAAGGGTGGGAAAGTCAGGTCAGCACCGAGACAAAATGGAACATGTTGTTCCCATGGAAGTTGATATGGATCAATCTCATGTACTCTGAGTACAAGAATTTGTGATAGGTGTCACCAGCACGGACATTGGTTTGTGGATTGTTCGCGCTGACAGATGGAACCTCAGTAACGGTTTCTGCTATCACCATAGATGGGACATATCAGAAGAAGTGTGCCATGGAACACATCGTAGACTTTTGGAATAGGTCTTTGGTACGAGAAAGAGTGCATGCTGGCACTTAATAGGAGATAAAAGACTCACCAGATAAGTGTCAAGTTTATTGGGAGTCGAAATGAATCTTCGATTTCTTTAATCTCATCGGTTGAAGGCAACTCGCTTGTTAGATGGAGATTACCAAGGTTATCTGGCAACGGTCATAGATAAGACAAATTGGAGAACTGGAGATGGAGGACATCTCAGTGGTCTAAGAATTTCTAGATGTGTTGTCACAAGAACTGTCAAACCGTCGTTAGAGAAAGAGATAGAAATTGCGATCGAGCTAGCACCAAGATAGAGCCATTCTCAAAGGCTTCTTACCAATTGTTGTTGTCTAAATTGGTATAACTAAAGATGCAGATGTGAAGATTGATGAATGAGGAATTCATGCATATCAATGCATCACTTTAGGGAACATCAATTTTGTGGAGAGGGAAAGAAAGATGGTTTGTTGCAATCATGCATCAACCATCGTCAACTCAATTAAGTGACGATCAAGACAAGTGTTCATTGCCAAAGATCAATGAATGGTGTGACTAGTTATAAAGAGTGTTGATGTTTTAAAAGTCGACTTGAGGACATGTTATCATTAGTTGAGAACCAAGGAAGTTATATCGAAGACAGTGCTATGAGTTAGAATTTTAGAAGAATTTTGATTGAGATGTCTTATGTCACCTGGAAAGACACATTAAGTCGCAGGTGCACTAAGTTGGAAGTCTGCAATTGCACAGATGGTAATCAGGAAGTTAAATTTACGCGAGAGGGTTCGAAATTCGGTTTTCAAATTTGAGGAAGGCTACCTTTTGAATTTTTACAAACGCCCTAAAAAAAATTGAACCAAATATACAAGCAAGAATCAGACGCTTCAATTGACAAACCAGAATGTTTAGAAAATCCTGCAAGAGGGTACCAGTAAGGGAAAAGTTGACGTTCAAATTTCGGAAGATGGGACGTCGAAGTATCGTGGATGATGATAGATGTCAGAAAGTACGAGACTTGAGGAGAAGACTTGGCTAGGAAATTCACTATAGTATTGCATTATCTGACCAGACGGTACAAAGTAGGTCTGAATCGACTTCGGTTCGATTAGTAGACGCTATAAAGATAGATGTCGCCGGACAGGTTACAAGTGTCGGATGTGTCAGTAAGTGGAAGTTCAATAATGCAAATCGAGAAGATTTTTACAACCTATTGAGATTCCTGAGTGGGAATGGGGGTATGTCACATTAGATTTTGTGACAGGCGTATCGATGAGTCAGAAGAATAATAATCCTAATTGGGATTGTGGTCGATAGATTGACGAAGTTGACTCACTTCCTGGTAGTACGTGAGATAGCTAGTATAAGCACCTAGAGGGGGTGAATAAGTGCACAAATAATTTATCGAGATACGGAAGCGATTCTAGGCAAACGATAGAAAGGAAATTCTTTCTTGATTATCAAAATGATGTACGATCAAGGTAAAGAGAATAAGGAAGAGAAAATTGAACATAGGGTTTAGAGTGGTTTAGCTTATTCCAAGCCTAAGTCCACTCTTCTGCACTGACAGCCCACTGGCTGGATTTCACTATGAACAAAAGAGAAGTTACAGCACAGCTTTCCTTGATTCCACTGTGTAGATGTTCTACCACACCTCCTCAAGGTTTCTCACAAATATAAACTCTCTTTTGAATACAATATTTCGCTCAAAGGAATTGTCTAAACAACAGGAAGCTTTCAGACTTTGGAATTTTTCTATCGCGCACCCTCGAACAACTTAGAACGTCTTCCTTATATAATCCTTTATGCCATCATACTCGTTGGCACTTACCAAAGGAATTCCTCCAATCTACCCGTTGGACGGAATCAATTAAGAAGATTATTCGAGCTATTAAAGGAACGTGTCGATAGCCCATCAATCCTGTTCGTCCATACAATCAGGATCTCGGTTTCCATAAGTAGAACATTCCAAGAATATTCAGGCAATCATCGGATCATCAATCATCGAGTCAATCTCAATCAATCAAAGGATTCCGTTATGTCTTTTCCAGCCACGAGGTCTTCTCCGGTTGATAAGGTCATATTCTTAATGAAGCATCCAGTTCTGGATAACTTTTCTTCAACGGATTAGAGACTATCAATGAGGATAGACTTTGAGTCTTGAGTCTGGTTATCCGGAGGTCTTCAGACTGTAAATAGTAGAGTCTGCAAACCTTTAGACTAGACTGATGGAAACGTTTTGTTAGCTTCAAAACACTTCAAGAAGATTTCTCCAACAATCTCCCCTTTTTTTATGGTGACAAAACTTTCCTGCAGATTTGGACAACTTTGACTTACAAAACATTTCTCAAACACATATATATATCTTATAGAGATAAATTGCTAAATAGATAATACTAGAATCTGCAACCACAAAAAATATGTTAGTCTTGAATATGATAAAGCCATCCATAAGATATCAATAGCAGTCAATAGTAGTCATCCAAATTCAAATCCAGACACAAAATTAAAGTCAAACATCAATCCAAATCAAACAAAACAACAATCCACACAGTCCAACAAACCACACGATTAAAAGTCAAAGTATTCAAATCTTGCATCTCTCCCCCTTTTTGTCAGCATTAAAAAAGGTTGAGATGAAAATGGAATGAAGTCAAGATTGCTTGGGAACGCGGACAAGCTGGAAATCTCCCATGGACTAAACGATCCCTTCCAACCTTTTCAAGTCTTCCTTCAGTTGTGCAACCTCCTCCCCCTTAGCATTGGCCTGAATCTGAACAGAGAGGGCTTGGATCTAATCTTTCAAGGAACCTGAAGAGACTTGGCATGCATTCTGCAAGCTGTAAACCTCGCATCTTAGAGCATAGCTTTGACCATGCATCTCCAAAAGAATATCCATAATTCTGCGAAAATTGGCTGAGCTATCGGTCTGCGTACTGGCTTCAGCACGTTTTGCAGATGATGGCATATCAGAATAATCGCGCAGATTTGGCAATGAAGCATCATGTTCTTCTTCAAGAAAATGAGAGGCATGAATGTCAGCTGGAGAGCGGCTGACTCCCTCATTATCTCCCCCTGTTTTTGTGGCTTCAGGTGGAGAAGAGTGTTTTTCAAGCTCTCTTTCCTCTTGATTCATTCTCTATTCTTCTTCTTCAGGTCTTTCCTCCTCTGCTTCTTTTTCGCTAACTGCTCTTTCTTCTTCTTTGTCTTCTGCTTCTCTCTCTTCTTCTTGACCTTCTCTTTCCTCTTGGCCTTCTCTTTCCTTTCCTTCTGTCTCACGTTGTTCCATTGACTCTAGAACAGTACGACTTAGTTTCTTCAAAGCTATGGCCGAAATGGTAAGGTCATCATCCTCTTCATCTTCCATGATGAGAGCTCTTCTTTTCTTTGGTGGAGCAACCAAAGGCTCATTTCCTTTCCTTTTTGAAGAAGAGGTTTGATGAGCTTTGACTGGAGTCTTCTCTTTGAATTTCTTCAACTCCTTGTTCAGTTCCTTCAGACGCATTTTGGTCACCATTTTCAGTCCTACCACCATATGGTCACACGATCGAACACAAAATATTTGCTAAGGCTGAATATTCAGATGTCTGAATAACTTTGTCACAAGGCTTGGGTAAGGAAGTTGACCTCTGTCCATCATCATCGCTCTATACATGTGGAACATAACAGTGTAAGGAAAAGAAAACCTTTTCCCAGTGAGGATGGCATACATCATCTTTGCCTCTGAACTTGAAACATCAGTCTTTGAAGTTGATTTCGATCGGAGGCAATTAATCACAATCTTGTGAAGCAAGATGTTGAATGCATTCATCCTTAGGTAGGTGATCTTTTCCTCTGTTCTCCTATCCTTCACAAGTTCCAGTGTAGCCCGAGCAATGGAAACTTTGATCGGTCGATATCTTCCTCTCTCAACTCCTAACACATCTGCCATCATATTCATATCCACAACAAAATCTTGATCTTTGACACTGAATGAGAATCTATTCGCATCCAAGAAGCTAAGATTTGAATAGAAATATGCGGTTAGTTCAACATAGGCCTCTGTAGTGTCGGAGCAGAACTTTTCAAGTTGAAGATAACCGAACTTTTCCCTCAAGTTCACATTCACAGCATGCAGAAAATCAAAATCCACACTCCTAGGGTTTATCACCCCACGCTTCAGCAATTTTTTAGTACAGATCATTTTGTTCCTTCAATCTGAACAAGTCTCCCCTTTTTCCTCAATTTTCAACCGCAACACCCATTCTCGGTTGAAATTGACTATACATTTTGTCATCATCATTTCCATCAACAGGATTAACTCTCCAATCACGAGGATCACTTGGGATATTCGCGAGGGTTTCTTCTACCGCCCCTTTACGAGCAATTCCCAAACTTTCCATTTTTCGCAAAAAGATATATTCGTTCCCATATCCTTTGTCTTTAAGAAAATCATCGACATAGTTCAAGGGAGTACGAGTTCCTTTTAAAGCACGATATAGCTTATAAATAAAAGTGGGCTTTTGAACTCTTACTGGATCTGTATCCTCAATGATTTCTTCCTCTTGTTGATGATCAACGCCTTGAGGACTAGATGGAGGAGAATGATGCTTGCGAGAATGTTGTGGGCTCGCTGCTGATCCGGAGACACTTCTTCTTCGGTGAGATCGAAGTGCGTAGGCCCCTCACTCATTCGCTGTGGTCCCCTGCTTGCAATTCTCGAAGACTTTCTTGAAGACGACATCTTTCTCAGTTTTTGGAAGATTCCTTGCTTGACTTTTCCCAAGAAAGATGACAACTTTTTCAAAGATTAAACAAGGGAAGAAAACAGGATGGAAGATGGATGCTTTCTAGGGTTTTTTAGAGTAAAGTGAAGAGGAATCAACAGTGCACGATCGGTTAAAAAGAGTGGTATACGAATTGTCAGAAAGGAAAATAAAAAGATGCCTTCTCAAAATAACTGTCATTTTTCCGCGAAAATAGTCATTTCAAAAAATAACTTCTTTTTTGAAAAGGAAACGATGCAATAATTACGCCGATTAAAGATAGCAATAAAACACGGTTAATAATCGTACCTTTTCAAGATAAGATTTGAGAGAGAAACTAACTTACAGTCAAGGTCTTGTATGTCTGAGTCTGAGAGTATTTAGACTTTGATTTCCTCATACCTTAAAATGTTGAGTCTAGACCGGATGGTTTCAAATTGATTTTTCTCCAAAGGCTTTGTGAATATATCCGCCAGTTGGTTCTTTGAATCAACATATTGAATTGAAACTTCTCCATTTTGAACAGGGTCTCTAATGAAGTAATGTCGAATCTCTATATGCTTTGCTCTTGAGTGAAGAATTGGATTTTTTGTGAGATTGATAGCGCTGATGTTGTCGCAATTAATCTCCGTGCATGAGTCTTCTATTACAAAGTCTCTTAGCTGTTGCTTTATCCATAGAATTTGTGAATAACAACTTTTGAGAGCTATATATTCTACTTATGCTGTTGAGAGAGCGACTGTACTTTGCTTTCTTGAAAACCAAGACACTGTCCTGCCTCCAAGTAGTTGGCAGGTACCCGAGGTGCTCTTTCTATCGACTCTGCATCTAGCAAGGTCTGCGTCTGAATATCCAAGGAGAGTAAAGTCTCCCATGTTTTGGATACTAGAGACCAAAGCTTGAAGTTGATGAAATATATTTGATAATACGCTTTGCAGCATTTAAATGAGATTCTTTTGGGTCCGATTGAAATCTGGCACAAATGCAAACACTAAACAAAATGTCAGGTCTAGAAGCAGTAAGATAAAGAAGTGATCCAATGATACTCCTGTACAGCTTTTGGTCGACTTTCTTTCATCCTTCATCTTTGTCTATCTTCAAGGAACTTGACATTGGTATATCAGCCTTTTTGCAATTGCCCAGTCCAAACTTTTTGACAAGATCATTTACATACTTTTCTTGATGAATGAAAGTTCCTTCCTTCAGTTGTTTTATTTGAAGTCCAAGAAAGAAGGTTAACTCACCCATCATGCTCATTTCAAATTCATCCTGCATAGTCTTAGAGAATTTCTTGCATGAGACTTTCATTAGAGGATCCAAAAATAATATCATCGACATATATTTGAACAAGTAGAAAACTTTTGCTTTCTCTTTTAATAAAAAGAGTAGTGTCTACTTTACCTTTAACAAAACCATTTCGAATTAAAAACTTACTTAGTCTGTCGTACCAAGCTCGAGGTGCTTGTTTTAAGCCATATAAGGCCTTTTTGAGTCTGAATGCTAAGACTGGTTTCCTTGGGTCTTCAAACCCAGGTGGTTGTTCCACATAAACTTCCTCATGGATGAATCTATTTAGGAAGGCACTTTTGACATCCATTTGGAATAACCTGAAATTTTTATGACAAGCAAATGCAAGTAATAAACGAATTGCTTCTAACCTCACTACTGGTGCGTAAGTCTCGTCATAGTCGATCCCTTATTCTTGTGTGTATCCTTTGGCCATGAGTCTAGCCTTGTTTCTTATGACTTTTCCTTTTTCGTTCATCTTGTTCTTGAAAACCCATTTGGCTCCAACAATTGATTTACCTTTTGGTTTAGGAGTCAGCTCCCAGACATCATTAATTCTGAATTGTCTGAGTTCTTCTTGCATAGCTTCAATCCAGCTCTCATCGGATAAGGCTTCTTCTATGCTTTTGGGTTCTATTTCAAAAATAAGAGCCACAACACTAGAGTCTTCTCGCCTTTTGGATCTTGTGCGAATTCCTTCATTGATGTCGCCAATAATAAGATCTTTAGGATGAGTAGACTTATGTTTCCAGTTGCTGGTTAATTTATCAGATTGATGGTCACTTCCTTCACTTGAATCTTCAACGGTCACTTGTTGCTGGTCCTTCAAAGTCTGAGCTGCTTCTTGTGATTTAAACTTTGTAGGGTCTGGAGCAGGTTCAGTCTCTTCAAGATGAGTCTGAATAGATTCATTTTGTATAGAATCTTGGAATTTGACATTCATTGATTCTTCCACTATTTGAGTCTTCTTGTTGTAGACTCTGTATGCCTTGCTTGTGGTTGAATATCCAAGGAAGATGCCTTCATCTGACTTTTCTTCAAACTTACCAACTCGATCATTTGCATTTTTCAGTATGAAAACATTTGCATCTGAATACATGAAAATGTGAAACAATGGGCTTCTTTTCTTTAAACAGTTCATAGGGGGTTTTTTCTAGAATAGGCCTTAGAAAAACTCTATTGATAATATAACATAATGTTGAAACTACTTCAGCCCAAAATCGTGAAGAGATATTGCTTTCAATTAAAAGAGTTCTAGCCATTTCTTGAAGAGATCTACTCTTCCTTCCCACAATTCCGTTTTGCTCTGGAGTATTTGGAGAAGAGAACAAATGCTGAAAACCAGATTCATCACAGAATTTTGTAAAATCTTGATTTTCAAATTCACCTCCATGGTCTGTTTTTATATTTGAAATAGCATACCCCTTTTCATTTTGAACCTTCTTAGCAAATTTTTCAAAGTAAGAGAAAGTTTCAGACTTACTTGTTAAGAAATATACCCAAGTAAATCGAGAGTAATCGTCCACAATTACTAGGCAATATTTCTTACCTCCAATGCTCTGCGTTCTTGTTGGTCCAAAGAGATCCATATGCAAGAGCTGCAGCACACGGTTAGTGGAAACTTGATTTATTGATTTAAAGGAATTTCTTACCTCTTTTCCCAATATACATGGTGTACATAGATCAGACTTTTGGAATGATAAATTGGGTAGACCACGAACAAGCTTTTTTGCTGAGATCTTAGCTATCTGCTTCATGTTAATATGCCCAAGCTTTTTGTGCCATAAGCTCGCTTTGTCTTGGATTGAGATTAGACATTGCGATTCATCTGGTTTTTCATCCAAGAGGTAGATATTTCCATGTCTTCAACCCATGAATGACTGAGTAGAGTCTTTATTGGTTCCTGAACAAATACCCTCTTGAAAGTCGATTCTAAAACCGGCATCACACAGCTAACTGACACTGAGCAGATTGTAGTTAAGCCCTTCTACTAAAGAAACATTGCCCAATCTTTATAGTTCCAAATCCCACTATTTTTCCTTTGCTGTTTCCTCCAAATGAGACTTTTCCACCATTCACTTGAACAAGCTTTATGAAGCAATTTGAATCTCCTGTCATGTGTCTCGAGCATCCATTATCTAGGTACCATTTCACATTTTTCTTGATAGTGACTTGCATTTAAAAAGAGACTCAAGCTTTCTTTGGTACCCATATTTTCTTGGGTCCTTTTGAGTTAGTCTGATATACGATTTTTGCCCAAACTTTATTGACAGGTCTCCAAATCATAGGACATTCTTTCTCAAAATGATCTGCACTATTGCATTTTGAACATCTGAGAGCATTACGACCTACTGGTTTTACAAAAATCCTTTCAAAATGATTTTTGTAAGCATTTCTTATGGGTCTTTGTTTGATTCTTTCTTTCATTTTAGGAAAATTGATTAAAAGAGTGGTTTCAGCAGTCATTCCCAAACCAAATTTATTAAAATACGATCTTTGAACAGAAAGTATTTTTTCTAGTTTCTCAGATCCTATAGAAAATCTTTTGGAAATATTTGAGATATCATTTTTCAAGAGTGCATTCTCTTTTAAAAGATTATCTTTACTTTATTTGAGAGAAGAAACATTCTGGTTTAAGCATTTCACATTTTCTTCCAAAACATTTTCTTGTTGCTTTAGGGCAGCATTTTCCTTTTTTAGTTTGGAGATTCTTTTAAGAGAAGTCTTAAGACTAAAACACAGTCCATCAATGTATTTTGAAACTTTAATAGGAATTTTGAAGTTACTTACCTCGAATTCACTTTCTGAATCTAAATCTGTCTCGGAGTTTGATTCTGAATCTAATTGTGTCATTAAACATATGTTGGCATAATCATCATCACTATCTTCGCACTTTGTATCACTCCAGGTTTTTACTTTGAGAGCCTTTCGATACTTTTCAGTTTTTCCTTTCTTTTTCCTCAGAAGATGATAGTTGGGTCTGATGTGTCCCTTTTTCTTACATTTAAAGCAGACTACATCTTTGTTTGATTCATCATCTTCAGCAGACTTGGTCTGTTGCTTTTGAAAACTTTGTTTCTTTGAATTGAATCTCCTTCCTTTTCTGTTCAACTTTCTGAATCTTCTTATCATGAGAGCAAGTTCTTGATCATCCATGTCGTCTTCAGAATCTGTTACATCAGAATCATCATTAGATTTTAATGCAATGGATTTCTTACCTTTGGGATCTTCATCTTCATTGATTCGTTCCACTTCATAAGATTGAAGGGTCCCAACCAACTCATCGACAGACAGTGGCATGATTCTTTGATTCTCTCTGATTGAGGTCTTTATGTGATTCAAATCCTTGGAGAGTCCACGTAGTAGCTTGTTTACTTTCATCGGATCAGAAATTGGTTGACGTTGATTTTCAAGACCAATCACGATTTCTGTAAAACGACTAAACATGTCAGTTATAGATTCTCCAGATTTCATTCTGAAGGCTTCGTATTGACTGAGAAGAACGTTGATTCTAGTCTCTTTCACTCGATCCGTTCCTTCATAAATAATGTGTAATCTATCCCAGACTTCTTTGGCTGTATCACAAGAAGATATTCTCTTATATTCAGTAGGTGATAAAGCACAATATAAAGAATAAATTGCTTTTGCATCAAGAGCTTGTCTCTTGATTATCTCTTCCTGAGTCATTTCGCTAGACTCAACAGTGTCTTTTCCTCTTTCTGAGACAGATGCAGCTTTAGGAATGATTCCTTTTTCTACAACGTCCCATTCCAGAGGATCCTTTGATCTTAAGAATGCATTCATCTTGTTCTTCCATATGTTGTAGTCCTTTCCATCAAAGTAAGGCGGTCTGGTATTGCTTTACCCTTCTACCAGCCTTGGAGCCAACATACTAACCATGGATCTTTTACTCTGAAGTAAAACACTTCAAACAAAGTGAGTACACGAGCTCTCATACCAATTGAGATAGCTAGTATAAGCACCTAGAGGGGGGTGAATAGGTGCACAAACAATTTATCGAGATACAGAAGCGATTCTATGCAAACGATAGAAAGGAAATTCTTTCTTGATTAAAAAAAAAGATGTACGATCAAGGTAAAGAGAGTAAGGAAGAGAAAATTGAACACATGGTTTATAGTGGTTCGGCTTATTTCAAGCTTACGTCCACTCTTCCGCACTGACAGCCCATCGGCTGGATTTCACTATAAACAAAAGAGAAATTACAGCACAGTTTTTCCTTGATTCCACGGTGTAGATGTTCTACCACACCTCCTCAAGGTTTCTCACAAATATAGACTCTCTTTTGAATACAATATTTCGCTCAAAGGAATTGTCTAAACAACAGGAAGCTTTCAGACTTTGGAATTCTTCTATTGCGCACCCTTGAACAACTTAGAACGTCTTCCTTATATAATCCTTCATGCCATCATACTCATTGTCACTTACCAAATGAATCCCTCCAATCTACCCGTTGGACGGAATCAATTAAGAAGATTATTCGAGCTATTAAAGGAACGTGTCGATAGCCCATCAATCATGTTCGCCCATACAATCAGGATCTCGGTTTCCATAAGTAGAACCTTCCAACAATATTCAGGCAATCATCGAATCTTCAATCATCGAGTCAATCTCGATCAATCAAAGGATTCCGTTATGTCTTTTCCAGCCATGAGATCTTCTCCAGTTGATAAGGTCATATCCTTAATGAAGCATCCAGTTCTGGATAACCTTTCTTCAACGGATCAGAGACTGTCAATGAGGATAGACTTTGAGTCTTGAGTCTGGCTGTCCGGAGGTCTTCAGACTTTAAATAGCAGAGTCTGCAAACCTTCAGACTAGACTGATAGAAACGTTTTGTCAGCTTCAAAAAACTTCAAGAAGATTTCTACAACAGTATGAAAGGATATAGGCTTAGACAAATAGGCAAAGTTGTAGGTGCGCCAAATAGTTCGTCTACATGGAGTGTTAGTGACGAATCTATATCAAATCTAGATCAGTTGGTTTCTATTAAAGCTTGCATAGTAGAGTGTACAGAACTTCAGTTTGCTGAGATGAGATCAGAGAAAGCAAGATCACAGGCCTAGGGTCAGTTCAACAGTCAGTTATTGCAGTTGTCATGATCAGTACCGGAGTACGGACCTCTCAGAGTCACCAGATTAATTGAATTGTTGAGCATTGAAGACCTTCAGAGTTCCAAATTGGTGATTACATCTTTCTGAAGGTACCATCGATGAGGAATACCTTGCGCTTCAGCAAGGAGGGAAAAAGTTAAAACCGAGGTACATAAGTTCCTTAGAGATTCTTAAAAGAGTCGGGAACCTAGCGTACCGTCTAGTGTTGTCGCCGAGGTAGGCACAAGTGCATGACATCTTTCACGTGTCGAGGTTGAGGATGTATGAACCTGATTTGACCCACATGCTAAATCTTGAAGAATTAGATGTGAACGATAGAGTGTCGTAGGTGGAAAGCTCGATTCAGTTCGTGAGTCAAAAAGATTGAATTCGGTGAACCAAGATAGTCCCCTTGGTCAAAGTGATTTGACAACGCCATGGGACTGAAGAAGCAATCGAGGAAAGTGAGACTAGTTGAGACGACGATACCCCACCTTTTTGTTCAAGGACTTGAAAAGGGTTTAAATTTTGAGGATGAAATTTTTATAAGAGGGGAAGAGTTGTGACATCCCAAATTTTCAACCCTGCCTTCTACTGAGTAAACCGTGCATTTCATTTACGCGTCTATAGAGCTATTCTCAGAGCCGATCACTCCGAGATAACTAGGCTAGCTGGGGAAGCTATTAAAAACTTTAAAGCAAATAAACTTAAGAACTTGACCAGGAATCGGCTTCTCGACCGTGCTTATCTTTAGACGCCATTACAGCACAAATAAAAATCAATTTGAGATCAGAGATAGGTTTGTTTGACTGCAATGTGTGGGCGATCGTGGGTGACTCCACTAAATTGGAAAATTCTCATTGGTCCACACTAATCTGATTTTACTGTCATTTTTGTACCCTGTGTCCGTAATTGAATCCTCTAGATTTTCACAACAATCAAGAGTCGTCATTGAGTCGAGTGGGTTCATAGTGGTTCAAAGAAAATCGACCATGGGTTATATGCCTTAAAACGTTCTGAAAACTACCCGGTAGTTTTGTTCACGCAAAAAACCTGCTGAATGAAAATTAACCGCCAATTCAAGTCCAATTTCAAAAATTGAAGATTCTGTCATGTCACAATAAATTTTAGGAGTGTCTACTCGCCTCGAAGATTTTTCTGACACCCGACGCTTTTTGGGAAAAAGTCAATTTAGAGCCGTTCTCGTTGAGTTGAAGCCGGGTCTGATTCGAGTTACAAAATTGAGAAGCATGAGGAATTCTTGGATGAGGAAAATTATCAATTTGATAATCGAGACATCAATTGAGTTTTAAGAGCCATGTGAGAGGGATTCAAGAGAGAATTAAATCAATGGAAGCTTGATTCTTCAAAATTCGTAATCCCCCACACCCTAGCCAATTTTAGACTATTGGAAGGGTTATTTGGGATGCTAGTGTGGCCAAATGAAGGCCAAGGAAGGGTACTTGGTTGAGATCCTGCAGCCCATTTCTTCCTTCCCTTGAATTTGCACGCCCACAGCAGTGAAGAAGCAGCGGAAACAGATGCAGCCAGCAATGCCAGGACCGCCCACGCCACTGCCGAATCCCCACCGCCAATTCGTGCTTCCCCACGCGTCCACCTCCTCCTTTCGCTGAGTCAAGCCCCTTTAGTAAGCCGCGGATGTTGACTCTCCGCCAGCGTCCACCAAAATCACCGTTCGACTCCCCTCATCAGATCTACTCCATCCCCACGTGCGACAACCCCACTCACAAATCCCATGACCAGACTCTGCCGCTCCAATGCTCTTTGTCTCCTTCCACTGAGGCCGTCTCCAAGTTTGGTCAGCGTTCAGCGAAGAAGACCACCTGCCAGCTGCCTTCGTCCGCGAGGTCTTCCATGAAGCAGATTCGTGGCCGCATCTTGCCCATCTCTGTCTTCGGGCCAACAACCCAACAGTTGGGCCATTGAAGCCCACGAATTGATTTCAGCAGAACCAGCAAATTCTTTGGGCCTTCTTCTTCAGCCCATGAAGCCAGCGAAGTTCAAGTCCAGCAGCCCACTTCGCAAGCCCAATTCAATTTTGCTTCAGCCTAGTCTTGAAGCCCAGATCCAGCTCAGCCCAAGAATTCTAGCAAGCCCAAGCCCAGAAATTTTTGTGTGCTTGTAAAGTTTCTTGGCCCGGCTCAAGTGTGCATCGACGCCGCCAAAATTATGGAATTCGGCCGCGGTCGCGGTGTTCCGGCCTTCGCTTTTAACAAGTGAGTTTTACTCGCTAATGCCTTCTTAGTTTGCTAATGATGTTTAAGGGTTGATTAGATTTAATTAAATGCAATTAGGTGGTTAGATTAGTTTAGAACGATTAGATTAGTGACTTAATGATGCATGTCAGGTGAGTGATTAGTGTAATTAGCAAGTAGAGACATACCTCTAATTATTGAATGCATCTCGGGATTTTTCCCGACCCGTTCTAACGTCCAATCAGCATTACGGGCCTAAATTGGATTTTTAGTATTTAATCATTTATTTTCAAAATTAATTTAATTATTTATTTATTTTTCGAAAATAAGGTTGGGGTAGTCGACGACCGAAATTTTATGCTGATCGTCAGTGGTGCAGTCCATTCATTTAATTGAGCTTTATTTTGTGCGAATTGAATTATTTGTGAAATTGGGAATGATTCTTTAATTGAATAATCTTTGGTTATTAATTGAAAAATAACCAAGTATCGTTGATAATGCCAAAAAGATTTGAGTGGACTACAAAAAATGTGGGAGTTATGGAAAGGGAAAATATTATATTTTGACTAAGGCCAATCGTGTGCTTACACACGTGTAATTTTATCAAATATGATGAAATGGTAAAATGGATTGTGTCTTCGGAACAAAAAAAATACTATATGGCTCGATGATTCATATTTCATTTGGAGAATGGAGGTTATACTATTACAACTCGACGACTCTCATGTCATTTTGAGAAAGAATTGCTTGTATACCGGCTCGATGGCCCTATAGGTTATCTTGGAGAATGGACGGTACAAAATGTCGGCTCGGTGATTTTATAGATCATCTTAGAGAATTGACGACATGCCATAACGGCTCAATGACTCAACATGTCATCTTGGAGAATGTACGTTATGATGAATATACTCGGTGACTCTATATGTCATATCAGAGAATGAATAGGTTATCTTGGAGAATGAATAGTATGTTATAGTGACTCCATGTCTTAGTGTGTCATCTGGGAGATTGAATTGTATAAAATTCTGGCTTGGTAACCCGATGGGTTATTTTAAAGAATGGACAGTATTGATTGAAATGATCAAGAATGGTCCGTTTGACATGTAATCGACTAAGTTGATTGATTATTGCTTTGATATGATGTCGTGAATTGATTGATTGAATAGAAATGATGTTGGGATAGTCTGATTAACAAGTAATCGACTAAGTCAATTGATCGAGATGTCGATCTGTGATGTGATTGCTTGGGTGCCTATTGAACTGTATTAATATGCAGATAGAATCTGAGGCCAAGGTAAGTCCTTTGACTTGTGCGTGCATAGGCAGCCTGGATAGCGTATTGGTTCACTAATCGGGTCTTAGGGGATAGAACTTGCTGAAACGTAATCTCATCCCGGTTGTGGGACAATATTTCAGGACCCTGATGAGGAGCCTGAGGAGAAAGAACCCAAAGAGGAGTACCTGGAGGAGAACCTTGATGATGATCCCGAGTACGACTCGGATGAGGACTGATATCATATCCTCTTTTGTGAACCCTAGTTATAGGTGGTTGAGTGTTAGACCAAGCCTTTGTGAATAGTATTGTATTATTATATACTATAATGTGCTGGTATAAAAGTTTGGTTGTGAATTTTCAGTATGAAATATATGGCCCTGCTTTTCTATCCCATCATCTTATTGTCTGGGGATTTATAACTGCTTCCGCATGTGCTATTAAAAATGAAAGGGGTTGGCGATACTTAGTGTTGTGATATCGCATTCTAAAATCGACCAATTAGAAGGATGTGTGCGTGCCTGAAGATCGGGGCGTGACATGAAGGCTCAAGGTCTCCATCCCAAAGGATAAAACTAGTTTACCCACCGTTACTATCGTCAGTTAGTGCTATTTTTATCGATTGGGACAAGCGGGTTTATGTAAGTAATGGATACCACTAGTATTCACTAGCAAATTCCACCCACAAACCCTCATAAGGTCCTAAATTGAGCAATCGAGGTTTTAGACCGCAGTTATGTGTGCAATGTCATGCTAAAACTTTTAAACATGCATTTAAACTTAAACATCCAGCACTTCAATATAAATCATCATACATTCATACATTCTTACACCACCTACAAAATAAAGGATTCACAAGCATGCCTCCCCTTCTAACTCCTACCTACAAGACCATTTAACGTAAGGTTAGCGACTAACCTGATTTTCCACGCGACTTTGACATGCAAGCGATCCTACACGAGACATGTTAGTTAAAGCACAACTATTTTTAAATGGCTTCAAGTCCTCATAATTTAGTAACTAGTCCCCAATGGAGTCGCCAAGCCTGTCACAACCCAATCTCGCCACCCTTGATCCCTCACCATGAGGAGAGGAAGGAGGGAAATGTCAGATTGAGGGGTCCTTGATCACAAGAGCTCCCTCACGGCTTATGTTTCGAAAGACGTCATCACCTCACATTTCGAGTCAAACCTTTTGTGAGTTCCCTTCATGAGATCACGAGTTCTCCCAAACTCGTACCCCGCATGACAGAGGAGTGTCGTGACCTGTACCCACATGAACGACACACCCAGAGAGAGGAGGTTAGATGTGAATATTAGATTTAAGGGTACCTTTATTATGGTAGCTCTCTCAATAGTATCATTCGCCTATAAGGATAACAACATTTCATCCTTTGGGGTACTACCACATCGAGTATGTTAAATCATGGTGAGTTTCATCGAAACTTGTACCTCGTGCGATGAGTTCATTTATACGGTCTAGTTGTTTATGACAACCTAAAAATAAGATGGGAGTCGTCACTAGCCTCATTTTGGGGGTTGGCTAGAAAACCTAATCAAGGGTCGGGAGTCTTCTCTCGATTTATATGCAACCAAATATCTAGGTTCAGGGACTTGGGTTATACTAATATTTCTATTAACGCCCTTTTAGTACCTAAATAGTATATTGTGTTTACTTAACATGTCCATGGATTTCTTCTTACATTTTCGGGATTGTTAGTCGTAAACTAAGTGATCACACGTGGTTGGTCATTTTCAAACTATTATGTTTCTAGAAAACAAGAAAAGAAAACAATAAATAGAATTGAAATTACAAGACAAGTAAGTAAACGATCAAGGAAAGCAATAAATCTACCATGCAATCCTAGAAAATATAAAAGAGAATTACAATTGAAAAAATATAAGAGGAAGAGAGAAAACCCATAACTCATCGGGCTTTATACAACAAATGGAACCTAAGACATATGTCGGGGAAATGAATAGTACATGATAATGGTCAGAATGGACATCAACTTCCACCATTTTCGTGTTTTCTTTATCTTCGAGGTCCTAATCTTAACCTAAACTAGAAACCTATAACTAGGTACATACAATGGAAAGAAACAAGCATACACATCAAAACATTCAAAAACATGACATAATGTCAAGATCAATAA
Organism: Eucalyptus dawsonii; assembly: GCA_016097615.1. NCBI lineage: Eukaryota > Viridiplantae > Streptophyta > Magnoliopsida > Myrtales > Myrtaceae > Eucalyptus > Eucalyptus dawsonii. The sequence continues at coordinate 28,609,017 of CM027878.1, forward strand.
TTTAATGAAAGTTCAATGCGAAAATTAAATTTTAGGGCCTCAGGGTCGGCCTGTGTCTTTCATGCGAGGGTCCTACTAAAACACCTACCAAATCCATTTTTAATGACTTATAGCCATTATTGACCGATTGTGCTCTCGCATGGCCAATAACGCTTATAAGTCTCCTAACCAAGCGATCTATGTGATCCCAGGGTTTTCCCTCGATATCATGCATTGACCCTACCGTTCATCTAAAAATCATATGCATTGTAGAAATTTAAACATGCGTGTAGGTCTTTTAGACCTTGTTTCTCAACCAATCAAATAGATGAGTGAGCCTGTGACATCCCACATTTTTTACCCTGTTTTCTACTGAATTAAACAAAGACTTGCAAAAGCATTTTACAAAAATCATTTTCAAAAAGTTTTTGTAAAACCTATTGGCCGAAGTGCACTCAGATGTTCAAAGTGTAACAACTTAGAACATTTCGAGAAAGAATGTCCCAAGGTTTGGAGACCAGTTAAGAAGGACTGGGCTAAGACTATTTTTAATACTAACCCTCCTAGACCCAAGAAAATCTGGGTACCAAAGAAAGTTTGATTTTTTCTTATGATCATAGGTCACTATCAAAAGGAAGATCAACTAGTATTTGGATAGTAGCTGTTCAAGGCATATGACAGAACACTCAAGCTGCTTTATAAAGCTTGATAAACTGAATGGAAAAAAAGTATCTTTTAGAGGAAACAACACAGGAAAGATTGTAGGATGTGGAACTGTGAAGATTGGAAGCATAACTATCAACAATATTTCCTTGGTGGAAGGTTTGAACTACAATTTGCTGAGCATAAGTCAGCTTTGCGATACTGGTTTTAGAATAAACTTCCAAGAAGGCATTTGTTCTGGAACGAGTCAAGACTTTACTCAATCTTTTACTAGGTGAAGGCATGGCAACATTTACCTTCTGGATGTAAACCCAGAAAGTTCTCAGTGTCTTATTTCCATACAAGATGAAGCAAGTCTCTAGCATAAGAAGTTTGGTCATGTTAACATGAAGCAAATTGTCAAGATTTCTTCTAAGAAACTTGTTCGAGGTCTTCCTAATCTAGATTACCAGAAGAATGAGTTATGGACCCCATGTGTCTTGGGAAAACAAGTTAGAAGTTCCTTTAAACCGATAAATCAAGTCTCTACCAATCGAGCTCTACAGCTTCTTCATATGGACCTTTTTGGTCCAACCAGAACTCAAAGTATTGGTGGAAAGAAATATTGTTTAGTAATCGTGGATGATTACTCTCGCTTCACTTGGGTTTACTTTCTGGCAAGTAAATATGAAACCTTCTCCTATTTCTTGAAGTTTGCCAAGAAGGTTCAGAATGAAAAGGGCTATGATATCTCAAGCATACGAACTAACCATGGAGGTGAGTTTGAGAATCAGAACTTTGCTAAGTTCTATGATGAATTTGGTTTTGGGCATGTTTTCACTTCTCCATACACTCTAGAACAAAATGGGGTTGTGGGAAGAAAAAACAGATCCTTACAAGAGATGGCCAAAACTCTCTTAATAGAGAGCAAAATATCCTTTCGATTTTGGGCAGAAGCACTTTCAACTACTTGTTATATTATCAATAAAGTATTCTTGAGGCCTATTCTAGAGAAAACTCCTTTTGAAGTGTATAAAGGAAAGAAATCGAATGTTTCCTACTTTCATGCCTTTGGCTGTAAATGTTTTATTCTGAAGAATACAAATGATCGATCTGGAAAGTTCGAAGAAAAATCAGATGAAGGAATCTTCCTTGGCTATTCGTCTTCAAGCAAAGCTTACAGAGTCTTTAACAAGAAGTCTCAATCCATGGAAGAATCTATGAACGTCAAGTTTCAAGATTATGTGGAGAATATACCAGACTAGACTCAACTTGAAGAATCTGAACCTGTTCCAGACTTTACGAAGTCTATTTCCCCCAAAGAGGTTCAAACTTTTGGAGAACAACAACAAGCAGAACAAGAAGATTCAACAAATACAAAGGATCAACCAACTTTCAAACCAAGTAGCAACTGGAAGCACAAGTCAAGTCATCCCAAAGAACTCATCATTGGTAACATTGATGAAGGAGTTCGCACTATATCCAATGGAAGAGAAGAGTCCAGTGCTCTAGCACTTGTTTCTGAGATAGAACCAAGAGGAGTAGACAAAGCTTTGTCTAATGAAAGCTTAATAGAAGCTATGCAGAAAGAACTCAGGCAATTCAGTATCAACGATGTATGGGAACTGATTCCAAAACCCAAAGGCAAATCTATTATTAGAATGAAATAGGTTTTTAAGAACAAGATGAATGAGAATGATAAAGTGGTTAGAAACAAAGCAAGACTCATGGAAAAATTATATACACAGGAATAAGGGATAGACTATGACGAGACTTATGCACTAGTAGCGAGGTTAGAAGCAATTAGATTATTACTTACTTTTACTTGTTATAAAAATTTCAGGTTATTCCAAATAGATGTCAAAAGTGCATTTTTGAATGGGTTCATACAAGAAAACGTTTTTGTGGAACAACCACAAGGATTTGAAGATCCAAGAAAGCTAGACTCAGTCTACAGACTGAAAAAGACCTTGTATGGACTGAAACAAGCACATCGAGCTTGATATGAGAGGTTGAGTAAGTTTCTAACTCATAATGGTTTTGAAAAGGGAAAGGTTGATACAACCTTGTTTATAAAGAAAGAAGGAACAGACTTTCTACTGGTACAAATTTATGTAGATGATATTATTTTTTGTTCTCCTAATGAAAGTCTTTACAAGAAATTTTCAAGATCTATGCAGGATGAATTCAAGATGAGCATGATGGGCGAGTTAACTTTCTTTCTAGGATTACAAGTTAAACAATCAAAGAAAGGTATATTCATTCACAAAGAAAAATATGCCAAAGATCTCATCAACAAATTTGGGTTGGAGAATTTCAAGAAAACAGAGACTTCAATGTCAAGTTCTTCGAAAGTAGACAAGGATGAAGAAGGGAAGAAAATAGATCAAAAGCTATACAGAAGCATGATCGGTTCTCTTCTCTACCTTACTACTTCTAGACCTGATATTTTATTTAGTGTTTATATCTATGCAAAATTTTAGTCTGACCCAAGAGAATCTCATCTAATTGCTATAAAACGCATCATTAAATATGTTGTGACTTGTCCAAAGTTGGGTCTGTGGTATCCCAAAGAAGGAGACTTTACTCTTCTTGGATATTCAGACGTTAATTTAGCAAGTTGTAAAGTCAATAGAAAGAGCACATTTGGCACTTGTCAACTGTTGGGAAATATGTTGATATATTGGTTCTCAACGAAGCAAAGTTCTATAACTCTTTCAACTGCAGAAGCATAGTGTGTTACTCTTGGGAGTTGTTGCTCTAAAATCCTATGGATAAGACAACAACTAAGAGACTTTGGGATTGAAGAATCGTGTACCGAGATCAAATGTGACAACACTAGTACTATTAATCTCACCAAGAACCCAATTCTTCATTCAAGGGCGAAGCATATAGAGATTTGATATCACTTTATAAGAGATCATGTCTAGAATGGGGAGATTATGTTTAGTTCATTAAGTCAAAGAATCAGCTAGCAGACATCTTCACAAAACCCTTGGAGAAAAATCTATTTGAGTCTATTTGCACCAAGCTAAATATTATTTCTATTTTGTAGTAAAGTCTAAAGTTGGTCAGACTTAGAATCTACTTCAGTAAGAGAATATTTCGATTCTAGGTATTTTATTTTTGGAATGAAAATGTATGATTAACCGAATCATTGCTTGCCTAATTTATTTTTAGAAGTTATCTTTTTTGAATTTTTGAATTTTTTGGCAGTTTTTTCTTTTATTTTGAAAAGGCAGTTTCATTTTCCTTATGATGGTTCGATTACCTCTTTTCTTTGTGACCTTTCATTTTCTTTAAATACCTTCTTGTATTTCTTTTGAGCACTTCTTTCAAAACCCTAAAATACAGACTCTCTACTCTCAAGATTGTTCTGCAAGTTTCCATCTTTTTCACTCGAACCTGCCTGTGAAATCCTCCAAGCCTACAAATATGTCTTACCAAAGGAAATCCTCTTGGATTGCTAATTAAGGTCCAAGAAGCATGCCAAAAGGGCAGACACATTTCAATCTCACTGAGGAAGACTCTCCGCGCAACTCTCCACAGCATTCTCCGCAGCACTTTACATAGAATGTTCCGCTCAAACCTCTGGAAGAGGAAGTTGAGGATGACGCAGAACCTCTCAGAGCCTCGAGACCCTAGGTTCTCTATAAACTTTACACTCATTTGAAGCAGGGTGGTACTCCTATGACTTTTATCAATGAGTTTCTAAGAGAAAAAATGATATAAGAACGAGACTCTGTTCTTAAGAAGGATGGAACAGTTGGGTATAGCGCCAAAAGGATCGGCAGAAAATGCCTTTCTTCATTTTCCTGCAGACCTAAGGTTCGGTTCTAATCATCCTGAGAACAATGATGATGGTGAGATTTTATTCGAATTTTCAACCCATAATGGGTGTTGCTGCTGATGTTCCTGGAGAGAGAACGAGATTGTTTCGTTCTAAGGAACACAAAAAAGTTTACTCACGGATGCTAAAGAGAGAGGTGATGAACCCTCGAACTGTTGATTTTGATTTCTTAGACTCAATCAAGGTTAACTTAAGGGAGAAGTTAGCCTTCCTTCAACTCGAGAATTTTTATTCTGAGACAACTATTGCATATCCAAAGTTGACTGCATTTTTCTATTCAAATCTGTCTTTTCTTGACCAGAATAGAATTAAGTTTACTATAAGTAATAAAGCCTATGTGGTGGATGTTGACACACTGGTAGACATTATTGGGGTGGAAAGGAGTGGTTTTCGACCAATCAGTGTCTCTTTGGGTCAAGCAATGAGATTTCTTGTCAAGGACAGAGTACTAGAAGGAGGCATCACTTATTCTAGACTGTCGGCCTCAAATGTTCTATTGCACAAACTTGTCATTAACTGCATTAGACCGAAGGCTGCATCAAAAACAAATGTTTCCAGATTCGAAGCAAGGCTCATGTTCGCTATCTATAATGGGATGAGATTTTCACTCCATCATACTATCATGATGCACATGTACGGGACAATTATGAAGGACAAAGGACAATCGCCTTATTCTACGCTAGTTACAAAGTTGTTCAGACATTTTCAGATTGAGTTTCCCATCTCACTTTGCTCTCGAACTATTGCTCCTATGGTAATATAACTAAAGATGATTTCAAAGAAGAGGTTGAAAGATCTTAACAAGGCTATCGAGCGCTTGAAGAAGGAATTGTCAAGCAAAACCAAGGAAGATTCTGCTAGAAAGAAGAGGAAAGGCAAGGAAGTTGTGAAAGAACCTTTAAAGAAGATAAGATCACTTATCCTATAGGACGAAGAGGATGAAGATGATCTTACAATTTCTACCATTGCTTTAAAGAATCTTCGAGGTTTTGTTGGTTCTAAGAAACCATTGGAAAGAAGAAAGAGACAAAGACGAAACAGAGCTAGAAGAAAAAACAGAGAAGGAAGAAGCATCATAAGAAGAAACAACAAGAGAAGAAGAAGCACGAGAAGAAGAAGAAAAAGGTCATGAGGATGACTCCTATGAGGCAACAATTGCAATATCTTTATTTGAGGATTCAGAAGCAACTAGGAGTGGAACAATAGGAGTACGTACAGAGAAAGCACATCACTCTTGTTCTGAAAATGAGAAGACACAAGAAGAAGGAATCTCTTCTCCACCTGTAGGCATAGAAACAGGGAGAGCTGTTGAGAAAACAGGGACTTCTTCTCCTCTTTTTGCGAGTGATGGTATAAGTCGATCTTCTACTCACCCAGAAGATGTCTATGCTTCTCAATTTCTTGAAGCTAACATTGAAGAATCTACTCCGAGTCATGGGACTAGACAAGTTGATGTTCCCTCATCTTTGAACGCTCCAGGAATTCAATTCGCTGAAGCTAGTGCGCAGTCTGAACCAAATGCTGACTATCCAAGGATGATGGAACTCCTTTTGGAGATGAAAGCTCAGTAATACGCCATGGAGATTGGGATTCAAAAACTTCATACTGCATTGAAATCCTCTTCTGATTTTCACATTGAGAAGGTACAGTCCTTAGATACTCAAGTACAATCTTTAAATCAACAAGTATCTCAGATTGTGGCCAAGCATGATCAGACCATTCAAATTCTCAAGACTATTTAGACTCAAGTCAAGACCATTCATAGCCAGTGCCAGAAGGTTGAGGAGGCAATGCAGTCCATGGGGGATTTCCAACTAGTTCGAGTTCCTCGACAACCTTGATTCTTTCTATCTCTCTTCTATTTTAACTTCCTCCACTTTTTGCTATTGACAAAAAGGGGGAGAACATGCAGATTTAAACTTTTGAACTTATACTCTTTGATTTGAGTTTGTTTGATGTTTCATATACTCTATAGCAACTTTTGTGGTGATGTTTATGGTATGGATGTGGATGTTTAAATCTTGATGTGTGGTGATGGATGTGGATGTTTATATCTTGATGTGTGTCTAATTTTTCAAGATTAACATGTTTTCTGTGGTTGCAAAATCGATGCTATCCAAATCCTTAACTAACTATTTTTATAAGATATCATGTACTGCTAAGAGTTGTTTTGTAGGTTATAAATCTTTAAATCTACAGAGAAGTTTTGTCACCATCAAAAAGGGGGAGATTATTGGAGAAAACTCCTTTGATATTTTGAATTTGCAAAACTTATCCAAAGTCTATTATGAAGAATTCCAGACTTTTGTGTCAAAGTCCGAAGACTCCCAGACTTTATGTCAAAGTTTGCTCACTCTAACAAATTCCAGACTGAATGAAAGTGAAAGATGAAGACTTTTCCAGATAAGGGATTATCTTTCTTTCTTCGAGGGTTCGATTCGTAGAGGTTATTTATGGCCTTATGGATGGAAATCACACCTACGAGATTGATTATCTTGATTGAAATCAATTTAGATACATCAAATCTTTTTGGAAGGCAAGTAAATTTGGAAAGAATCTACTTATAAAAACCAAGATCCTGATTATATGGGTGAACAAGATTGACGAGCTTTCATCACAATTTTCAAACGGCTCGAGATCTCCTTAATTGATTCTGTCTAATAGGTTAATTGGAAGAATTCCTTTGGAAAGTGCCAACGATCAAGAAGCCATGGAGTATTTAAGGAGGACTCTCCAGTTGTTCGATAAAGTGCGTGAAAGAAAAATTCCGAAGTCTAAATCTTCCCACTTTCTTGTTACTTCTTACACTGAGCTCAAAGTTGTACTAAAAAAAGAGAGACTTTGTGAGAAGGCAGTAGAGACTCTTCACTGTGAAGTTGAGATCGCAAGATTGTAAATTCTCTTTTGATTCATAGTGGAAATTAGCTAGAAGGCTGTTAGCGTGGGAGAGTGGGAGAGTGGATGTAGTCTTGATTTAAGCCGAACCACTATAAATTATGTATTCATATTCTCTTCTGTGAGTTTCTTTATTTTGTTTGTAGTTCTATTTAACTGCTAAAGTTTGAACTTGCTCAAAGTCTGTTGTTCTTCAAACTCAGTTTCAAAAGTAAAATCTTTTCACTATTCTTTGCAAAAATTACTTTCACACCTATTCATCCCTCTCTAGGTGTTCATACTAGCACTTACAGTTGGTGGCTTGATGCTCTTCAAGAATCTACTCTTGAACTTACACAAGAAGAAGAAGAAGAAGAAGCTAAAGGCATGGAGCTCTAGTTCTACTCAAGCAATGCGAGAAAGGAAAAAGGAAGAGAATAGAGAGAGAGATGTGTAAGCTCTTGGGGAAGGGAGGGGCTTGAGTTTCGAGGGAGTTTAGATATGGGCATGAAATCTAGTTTTAGATCGCAAGGAGAAGAAATCATCAAGAAGGATCAATGATGGTGTCTCCTAGGTACTTAGGATTGAGAGAAATCAAGAAGGAAGATGAAGGTTGCATCTCCGATGCATGTATTCTCCTTCATGGTCAACACCTGACACTCGAGGATGGGTTAGGATTAAGTCTTAATCCTTATTGTTAATTAGTCTATTTGTTTCCAACATCTTCCGCTTAATTTCATTCTGAACTCACCAAATTTTTGGTCCATTGCTAATTATAAGGGTCTATGAGTTCGCACGAATCGAATTAATGTGTTAACGACTCAACATTAATTTACGATCACAAACAAGGAATAATCATGAGAAAAACACTAAAGTTAGTGTTCGACTAAAAATTACAGTTACTTATAAATTTTAATAAGATCCTAATTAAGTCTCTCCTAAAGCTAACCTATAATCTTAATTGAAAAAATTTTAAGTGCTCAGGCGTGAATACCGGTCTCTAGCCCACCAGGCTCATCCCACGGCTCACAAGGCCTACTTCATAATTTCAACAAACCCAACTCTTGGCCTGTTCTAGACCAGGCCCAAGTCCATAGATCATCTTTTGGCCCGTTGAGCCCGTGCTCATTATCCTAACATAGCCCATTAACTCCTTAAGCCACACTTTCCATATGGCCCATCGAGCTTGTCATATGGCTTACTATAAATAATCTAAAACAATAATAGTTTGATCATACTTATAAGGACGAAAAATTCAGGATGTCACATTTTCTCTCTCTCAATCATCTTTTATCTCTACAAACCCTAACCTTGATCGCATCTCTACATCTTCTCTCTCGCTACCATATCTTCAAAATCTTCTAAGTCTGTATCGTCTCTTCACTACGGAGGTCCTCTTGCATAACCAGCCGAGAGCCTCAATCTGCAAAGGACAAACAAACTCACTTTGATCTTACTGGAGACAAATCTCCACAGAGTGCAAATCGACATTTTGCAGAGCAACAAGTTACTTAAGAAGCAACTCCTATTTCAGTAAGAAAGCTCGATGTTCTTTCAAGCATTATGAATTTTTGAAGAAATGAGGGAGTCCTATGGATTTTATTACCAATTTCCTGAAAGAAAATTGGTACAAAAATGAGACATTCTTTTAGCAAGCCATGGAGAAATTGGGGTTGGCAAAATCTGGAAGAGCGAACGAAGAGTTTATTGTGTTCCCTTCTTATCCTGGGTTTGCGATAGAAAACCACGTAGAGGAAAAGAAGGAAGATGATGATGAACAGCTATTTAAGAATTTTCAGCTAAAGAAAGGTATCGCTGCTAAGGTTAAAAGTTAAAAGCTCAAAAGGGAAGTTGTTTCAGTCTAAAGAGCATGAAGAAGTTTATGCACAAATGCTAAACAAGGGTGTGATTAATCCTCGAACTGTTGATTTTCATTTTTTTGGAAACAATCAAAGTTCCTCTTAGGGAGAAGTTTGCAAGAATTAAAATGGAAATTCTTTTGCTTGGAAACATTTGATGCTTATCTAGTACTGATTGTCTATTTCTATTCAAACTAATATGTTCTATCTCCCACACATCTTCAGTTCATTGTGTGTGAGAATGTCTTTGATGTGGATATAAACCTGCTGATTGACATTTTGGGTGTTGAAAGATGTGAATTCATGGCTATTAAAGTTTCGAATGAAGGGCGACCAAATTTCTACTAAAAGATAATATCCCAAGAGGAAGAATAACCTACTCTACGTTATCAACGTCCGACATTCTACTCCATAAAGTTGTTATCAATTGCATCAGACCTAAGGCTACTTTAAAAACAAATGTTTCCGAATTTGAGGCCAAAATGATGTGGGATATTTGCAATGGCATTGCCTTCTCTTTGCCACACACCATCCTGTTGCATATGTACAAAATCGTGATAAAGGAGAAAGGCCAACTTCCTTCTAATGTCCTGGTGACTAGAACTTTCAAGCATTTCCAGATTCAACCTCTTTCCAACCTATGCTCAAGAACCCTTCCTCCAATGCAAATGGGATTTAAAATGATCTCCGAGCTGAGGTTAAAGGGAATCTCAGATGTTTGGGAGCATATGAAGAAGGTGTCTGCTAGTTCAATCTAGTGGGGCACTACGACTGATAAAAGATGAAAAGGAAAGGGTGTAGTCTTTAGGACTCCAAAGAGAAAGAGACCAATCCTCTCGCTAAAAGATGAGGATGAAGATGAAGATGAAGGTGAAGAGGAGACTCTCTCTGATGTAGTTGCAAGTACTGCCATGAGAGACCTAGTCACTAGTGTGGTTGACTTTGACAAAGAGGATGAAAAAACTTAGAAAGAAGAAGAAGAAAGTGAAGAAGAAGAAGGATTAGGTGAGAATGAAGGAGAAGAAGATGATAAAGACGAAGAGGAAAAATATAGTGACCAAGAGGAAGAGGAATCTAAGAAAGAAAAAGATGATGAAGAAGAGGGTGCAGATGTGGCATCCGAAATGTTGTAATGATCCTTAGATATACGACGGTCCACGACTGAGTGACGAGAGTGTCATTAGATTATGACATTGGCTCGTATCATCATTGGATCGATGAGTCACATATGGAAATAGTTTGATCATCGAATAAACTATAGATTTATCAAAGTCTCCTTAAGGTCATTAGTGAGACCCATCTCGGTTATGTCTAGCCAACCAAGGAAAGGAAGTACCGATGTCACGGATTGACGAAGTGTTATCCGATTTTGTCATCGACACCAAGGATTGAATTTTGTTATACCATCATCATCATCAGCACTACCTTGAAGCTCACCGATTTGTGTATATTTTTCTTTTGGAGATACTACGCGGCTTTATCACTTAAGTGTATACGGAACAAGAAAAGAATTTGAGTCATGAAAGAGTACATTTGATAAATTGTTAAACCATGAAACCATAGGATCGAAAATGCCCCAAGAATTTACAAGATTAAGGATCAAATTGTGAGAAATTGGGCCACTAATCACCGGCCCAAAACAGCACAAAACAGCCCCATATTAGTCGACACTTAAGTCAACTAATGGAAGAGGGATTGACCAAGAGGCCTCCACCGTTGGACACCTCATAGCATGCAGGGGAACAAGTGGCCATCGAAGCTTCCTAGGAAGGCCACGTCTTCAACAGCTGGCCATTTCCCCTGCAGCCACTGAAATTCCTCACGCAAATATCATCAGTAGTCTAATTAATTTTGAGGGAATTATTAGCTCGATTTTGATGGTGAAGAAAGAGAGTGAACCGAATAGAATTTTGAGCAAAGAGAGAGAGAGAGAGACTGAACAAGCAAGCGAGCAAGTGAGAGAGAAGATGCGAGCAATGAGTGAGTGCACGGTGTGAGGAAGAAGAGACTGCCCGTGCCTGTGCTCGAGCTGCCGCCGCCGTCGCCGCTGGTCTTCGTTGCCATTGAGCCAAGCCCGAGCTTTCAGTTTTGCTTGCTGTCAAGCTAAGGAATTAGAGACAAGTAGAAGTTCATCAATCTATGTGATGTAGTGCTGTTGCTGTCTAGTGTAGTGCAATAGACTTGAAGAAGGGTTGAGATGAAAATTGAATGCCAATCTGTGGAGGATTGAATGTGAAGTTGTTATGCCATGTTGGATTGAACTTGATGAGTACTAGATTGAGTTAGACATCTAGATATAGTCATATGAATGTAAAAACATGAAGATAGAAGTGTACCTATTGAAAACAGTAATATGCTCGTAGAGAATGGCTTGACCTTCGATTATTATGTGAATTTTCTGTACTTTTTTAGATATAATTAGACTTCAAACCCTTAATGAAAGTTGTAGGATACATCCTTAGGAATAACATATCAAAATTTGAGAATAAATGGACAAGTTTTGGTTGGTGAAATGATTTTTCTTGTAAATATTAAATCTGGAAATTATTACAGAGTGTTAGTAAGGAATATCGAAATTATTGCTCTTGATATACAATGAATTTGACTTAGAGTTATTCATGAAACATTTTCTTTTAGGTATTTTTTACAACATATCCAAATTTCAGAATTTTCTGATTTCATTTATGGGTTATTTCGAAATTTTCATTAAAGCTGCACATTTTGGTTTTTAAGCTGTTTTACTCCGACTTTGCTCAACTGATTTCAAAAGTGAATCCATCTTGTGTTGTTATGTGACATGATGATACTGGAATTGGCATATTATGCAATATTAAGATGTGATGAGATTCAAGAGACATTTTGTCATTGCATTGAAAAGTGTTTTTGGAAATTAAGATGTTAATTGTTGCCGTTGGACCCTCAGGTCAACGATGCCCCAGGAGTCGGGATGCCCAGAGTTCGAATGAGTCGATGCCCTTTGGATGCCTGGTTGTATTTTGAATACATGCCTAGAGGATTTTCCTTAGGAGTTTCGGGATGCCTGGTGGTATATCGGTACGTAATTCCGAGGGATGCTTGGTGGTATGTCGGTACGTAATTTCGGAAGGCAAGGGTAACCATTTTCATGGCAAGCCCTGACAATTCCTCGTGATGCCAGGTGGGATGCGAGATGCTCGGAGGTGTGTGCCAGAGGTTCCGCGACGCCAGGGTTGGGTGCGGAATCCCAGAAGGATGCAAACATTGGTCATTTGGGGGGATGAAACCTTTTGAATGATAAAAACAGACGATTATATTAAGTGTGAGTGTGGTCTGGTTATGGGACTAAATTGTATGGCATGGAATGGGACGTGTTATTACAGTTTGGCCTTATGATTGGGACTAGTGTAACTGGACATGATGCATCTGAATCTTTTGAAATTGCATTCGCCATTGCATTAGAGGATTTCATGATTTTGATGTAAATTGATCCATCGACTACCTGATTTTGTCTATCCTGCACCAGTCTAGATATTGATGGTACTGCTTGATATAGCTTGGTGAATCTTTTACTGCTGAGTGTTTGTACTCACCCCGTTTGGGGACTAATATTTCAGACTAAACAAGATACCTCTGCTGCCACTGCCACCAGCAGATGGACCGAGTGGTTGGATATGACCGCAAGGAGAAAGACAGCAAAGAAAGGAACTTTTGAATGCCGACACTGATCAATGGACTTTAAGTATACAACTGTTGGAAAAAATGTTAGTCATCTTTTGAAGTATAGCCGAGTATAGAAGCCTATGGCATTTTGGTGTACCAACTAAAGATGTCCATCTAGTTTTATGTAAATAAAAGTGTTCGGCTTATTACCTATAAATGTTTAGTAGATCTGCATCTTTTTAAATTGATGAAGGGGGAGTTGATGGATGTGCTTTCGCCATATTTATGTGCAGGGACCGATCTAAAAGATATAAACCCCTGTGAGTTATGGGCCTATTATGATTCTATGGTATTAGAGTGATATATTATCAGGTCAAGAGAAAGGTAAGCGCACTGTGGCGACCCCAACGGATCGGGGGCCATCGGGGGCTTCCATAGCAGAAGACGATGGTGAAAATAAAGAGGAAAATGATCAACAGAAGAGTACTAAGGAAACAAATAAAGATGTTGCAAGAGCATACGATGGAGACTTGAATATTCAAACTGAAGGCATAGACGCAAGGGGAGTTGGTGAGAAAACTCCTCTTCAAAATCAAGTTGTAGAACAAACTTTCAGTGAGACTCAACTTAGCCGTTCCCCATCAAATGCAAAAGACATATATGCTTATCATTTTCTTGAGGATTCTGTTGGTGACATGGAGAAGCAGGCCGAAGTTTAAGGGGAACAACACACTTTCAAGGTACAAATTGATCTTTCATCAAGTTTGGATATCCCTCCAATGCAATTTGTAGACGTCACTATTCAGACTAAACTAGATGCAAGCTATTCTTGTATAATTGAGCTCATTTTGAAGATAAAAGCACAACAATATGAAATGAAGGTTGATATCCAAAAGATGCACAATTCTCTTGATGCAGAAATTAAGTACGCTTTTGGTCAATACATGGCAAAGCTTAAAAAGGCTGTGTAGAACATAGAAGATTTCCATCTTGTCTGCATTCTCGAAAATCCCTAAATTCTAAAAATATCTATCTCTTTGTGTACTTAAATTTTTGGTGTGTTTTGGCTCTTTTTTTTTTGGTTAAATATGCTTTCTAAACCCTCTTCAATGCTAACAAAAAGGGAGATACTTTTGCAAATTTAAGTGTTCTTGGCTGTAGTTTGTGTGTGGTTGTAGATTTAAAATTATGTGGTTTTTTTTTTTTTATCTGTTTGCAGACTTATATGTTTAAGCTTGTCTTTAGTAAATATTAAGTTTAAGTTTATCCAATGATTGCTTATTCTGTCTCCTTATTCACTTATTCTTAGTTCCTATAAGTTGTGCCATTCAAGTGTTTTTTGCAGGTTATTATATTCTTAAGTGTTTAAATCTACATGAAAATTTTCTCACCATCAAAAAGCGGGAAATTGTTGAAAAAACTCCTATAAGGTTTTGAAGTTAACAAAACTTTCTATTTCTAACGTCTGTCTTAAGAAGAGATTGCTTATAAGTTGTTTATGAAGAACCATTGAAGACTTCTGTCAAAGTCTATTATATCCCATAAGCATATCTCACTCTGATGAGTCTAAAACGAGATAATATAAAAAACAAGGAAGAGTCCAAAACTACTCTTATCCATTTTGCAACACAAATGTATAATGAACTTATTTAGAAATTATTTTATGACTACTTGTTTTCTGGCAAAGGATTTTACTTTTCTTCTACTTAAATATTGATTGAATCAATCATAAATTGATGAAATCAATCTTCAAGATAAAGTATTGGGAAGCATCACTTATAGAAACTAAGATTCCAATTGTATGGGCGACTAGAATCAAGTGGAACTTCTATTCTTGTCTTCAACAACCACAAGATCCCTTTGAAAGATTTTGTCCAATGGTTTGATTGGAAGAAATTCCTTCAGAAATTGTTAATGGCTAGTGTGGCATGGAGGAGTATTTATAAAGGTCATTTGGTCAAGGAGATGAGAAATGTGAATTTGAAATTCCAAAGTTTGAAGCAACCATCAATTACTTGTGTTCGTCTGTGAGCATTACAGAGTGTGATCGAAAGAGAAAACACAAAAAGAGTGTCTTAATGAGCTAGATAAATTTACCACTTATAAATTGTAATCTTATGTTGATTCTATGATGAAATACAATTAGTAGGCTGTTAGTGTAGGAGAGTGAACGTGTGACATCCAGATTTTCGGGGTTTTAATTTGACTGGATAATTAGGATCCCGTCTCATCGCTCGTCAATTTATTGACGGGTCCGAAATTTCAATAAAGAAATTATCGGAGGAAAAATTGAAGACCAAAAAGAAAATTGAAAGGAAAAGGAAAAGAGAAAAGGAAACTTTAAATAAAGAAATATGCATTTCCTTTTTTTCTTTTTCTTTTTCTCTCTCTCCCTCTCTTTTCTTTTCTTTCTTTTCTCTCTTTTCTTTCTCTCTCCTCTCTCCTCTCCCCTCCCCCTTCGTGCGATTTCTCCCCCCACCGCCCACTTTCTCTCTCTCTTTTTCCCCTTTGACCAGTCAATGCTTATCTCCCCTCCTCTCTCTCTTATCTCTTCTTCTCTCTCCTCTCTCTTCTCCCCCTCTCCCTCGGAACCGACTTCTTCTTCTTCCTTCTTGTTTGTGCGAACCAGCGAACCAGGAAGAGGAAGACAGCGTAGCTCGCCGAAGCCGTCGCCGCCGCGCCGGAGCCGGACCGCCCGCACCCGCGATGCACGCCCGCGCACGCCATGCGCTCCGCTCGCGTCCGTCGCTGCTGCCGCTCCTCCCTCCGCGCGATCCAACCGACCCAGCCCCCATTCCGCCCCGTCCGGCCACCCTTCGGCCGCCGTTCGACCCGCCGGACCTCCCCGGCTTCCCCCTCACACTCCGCCGGCCTCCCCTCGCCGCCCTAGCCGCCGGACGAGTTTTGTCCAGCTAAGAACAGTGGCTGGAAAAATGGGTTTCCAGCACTGTTCAAGGCCATTTTGGGCCGTTTCCGGGCCCCGAACCCGAGGCCCGCTTTGGAGTTTGTTAATCCTCGCGTCGCCGCCGTCGGATTGATCCGATTTGCGCGCGATTTGGTGAGTAATCTCACCAATCCCGGATTAGTTGGCTAATTATGCTTTAGGTTGGTTTAGTTTTAATTAATTATGTTTAGGTTGTTAGATTAGAATTAATTAGCAATTATTAGTCAATTGTGATGCGATTTAGATAAATTGATTATGCAATTAACAAGTAGACGTGGTCTACTATTTATTGGGAGTGTCTCGGGAATTTTCAGACCCCTAATCGGGCTTCAATTTGGCGATTCGGGCCTAAGTGAGATTTTTGGGCATTTAAATATTAATTTTCGGAATTAAATTAAATAATTATTTATTTTCCGAAAATTCAAGGGAGATGGTCCGGAACAGGAATATTATGCGGATGACTGTGGTGAAGTCCGTTTATTTAATCGGGTTTTTATTTTGAGTTAAATCGAATTTTTAATATTAATTATTTAATTTTCGAAATTAATTAATTATTTATTTATTTCCTGAAAATTCAACTGGGATGGCCCGTGACTGGAAAATTATGCTGATGACTGTGGTGAAGTTCGTTTATTTAATTGGACCTTATTTTGAGCTAAACGGAATTTTTAATATTTAATAATTAATTTTCGAAATTAATTATTTATTTATTTATTTTTCGGAAATTAAGTTTGAGATGGCCAACGACTGAAATCTCGTGCTGATCGTCAGTACGCAGTCTGTTTATTTAATTAAGCTTTAAATTGTTATGAATTGATTTAATTGTGGATAATTACTTTAGAAATGGGATGAATCATCATGAAAGGCACGCATTGATGATTAGATATATCACTCGAGAAATGCCGCATTTCGGTGAAGATATGTCGCCTTGGAGAATGCATGTGGCTCGGTGATTAAGTGTGGCATCTAAAAGGACACGTGGGCTCGGTAATTTGATGCATTACCTCGAGAATGCACGTGGTCCAATGAAGACATTGGCATCTAAAAGGACACGTGGCTCGGTAATTTGATCATTACCTCGGAGAATGCACGTGGTCCCAATGAGTACATTTGGCATCTTGAAGAGACACGTGGGCTCGGTGACTTGATGCATCGCCTCGGAGAATGCACGTGGGCTCGCTGATTTAAAATGGCATTTTAAAGGGCACGTGGGCTCA
The DNA here is from genome assembly GCA_016097615.1 of Eucalyptus dawsonii. NCBI lineage: Eukaryota > Viridiplantae > Streptophyta > Magnoliopsida > Myrtales > Myrtaceae > Eucalyptus > Eucalyptus dawsonii. The sequence continues at coordinate 28,626,021 of CM027878.1, forward strand.
GTAAATTAATGCATTACCTCGGAGAATGCACGTGGCTCGGTAATTGATTTTATCAATTGAGACTGTATAGCAATAGCTTGAATGACCGGGAAATGGTCAGGCTGTCATGTAATCGATGAGGTCGATGGGTCATTGATTTGATTTGATGTCGTGGATTGATTGACTGATTAGAAATGACCGTGAGTGGTCTTGTTGGCATTTAATCGACTAGGTCGATTTGATCGATACTTCGATCAGTGATATGATTGCTTGGGTGCCTATTATGAATTGTACTGACTTGCAGGTGGGATCTGATGCCAAGGTACGTCTTCTGCCCTATGCGTGTACAGGCAGCCTATAGTATAATAGTTTACTAATTGGGCTTAGTGGGGTAGAACTCGCTGAGACGTAGTCTCATCCCAGTTTGGGGAAAAACATTTCAGGACCCCGATGAGGAGCTGATGAGGAGGAGTCTGAGAAGGAGAACTCGGAGGTGAAACCTGAGTAGAAAGACTTTTGGAAGAAGAAGTTGATACCGAGAGAGATTTTGAGTATGACCTGAAGGGATTGAGATTTCATCTTCTTTTGAGAACTCCAATTGATGTGAATAGTTATGATTTCTCTAGTTGATGTCATGTACTAAAGTTTGGTTATAAATTTCAATATGAAAAATATGGCCCTGCTTTTCTATCCCATCGTTTTATTGTCTGGGGATTTTAACTGCTTCCGCATGTGCTTAAAAATGAAAGGGTCGGCGATACATTGTCCTGGGATATCGCATTATAAAATCGACCAAGTGAGACGGATGTGTGCGTGCCTGAGGATCGGGGCGTGACAGAACGTAGGTTTTGTGACAGCTCGATTTTTTGAGTTTGTTTTCAATTGAATGGATTGGGCTTTTCATCGACGCACCTATAGTCTTTTTCTCTTAGCTAATCACTCACGAAATAACTAGTCTATCGGGTGGAGCCGTTAAGGAATCTAAACGCAATAGACTTAAGAATTCGACCAGAAATCAACTGCTCGATCGTGCTAATTTGCAAGAGTCAATACGGCACTGTCAAAACCGATCAAAGAACGGAGATAGGTCATTTCAATAGAGGCATGTAATTAAAGTGTGAGTGATTCCACCTGATTGCAAAATTCTTGTCGAATTGCACTAAACCGATTTTTCTGTCGTTTTTGTACCATGTGTTTGTATTTGAAATCTCAAGATTTTCACGACAACCGAGAGTCGCCAATATGTCGAAAATGTATAATGTGGCTCGAAAATAATTGACCATGGGTCAATTGCGCTAAAAATTTGTAAAAGCTGCCCGGTAGGTTAGGTCACTCTAAAATCGCGTCCAATTGAAGTTAACCATGAAATTGAGCCTGATTTTAGAAATTGAAAGTTCTATCATGTCAGGATTTATTTTATGAACGTGACTCATCCTCCAAAGATTTTTTTGCAAATCCAAGTTTTCGGCGAAAAATTCAAGATTGGGTGTTTTTGGACTTGGAAAATTATAGGACCATTTTTTAGCGCACTTTTGGCAATCAAGTTGGTTCAATTGGCAAGGAAAAATGTGGAATTTGATGTGGGCATCCTCCTTGACATTTTGGCCTTTGATTTGAGTCTAATTGGAGAGGATTTGAATTGGAATTGGAGGGGAAATGTCCAAATTTGTAGCTAGGGGGCAACAACTTATGAACCGCTTGGGAAGCTTGTTGGAGAAGATTGGAGGGCTAAGGGCTACTGTGGATATGGCTGAATAAGATGGGGCATCCACTTGAGTGAATGGGATATTTTAGAAGACTTTCGAGGCCATTTGGTGGTCGCCCTTTAGCTACAGCCTTCTTCTTCCTCCTTGGCCTCTCCATTTTTGTGGTTGTTTGAGCTCAAGAAAAACTAGAGAACCAGCCAACCAAGCCGTTACACCGTCGACTGCCCACCCGAAGCCGTCCGAGCATAGTCGCTGCCACTAGAGCCCGCTAGTTGCCCACCAATGTCGTCCGCCTCCTACTTGCGTCCCTGTCAGCCTAGCTCGCTGTCCCATGCTGCCTCCGTCACCCAAGCTGTCGTCTAGCTGTTGTTTGGCACCCCCAAGCCACCGGAGCCACTGCCTAGTCCCACTGTAGCCGTCACCGTCCCACCTTGCCGTTTCTACAAGCCATAGCCAAATTGAGCTAGCTCCTTCGGTCCTTGGACAGAACCGAAGGTCAGTAGTGGCCGTTAGACTTCGTCGCCCATTTTATGTCTCTTCCAGGCCTCATTTGGTGTTACCGCAAGCTTGTGTTCTGCCCGCCTTCGCGTTGCCGCCACCATGGACTCATCGGTTTGCTAATCTAGTGAGTTTACTCACTAAACCTTGCTTAGGATGTTAATTATGCTTAAGGATTAATTAGATTAGCTTAAGTATGGCTTAGGTAGTTAGTTAGTTGTAATTAGTGATTTAGTTAGTTAATTAGGACAATTAGGTGGTTAGGTTAGATTATTTAAGGGTTGATTAGATTGTATTATTTATTGAGCATGGTGCATTATTTTTCTAGGCCTGTTTAGGTGGTTCAATTAGTGTTTTAGGCCTAAGTTGGTATTTATTGAATTAATATGCATTTATTCAATTAATTTTGTAATTTATTTAATTATTTAATATTTTTTGGAAATTATACCGGGATAGTCGGTGACCGGAATTTCATGCTAATTGTATTGGTGTGATTAGTTTATGCAATTGAATGATAATTTGTGCAATTGAGTGATGATTGTGATTTTTGACTAATTATTTCAAAATTGTGAAATTTTGGTATTTGATCAAAAAAATACTAGGCGTCGGTTTTAGATGCCAAAATATTTTTTAGATACTATATTAAATAGTGAGATTTTTAAAAGAAAGGATATTAATTTTTCTAGTTCAATATGACCATGTACCCACACATGATTATTTTACCGAATGTTTTTAATATGAAGAAAATAGGCCAAGTTCACTATTTTAATTGAGACATTTGAGTGCAATGCATGGTGTCCTTAGCCGGGATTGAATGATCGTGTGATGGCTATGAGAATCCGTCACGAGTTGTTAAGCCGAACGATGCCCCTATATGGGATGCCCCAAGTCAACGGATGCTGGTCGCAGTGGAGGCTGGACCGATGCTCCCTAGTGGAATGTCGTCTAGAGGTAGACGTTACTATACTCGATGGTGTGAGACGATGCCTGGCTACATTGGAAGACCACTAACTGTTGAGTCAGCCGTGGCCGTTGGGTCGTAATCAATTGGGATGCATGAATAAGTGAAATTGACGCACCTAATTATGGGACAAAATTGTGTGGCACGATATGAGACGTGTCACAATAATTTGGCCTTATAATCGGGACCCTTGTGTTCGTTGAGATATAAGTTGAGGCGTTCCAATTGAATGAGTTTGATTATTGTAGACATTTGTTATATGAACTATACTAACGTGCAGGGAGGAATTAAGGCGAGGTGAGTCTTCTATGATGTGTAGTTAGACTGCCTCTAGGCGTATTTCCTTCCTAATTGGGATTTAGGCAGTAGACTTACTGAGATGTTGTCTCACCCCGTCATGGGCTTAACTTTTCAGGTCCTTATATGGTAGCCCCTCCAGTACATTTTGGTCAGCCTTAGGGGGTTACTGAATGGAGTATAGATGTCCCTGTACCCGGGAGTCACTGAGTTTATGAACTTGTAGTGACCACTATCTGGGTCGATGAAGGCCTACCTCATAGGGTACCTCATCGATTTAAGGCGTGGTTTTGCCATAGGCTCAATGGGTACAGGGTAGGTCCCTTTCAGGGTTTTGATATCCCCGCCATGGTAGTCAATGCCACTCCAGGTGAGGGTGTAGCTAACCCTTCTCATGGGATTGTGGAGGACCCGAAGCCCCCAGAGCCTGTTGAGGTGGAATCCGAAGGATTTACGAATGTGTCTAACTAGTAGGTTGTAGGACAACTTCATTTTGAAAGTCGATCATTTTGTAGATAGCCTAGTTTGTTTATGAAAGTGTGGTTTGTGAAATTGATTGTCTTGCTCTTCTATCCCAAGTTGTTTGTTGTCTAAGGATTATTTCTTTCGCTTTCGCTTGTGCATGATTCGATTGGGTGGGCAACGTGTCCTAGGATGTCGTAATTTTATTGACCACCGAGGGATGTGCGGGCGCTCGAGGTTCGGGGTGTGACATCCCCACCCGAAGTGGTATCAAAGCTAGTCAGTAGTTGAAGTGATAAGGTGCGATGGGTCTTGGGATAGTTAGTAGGAAATGCCTTTTTATTGTGCCGATGAATGTGATTAATAGCTTATTAGAAGATTGTTTGGTGTGATTGCTCAATTTCTAATTATGTTTGGAATTGGAAAGCAGGTTTTGTAGAGAGTCTATAAGATGAGTGATCAGGAGCAGAGAACTCCTAGGAAGAGGGCAATAGCCCCTCTTGTGACATCCCAGTAGCGTCACATACTAAGCGCAAGCGGAAATTACAATTGTTATTATTATCTTGCCGATCTTATAAATTCCATTTGTTAGTCTATGGTGTTCACCTTTGAAGGTTAGCATGATTATTTAAAATTTATACTTTGTATTGTAAGGTTATCTTGCAATAATCCTACCAGTTATTCATATTAGACAATTCATTCATGAATTTAGTTAAAGATCACGAGAAGCTTCATTTCCTTCCTACCAGTATTAGGGCCTACAAAAACATTGACTTGGACTTCTTACATGTTCATCGCCTATTTACATCATATATACAAGTACAAAAGTACAAACAGCCAGGGATAAGGGTGAGGGGTATCTAACTCCGCTAGTCCCACACAAGCCCACGTCTAACAGAAAGAAACAAAAGACATTGCTCCAGCTTCTACATGATCATAGGCGTCTAGGCACCTTCCGTCCTAGCTCCAGGTCCACTAGTACCAAAAGGAAGAGGACCATATATCTCCCCTTCAAGGTTGATGAACCATGCGACGAACTTCATCGGGATCAAGCTAAAAATGCCGTCGTCCATCCACAGCGTAGCCTTGTACTTGGTAAAGGTCATGTCAACGTCAGGATCATGCACATTGCTAAAGGTAGCCTCAATACGCCTTCTACATGATCATAGGCGTCTAGGCACCTTCCGTCCTAGCTCCAGGTCCACTAGTACCAAAAGGAAAAGGACCATATATCTCCCCTTCAAGGTTGATGAACCATGCGACAAAATTCATCGGGATCAAGCCAGAAATGCCGTCGTCCATCCACAGTGTAGCCTTGTACTTGGTAAAGGTCATGTCAATGTCAGGATCATGCACATCGCTAAAGGTAGCCTCAATACGCACTATCACACCATAACGAGCTACTGGCGGCACGTCCATACTATCAATATGAAAATTTAAGGAATGAGCAAAAACTATGCCCAGTAAAGAAATGATAAGACTCTAACCTAGACAATCCATAGCTATCAAGAATACAAGAGAATCATAACTAAATAGCTTAAGATACTAAGATAGGATTGTCATGAATATTAATGCATTATATGTATAACCATCTTAAATGAAACATCCTGAATGCATCCCTATCTATAAATATCCATCACAGAATCTATCTATATCAAGATGAAATGCAACAATAATGGATGAACTCACTCGCCAAGTAGAACTATAATTTAGTGTGAATATCAAGTCCACCCTCAATCAATTTACCCACCGGAACTCTACTGGCTCGATCGAGTCACTTCCAAAATTCTTTATTCCGGACTTCCACAATATTTCTATTATGGGCATCTCACTCCGAGGCATCCCAGTATCACACAACTAAGGTCCTCCCAAGATCACTCAGCATGGGGCATCTCACTCCGAGCCATCCCAGTATCACACAACCGGGACATCCTTGATCACACACAAGGGCATCTCACTCCAAGGCATCTCAATAACATGAGACCGAGGTATCCGAGATCACACAGCATGGACATACCAACTTTCGAGGGGCATCACCGGCATCTCAGTACCGATGGATTCATTCACTCATTCAAGCACACATTTCACACACCACACCTTTGATTAATGCATTTACCATATGCAAAAGAAAAAGACTTCAAAGTATACAACTACCTCAAGTATAATCTATACACTTAATTCTCATGTACCTAGCACACGTGTGTGTCCAAATTATAAGATAAAACCCATTACGACATGTCCCATACCATGCCAAACAAATATTTATCCCATAAGTAAGCACTATGCATCACCCTCGCTGCACACGCATGCCACCATGGGTATCTATACCATAACTATGCTTTAAATGATGGATGAGACTTGTTCTTGTACAGACTAACAACTATCATAAGGTCACTAGACTCCATACATGTCATACAATTCAAGTACAAGAGACACAACAACTATTACATATTCTCGGACCAAAGCAGTTTATGGACTAAAATGAGCCGTTTCGATCACAGACACAGAAAGTATATCTAATCTTATCAGAATGTTACGAAATTTCATTATGTTATATAAGAGACATAGATTAACATATTCTGTGAAGAAACCTAAGTCTATATCTCAATGTATTAAGTGCAGTAATTGCTATATTCTTTACTAACATTCTGTAATAGCTTCTAGATTTAACATTTACAGAGAAAATCATTTTGCTAATCAAACCTTCTCCATTTATTCTCAAATTTTGATATGTTATTCCTAAGGGTTCAAAGTCCAATTCTACCTAGAAAATTACAGAAAATTCGTGGAATCATCAAAGGTCATGCTGTTTTCTATGAAACAGTTTACTAATTCAAAGATAATCACTTCTATTTACATGTTTTTACATTCAAATAGCTATAACTAAAGTCAAAATCAATATAATGGATGTTCTCTTAAGTAAAATGGTTCTTTTCCTTATCTTCATCATTAGAAATCAAGGCAACACAAAACAAAAGGCTTTCCATCTATATTTCTCTAGAACAGAAACATCTTATACCGCCTTCTTCATTTCTAGCTCAACCAAACCGTAAATTTCTCTACCAATCTCTTTTACAACACCTCACAGCATCTAAGAATACTTTCAATAGGTTATTTCTTAACAAAGAAACCTTCCACAGCTCGGCTCAAAGTAAATATTCACACCTCAGCTCACCTACCACAACATACATCACATCTCTTCACTCGGCAATCACTTTCTTACCTTGCTCGACAATCATGCTTAAATTTCTAGACATGCAAGACTCTAATGAAACATGCAATGACTTATAACTTCAATCTAGTGCTCATCAAGCTCAAATCAACAAAACAACAACATCACATCTAATCCTCCACCATTCAGCTAGATCCGCAAGTTCCTTGACAAAAACAATGGATAACTTCTAGTTTAGAGACTTATCTTTCCTTACCTTGCTTTAGCTATTAGATGACTCAAAGATTCTTCAAAAATCAACACCAAAACTCACATGCAAGAAGAAGAGAATTGCTGGTTTTGCTACTGGTTTCGTTGTTGCTCGACCGAGAGATGGGAGAAGAAGAAGATGGGTTTCTGTTGCGTGGAGAGAGAGAGGGAGATTATGAGAGTTAAGAAGGGAAAATGAGGCTATAATCTAATCCCTAGGCTAGGCTAATCATTAGCAAATCTAATGATTATGTCTCATTTGCTTGGTTTCGGTTTTGGGGAGAAAAACCGTGGGAGAAGAGAGAGCGCAAAGAGAAATGAGAGAGAGAAGTCGTGGCCTTCATGCATGGCTTCCTTTGCCATATGTCGTTTGCCATCAATTAACCTTTAATCCATGTTGTTAGTTAGTTCATTTGTTTCTAATGGTTTTCACTTAATTCCGTTTCAATTCCACTAGATTTCAATCCTCTTGTAATTATACAAAGTTATGAAATTATATGATATATTAACTAGTTAATGTTAGTCTATAGAGAATTTATCACAAGAAATGTTAAAGTTAGAAATTAACATTAGTATTACAATCACTAATCCAATTATCATTAATATAATCTATAGACTTAATCGAAAATAAAATCACTCAGACCTAAATACCGTCTTTGGCCCAACAGGCTCAATCTACAATGATCACGGTCCATCAAACTAAATTTACCAAACTAACAATTCTAAATCTTAGCTTGCTCTAAGCTAAGCCTAAGCCCAGCTCTTCCATTCAGCTTATCAAGCCCAATTCTAAAACTCATGTGGCCCGCCTACTTCTCAAGCCTACATAAACCTCATGGTCCATCGGGTTCGCTTTCTAGCCCGATTTAAAATAATCTAAGTCCTTAATGATCTAATTACACTAATAAAGGTCAGTGAAATTTGGGATGTCACACCTCTGACTTAGGGTAGGATGCTGGCCAGGGTTGGTACCCGAAGTGGTAGAGGTAGAGAGTAGGCTCAGGCCAGTGCAAGTGGGATAGCGCTGCCACAGGTCGATGCTAGTGTAGTAGCACTTGGTGATCCAAGAATTGATGGGATCATGCAGGCGCTCAATACTCTTGGAAATCCGATGGGGCAACAGGCCTAAAATCAAGCCGCCGCCACTATCGCTACTACTGTTGTCGTTGCTACCGCTGCTGATGCATTTGCTACAGTCGCACCTACTGAGGTTCCACCTGGGAATGTGGTTGCTGAGAGGCCAATGCACAAACTAGTGGAACATTTTCTGAAGTTGAACCCGCCGAGGTTCACTGGCGCAGGAGACCCCGAAGTTTTAGCTCTCTAGATCCAGGACTTGGAGAAGGCCTTTACACTACTGAGGTGCACTGAGGAAGAGAATGTCGTTCTGGCAGTATATCAACTGCAGGGAAATGTAAGCACTTGGTGGGGGGCCACCAGAGGAATAATGTTCCTAAAAGGTGTGGTTCTAGAGTGGAACGTCTTCGTTGAAGTGTTCAACGATGAGTATTTTTTTGATAGTGCAAGGGAACAGAAGAAAGAAGAATTTCATTGTCTTCGTCAGTGTTCGATGACTATGGACCAGTACAAGGCCAAGTCTGCAAAACTATCTCAGTACGCCCCAAGGTTAGTAGAGGATCCGACTGACAAAGCTAGGATGTTCAGGAACGCCTTCGACCGGAGCTAAAGAACCCACTGGTGCCGTTCAATCTGAAAGACTACAACGAGTTATATGGTCGAGCCCAGTTGATAGAGAGGAACCTAAACGAGCAAGCTGCCACATCTGGGTCAATATTTGGTTCGAACAGAGATGGAAATTGGTTTGGAAAGAAATCGATGACTAGAGAGAAATACCCTATTTCGCCTAACAGGAAAGGTGGCATAAGTAAGTCAGCGCCAAGCCATAATGGAGTCTGTCATTTTTGTGGGAGACAGCATGGATCAGCCCTGTGTTGTTCTACGACGGGTGCTTGCTATGGGTGTGGCCCGCAAGGCCACCAGGTTGGAGATTGTCCCTACAGACCAATGGGACCGCAATAGTTGCCTCTACCGCCTCCGATGGGTCAGAACTGAGGATTCGCACCACCAAATGCACCGCGGGGTGCTTTGAACTGACCTCTGGTGTAAGGAAGACTATACATTGTCATGAGAAGATAGGTAGAGGACTCGCCTGATGTGGTCACAGGTATAGTTTCGCTAAACGACCACGCTGCTTATGCTTTATTTGATCCTGATGCTACTCATTCATTTATAGCTAAGCAGTTTGTTAAGTTGGTAGAGTTAAGTCATGAGTTGTTAGAGTGAATGGTTAGTAATTCTACCTCATCAAAGGATAAGGTATTGTCTACGATAGGCTATCCTGGTTGTAAGTTAGTTATTGGTGAGTGAGAGGAGAAAATAGATTTGATAGTCCTGGCCATGTATGATTTTGATGTGATAATTGGCATGGACTGGCTCACCAAGCAACAAGCTAAGATGGACTGCTATCGTAAAGCGATTCAGTTTAACCCATTAGCGGGTGAGAGTTTCAAGTTTATTGGGAGTCGAGGAGGACCCTCGATTTCCCTACTCTCGTTGCTTGAGGCAATCCGTTTGTTAGATGGGGGTTGCCAAGGTTACTTGGTGACAATCGTGGATACGACGGTTGAAGAACCGAAGATGGAAGACATCGTAGTGGTTCAAGAGCTTCCAGACGTGTTTCCAAAGAAATTGCCAGGTTTGCCGCTAGAAAGGGAGATTGAGTTAGTGATCGAGTTAGCCCCTAGGACAAAGCCAATCTCTAAGGCTCCTTACTGAATGGCGTTGTCAGAGATGAAAGAACTAAAGGTGTAGATGCAGGAGTTGTTGGATAAGGGATTCATACGTCCCAATACATCACCTTGGGGAGCACTAGTCATGTTCGTGAAAAAGAAAGATGGTTCGTTGCGCCTGTGCATCGACTATCGGCAACTCAATCAGATGATGATTAAAAATAAGTACCCGCTGCTGAGGATCGACAATTTGTTTGACCAGTTGTAGGGAGCGTTGATATTCTCCAAGATCGACTTAAGGATAGGGTATCATCAGCTAAGGATAAAAAATGAGGATATATTGAAGACGGCGGATACAGCCATTATGAGTTTACTGTTATGCCGTTTGGATTGACGAACGCCCTAGTCGCTTTTATGGATCTGATGAACCGGCTGTTCAAGGAGTATTTGGATTAGTTTAATTGTTTTCATCGATGATATTCTAGTGTACTTGAGAAGTCCTGAGGAGCAAGAAAAATAGTTGAGAATAGTGCTTCAGACTCTAGGAGATCATGAATTGTACATTAAGTTCAGTAAGTACGAGTTTTGGTTGACTCATGTTGTCACATCCCAATCGTCAAGTGCGTGCCCATCCCATGGTGATCGATAAAATTTGTGACTTCCCAGGATGAGTCGTCAACCCTTTCATTTTATTACACACGCGGAAGCGAATAAATATCCCCTGACAGTAAACAACTTAGGACAAAAAAGCAGGAAAGAGATTCACAAACAAACCACGCTTTTATATACATGTTGAGTCATATACAAAAGTCAACAACCACAAGCCTACAAAAGACCAACTCTCAAAATGAAACTATCCTAACTGACCTACTCCTTAGGTCACCTTAGCTCGGCTCCAAGCCCTTCGCTATACGGTCCTGAAAGAAATTGAGCCCACGACAGGGTGAGATATAAATCTCAATGAGTTCACACTCTAAACCTCGATTAGGAGGTTAATACGCCCAGAGGTGTCCTAACCACACAATCATACAACCGCAGAGACTTACCTCGTCTCGAATCCTTCCTGCACGTCAGCACAATTCATATAACACATATAAGCAATAATAACACTCGATCAAATGGAGCGTCTCAAATCACATCTCCGTCAATCACCACATCTCAGTCGACCATATATTCCAAATGATCATTGTAACACAAGCACAATCTATCATGCATTTCAATTGATTACAGTCACACAATGTACAATCTAACCGTCACACAGTGGATCTAACCATCACATAGTAGATCTGTCCGTCACACAGCAGATCTACCCAACACACAGCAGACCTAACCGTCACACAGTGATTTTACCCGTTACATAGCGGATTTATCTGTGACATAATGAATTTAACTGAAACACAGTGGATCTATCTGTCACATAACGGATTTATCCATCACACAACTAGGTGTCGTCTCGTCCCATCGAGTACAACAACATCTATCTCAAGACAGCTTTCCACATAAAAGTATCGTTCACCCGACACACAGCGGGAGACAAATTCTCTTAACCAGCACATGGTTATCCAATCTCGGCCAATGACATTGTGCTTCGCACTTGAATTCCTCAATTAAAATAATGTCCTGGCCTATTTTCTTCATGTTAAAAAAACCCGATAAAAATAATCGTGTGTGGGTACACGGTCAGCTTGAGCCAAAAATATAATATCTTTCTTTTGGAAAATCCCACTATTTAATATAATCCATACAAAATATTTTGGCGTTGCAAACCAACGCCCGATATTTTCTAATTAATTATTGAATTTACTTCATCTTAGAATAAATACCTAAAGTTATAATTTCCACTCAACTTGCACAATTTAACATTCAATTAAATAAACTGAACGCACCACGAAATTCCGGTCACCGGCTATTTCGGTCTAATTTTTGGAAAATAATTAATAATTAAATAATTACCGAAATTAATTAAATAAATCAATTTAAATACCAAAAATACTAACTTAGGCCGTAATTTCTAAATTAAACACTGAAATGGGCCCGGAAAACTTCCGAACCACTCTAGATAAATACTACAACTTATCTAGTCTCTAATTATGCTACTCTAACCACCTAACATGCATAAACAAATAATTAAATTGCTAATCCGTTCTAACTAACCACCTAAACCTTAATTAGACTAATCTAAACATCCATTAAACATCATTAGCCTACTAAGTAGAATTTAATGCATAAGCTCACCGGTTTAGCACGAAAACTGGTTCACCGCAACGACAGCCGATAAATTCCAAAGCGGGGACACCAACGGGAGCCCGAACTGGGCTGAAATCGGCCACAAAGCCCATGGCGAGGCTGCTCGGTCCAGGTCCGAAGGGGGCTGAGCTTGTTGAGGTCGTTGGTGGTTCTGTGGGCTGTGGACGGCTGAATGGTGTGGCTGCTGTTGGTGGTTGCAGGCTGAGGCAGTGAAGTCACGGTTGCCTTGGCTGCTCGGTGTTGGTGGTGGGAAGTTGCAGGTGGCGTGTTGGTGTCGTCGGGGTGGTCAAGCGATCAAGAAGAAGGAGACGTGAGGGTGCTAAAGCAATGGCGTGAGTTATGTTGGTGTGAGGTGGTGGGCAAGATGAAGGTGGGATGAGTTCGCTGGTGGGAGGGGAAAAGAAAGGGCATGAGGGGAAATGGGTAGGAAGAATTCGGCAAAAGTAGGGGGGAAGGGTTCACATAAGAGAAGAGAGAGGGAGAGAGAGAGAAGGGAAAGAGAGAGAGAGGGGATTGAGCAGAGAGTGACGGCCAAAGAGGGAAGAAACGTGCAAAAATAGAGAAAAGGGAGAGAGAGAGTGACATGCAAGAGAGGGAAAAGATGGGGAGGGGCCCACAAGGTCAAAGGATAAGAAGGAATGGGAGAAAGTGACAGAGGGATTGTCGGATGGGGGCATGCGAGAAAGAGGGAGAGAGAGAGAGAATCGTGTGTGAGATGGAGGGGAGAGAGAGAGGGACCGAAGAAGGGGGGAAAAGGCTAAATAAATATCCCATATTTATGCAATCTTGGTCCCACAAACTTCCATTCAATCCAATTTGGTCCCAAAAAATCCCCATGCTAAAATACTTGATCCTCACTTGCTTTCTTACACCATAATTCCCCAAATAAGCAATTTTGGACTACAAAATTGGTCATTTCCCTCAATTTCGAATTCTATTTCCTTTTTCCCGAAATCCGATTTCTTAACAAATCTCTCCGATTGATGTCCAATTTTGTTGAAGAAAAAGGCCACACAATTTTCTTTCACCAAGTAGCTCATACAATAGGCCAAAAATCCATTAAATTTGGCCAATCCGAATTTCCATTCTTTTCCAAATCGTCCAAATTGATTTTCCGTAAAAATCCCGAACTCGACGAAATTTCTTCAAAAGGCGAGATGACGTCCTATAAATGAATTATGACACGCTCAAATGTCCAAATCCCTAAACTGAATTTAATTTCGTGGTTAAAATCAACCGGACGCGATTTTAATCCAATCCGACCAATCGGGTAGCTTTTAGAGATTTTACCGTTGTTATATCCCTTAATGGCTTCAGCCAATAGATTGGTTAACTCGTGAGTGATTAGATCAGAGAAAAAGGACCATAGGCGCACCGATGAAAAACCTATTTCGTGTTATCGGGACGAGTCAAAATTCAGGATGTCACACGTGTGGCATTCCTAGGTCATGTGATTTCGGGTGAAGGAATCTCGGTGGACCCGAACAAGATCAAAAAAATTATCAATTGGCCAAGACCGACATCAGTGACAGAGATTATATGTTTCTTAGGATTGGCAAGTTATTACAGAAGGTTCATGGAAGGATTTTCGGCAATAGCCTCACCTTTGGCTAGACTACTAAAGAAGGAAGAGAAGTTTGTGTAGACGAATAAGTGCAAGCATAGTTTCCAAGAGCTTAAGTAAAAGCTGACTACCGCACCAGTGTTGACAATTCCATCTGGTTCTGGAGGATACGAGATCTACAATAATACGTCGTTTAGAGGACTGGGTTGTGTGTTAATGCAACATGACAAAGTTATTGCATACGCGTCCCATCAGTTGAGACCTCATGAGCTGAATTACCTGACGCATGACTTAGAACTCACAGCGATTAACTTCGCTCTGAAGATTTGGAGACATTATCTGTGTGGAGAAAGATTCAAGTTCTTTATTGACCATCAAAGTCTCAAGTATTTATTCTCTTATAATGAGTTAAATATGAGATAGCGTCGCTGGATGGAACTTCCTAAAGATTATGATTGTGATATTTTGTATCATCCTAGAAAGGCTTACAAGGTCGCAAATGCGCTAAGTCGGAAATCTTCAATTATGTAGATGATGGTAAATGAGTGGAACTTACTTGAAGGAGCTTGAGATTCGATTTTCAAATTTGAGGTAGGCCACCTTTCGAATCTTATGGCCACCCTCAGAATTGAACCAAAAGTATATATTAGAATCAAGATGCTGCAGTTGACGAATCCAAAGATCTAGAAGATCCTGCAGGAAGATGCAGATAAGAGAATGACTGACTTTCAAATTTCTGAGGACAGAATACTAAGGTTCCGAGGACGATTGTGTGTACCTGACGATGCAAAGCTTAAGAAGGAGATCTTGTCAGAAGCTCGTCGTAGCAGTTATAGCATTCATCCAGGCAGTACGAAGATATATTAGAATTTGCATCAACACTTTTGGTGGTCTGGTATAAAGGCGGACGTCGCCAAGCATGTCGCCAGGTATCTGACATGTTAGCAAGTGAAGGCATAGCACTGTAAGCCAAGAGAACTTCTGTAACCTCTCAAGATTCCCAAGTGGAAATGGGAACATGTCACAATGAACTTTGTGACGAGCTTACCAAGGAGTCAAAGGGGTAATGATTTCATTTGGGTAATGGTTGACAAATTGAAGAAGTCAACTCATTTTATCGACGTACGAAAAGACCTTGCATTAGACAAATATGTAGAATTGTATGTACATCAGATAGTTTTTCTGCATAGAGTGCCAATGATGATTACGTCGGATCGAGACCCGAGGTTTACAGTTGTCTTTTGGAAAAATTTGCAGACTATGGGAACGAAGCTGCAGTACAATATGGCCTATCACCCTCAGACGGACGGCCAGTTTGAGAGGACAATTCAAACCCTCGAAAACATGCTGCGAGCTTGTGTGTTAGATTTCAAGGGAAGCTAGGAGGAACAGCTTAACATTGTCGAGTTTGCCGACAATAATAGCTATCGGCAGAGTATTCAGATGGCTCCTTTTGAGGCATTATATGGCAGAGTGTGTAGCATGTCAGTTTGTTGGGATGAAGTCGGAGAGCGAAAGATCACAAGCCTAGAGTTAGTCCAGCTATCAGTGGATGCAATTGCCATTATCAGAGACAGATTAAAGATTGTTCAAAGTCGTCAGAAGAGCTATGCTAACAAGCATTGAAGACCATTGGAATTCCAAGTTGGTGAGCACATCTTTCTGAAAGTGGCACCGATGAGGGGTACTTCACGCTTCGGCAAAAAGGGAAAGTTGAGTACGAGGTATGTAGGTCCCTTCAAGATTCTAGAGAGAATAAGGACTCTAGCATATCATCTTGCATTACCGCCGAGACTAGCACAAGTGCATGACGTCTTCCACGTGTTGATGTTGAGAAAGTATGAGCCTAACTCAACCCACGTGCTGAATTTTGAAGAGTTAGATATGGATGACGAAGTATCATACATGGAAAGATCGGTTCAGATTGTAGATTAGAAGGAGAGATTCTACACACCAAGATGATCCCGTTAGTCAAAGTGGTCTAGCAACACCACGGCACAAAAGGAGCAACCTAGGAAAGTGAAGAGTCGATGAGACGACAATACCCCAACATTTTTGTTTAAGATTTGTAATAGGTTTAAATTTCGAGGAAAAAACTTTTATAAGAGGGAAAGAGTTGTGACAACCTGATTTTCTAAGTCTGTTTTTGATTGAATGGATTGGGCTTTTCATCAATGCACCTATAGCCATTTTCTCTAAGCTTATCACTCATGAGATAACTAGTCTATCGAGTGAAGTCATTAAGGAATCTAAATGCAATAAACTTGAGAATTCGACCAGAAATTGACTACTCAACCATGCTAATCTGCAAGGGTCAATACGACACTTTTAAAATTGATCAAAGATTGGAGATAGATCATTTAGACAAATGCATGTAATTAAAATGTGGGTGATTCCACCTAATTGCAAAATTCTTGTCAAATGACATTAAACCGATTTTTCTATTGTTTTTGTACCCTGTGCCCGTATTTGAAACCTCGAGATTTTTACAACAATCACGAGTCACCAATGTGTCAAAGATGTACAATATGGCTAGAAAATAATCGACCACGGGTCAATTGCGTTAAAATTTCCGAAAAGCTATCCGGTAGGTTAGGTCACGCTAAAATCGCGTCCGGTTAAAATTAACCACGAAATTAAACCCGATTGCAAAAAATTGAAAGTTCTGTCATGTCACGATTTATTTTAGAATTATCAACTCATCCTCCAAAACTTTTCTACCAACCCAAGTTTTCGGCGAAAAATTCAAGATTTAGTGTTTTTAAATCGGGAAAATTAGAGGACCGTTTTTTAGCGCACTTTTGGCCGTCAAGTTGGATCAATTGGCAAGGAAATATGTGGAATTTTATGTGGGCATCCTCTTTAACATTTTGGCCTTTGATTTGAGTCCAATTGGAGAGGATTTGAATTAGAATTTGAGGGGAAATGTCCAAATTCATAGCTAGGGGGGCAACAACTTTTAGACCACTTGGGAAGCTTGTTGGAGAAGATTGGAGGGCTAAGGGCTGTTGTGGATATGGCTGAGTAAGGTAGGGCAGCCACTTGAGTAAATGGGATATTTTACAATACTTTTGAGGCCATTTGGTGGTCCCCCTTCAACTGCAGCCTTCTTCTTCCTTCTTGGCCTTGCTTTCTCCATTTTTGCGGTTGTTTGAGCTCGAGAAAAACCAAAGAACGAGCCAACCAAGTCCTTGCACCGTCGACCACCTGCTCGAAGCTGTCTGAGCGCCGTCGCTACCGCCCAAGCCCGCTGGTCGCCCATCACCGCCGTTCGCCTCTTGCTCGCTCCCCACGAGCCTAGCTCGCTGTCCTGTGCCACCTCCATTGCCCAAGCCGTCATCCAGCCGCCATTCGCTACCCTCAAGTCGTTGGAGCCACTACCTGGTCCCGCTGTAGCTGCCACCGTCCCACCTTGCCGTTTCCAACCGCCGTAGCCAAGCTGAGCAACTCCTTCGGTCTTTGGACAAAACCGAAGGCCAGCAGTGGCTATTGGACTTTGTGGCCCATTTTAGGTCTCTTCCAGGCCTCATTTGGTGTCGCCGCAGGCTTGTGTTCTACCCCCTTTGCGTTACCATCGCCGTGGACTCACCGGTTCCCTAATCTGGTGAGTTTACTCACTAAACCTTGCTTAGGAGGTTGATTATACTTAAAGGTTAATTATATTAGCTTAAGTATGGCTTAGGTGATTAGTTAGTCGTAATTAGTGATTTAGTGAGTTAATTAGGACAATTAAGTGGTTAGATTAGATTGATTAAGGGTTAATTAGATTGTATTATTTATTGAGCATGGTGCATTTTTTTTCTAGGCCCGTTTAGGTGGTCAAATTAGTGTTTTAGGCCTAAGTCGGTATTTATTGAATTAATATGCATTTATTTAATTAATTTTGTAATTTATGTCATTATTTAATATTTTCTTGAAATTATACCGAGATAACCGATGACTGGAATTTCGTGCTGATTGTAGTGGTCTGATTAGTTTATGCAATTGAATGATAATTTGTGCAATTGAGTGAAAATTGTGATTTTTGATTAATTATATCAAAATTGTGAAATTTTGGTATTTGATTAGAAAATACCGGTTAGATACTATATTAAATAGTGGGATTTTAAAAAGGAATGATATCAATTTTTCCAGTTCAATTTGACCATATACCCACACATAATTATTTTACCGGGTGTTTTTAATATGAAGAAAATACGAAAAGTTCACTATTTTTATTGACACATTTGAGTATAATGCACGATGTCCTTGGCTAGGATTGAATGATAGTGTGATGGTTATGAGAATCTGTCATGAGCTATTAAGCCGGACGATGCCCCTATATGGGATGCCCCAAGTCAACAGATGCTGATCGCAGTGGAGGCTGGACCAATGCTCCTTAGTGGAATATTGTCTAGAGGTAGACGTTGCCGTGCTCGATGATGCAAGACGATGCTCGGCTACACTGAAAGACCGCTGACTATTGAGTCGGCCAAGGCCGTTGGGTCGTAATCAATTGGGACGCATGAATAAATGAAATCGACGCACCTGATTATGGGACAAAATTGTGTGCCACGGTATGGGACGTGCCACAACGATTTGGCCTTATAATCAGGACCCTTGTGTTTGTTGAGATATAAGGTGAGGCATTCCAATTGATTGAGTTTGATTACTGTATACATCTGTTATATGAATTGTACTGACGTGTTGGGAGGAACTGAGGTGAGGTGAGTCTTCTGTGATGTGTGGTTACACTGCCTCTAGGTGTATTTCCTTCCTAATCGGGGTTTAGGGAGTTGACTTGATGAGACGTTGTCTCACCCTATCGTGGACTTAACTTTTCAAGTTCTTAGATGGCGGCCCCTTCGGTACGTTTTGGTCAGCCTTAGGGGGTTACTGAATGGAGTATAGACATCCTTGTACCCAGGAGTCACTGGGTCTATGAGCTTGTAGTGACCACTATCTGGGTCGATGAGGGCCTACCTTAGAGGGTACCTCATCGATTCAGGGTGTGGTTTCGCCATGGGCTCAATGGGTACAGGGTAAGTCCCCTTCAGGGTTTTGATATCCCCGCCATGGTGGTCAACATCGCTCAAGGCGAGGGTGCAACTGACCCTCTTGATGGGGTTAGGGAGGACTCGAAGCCCCTAGAGCCTGTTGAGATGGAATTCGAAGAATCGATGAATGTATCCGACTAGTAGGTCATAGGATAGCTTCTTTTTTAAAGCCGATCTTTTTGTAGACAGATTAGTTTGTTTATAAAAGTGTGGTTTGTGAAATTGACTACTCTTCTATCCCAAGTTGTTTGTTGTTTGGGGATTGTTTCTTTTGCTTCCGCTTGTGCATAGTTCGATTGGGTCGGCGATGCGTCTTGGGACGTCGCGATTTTATCGACCACCAAGAGATGCGCGCGCGCTTGAGGTTCAGGGTATGACAAGCTTGATCTAAACCGAACCACTGTTAAACTCGTGTACAATTTTCTTTTCCCTTAACTCTATTTATTTTAAGTCTATTGCACACTCACTAATTTAAAAGTTTGGCATTTCTCAAAATTGATTTTGTTCCTCATTTAGACTCAGCGCGCAATTTAATTTTATTCCATAATTATTTAGTAAAATTTTCACCCACCACAAGGTGTTAGTACTAGCTACATCACAATTGACTTCTTTCCAGTCACCTTTGATTTGAAGGGATGTTAGTTGTATATATTTAAGATTAGGTTAATTGTAGTTTACATTAATTTTAACTAAACCTAATTGCCTCTCACCCTATATATAAAGGGAGGGCTTGTACTCTTCATTTGGTAATGTGAATATAATACACTTTCCTCTCTTTTACAGCAAACCACATAGATCTCAACTACCTCTACGTAAGGAGAAAGACCAATGAGAGTTTGTACTTCTAGCAAGGTTATAGATAGTGGCTCGATAGAGAGAAAGAAACAATGTGTAGAAGGAGACCAGAAGGAACAGACTCCTTACCGTGTCGAAATCTACATTTTGAGGAGCACAACCAAATTCTAAGGCTGAATAAATTCGTGCCCTTTTCCAAACCGAAGCCTTGTGACGTTCCAACCTTAGAAACAATTGGAAAAACTTCTTGTTGAAGACTCAGAAGCTTGCAAAATGGCAATTTCATTCCGATCAAGCACAATCGAGAACCAAACCCCATTGAAGTGGAAGTATTTCTTCATGATGACGAGGAAAGCATTTGCTAAAAGTGGAGGGAGGGGGAAGAGACTTGAACTGAGGACCGAGAATTACCTGGTCTTCCTCATTGTCCACCAGTTCCATGAAAAACGGGGAAAGCGTGCCTCTACGGTATGCATTCTATAGATAGGTGAATCTGCCCACATAAGCACTGGGACGAATTGTAGAATCGATGAATGACCTAGTCTCAGCAGCCATTGTAGAAGTTTGGACGTAGACAAGAAGAAGATCGCTAGATTTTCTGAAAATTTGGTGAAAGTTGCGATCCTTCGAATGATTACCAGTTCATATAAGCTGCAGCGATGAACCGATGTGGCTTTTCATGAAAAGACGTGAATGAAGACATGCAATGAAATTGCCATCTAGTGGAGGGTGAAGAGACATGACCTTTAAATGTTCGTTCTTTCCCGCTCTATGGATGATGATCATCAATAAATTATTTAAAAGATTAAAAAGTATTTCATTTCTTTTTAAATTTATTGATGACTAAAACATAAGCCATCAAACCCACACCAATGATTAATGGCCTAAAAGCCGCTAAGTGTTAGAAATCCTTGATCGATGTGTGTGCATGTTTATTTTCATTAGCCAATGTCGACCAAGAGCCAGGAGGTCAAGGCTTGAAAAGGATACCATTTTCAATAAGATACCTGTAATAGTGTATCCAGACAAAAGCAAACGTCTGTTCCACATAATCCTTTGATTTGGAACTCTCCATGTAAGTAAAGGTCTCTCTCCCATACTCCGTTAATTTGAAAATCTGCATGGGAACAATGTCTCTCTCATATGCTCTTTTGAATTTAAACTATGCATGTAGTAAGAAGTTTCTCACATATTCTTTTGATTTAAGGGATAAATTTATTGGAAATCCTAAACTTGTCAGGAAAGTACAATTGAATCCTAAAACTTATCATGAAATTACAATTGAGTCCAAAAACGTTCAAAAAAGTACAATCAAGTCATAAAACTTATCACAGAAATGCCATCGAGTCTAATTTGACAAGTTTTAAGACTTCATTACACTTTTTGAAAATTTTAGGACTCGATTACACTTTTATAAAAAGTTTTGGGACTTTATTGTACTTTTGAAGGTTTTAGCCCTAAATTGTACTTTTTCAACAAATTTTAGGATTCTCAATACAGTTATCCTTTAATTTAAAGATCTGCATCCAAGCAACGGCATATTTTTCTCTCTTATGCCCCTTTGATTTGAAACTCTATGTTAATTATGTGCATGCTCAATTGTCGATTTCTAAGTTGACTTGTTTGCGTTTCTACGATGCTGAACTTCTACCAGTTGTTCTTCAAGTCTTCTTTCTTCCTCTAGAAGATGAGCGTCCTTGTCTTGCAATGCCTTAACAGTATCATAGCAGTCTTTCACCCGGTCTCTTTTCCTATGGAGCTTCTCCTTCATAGTGTGAAAGCTAGTATGAGCACCTAGAGGGGGTGAATAGGTGCAAAACCAAATCTCCCAGAGAGAAGTGTGCAACTCTAATCAACAACAGATTATGAAAAGGAAATTAGACTCTTGTAAACAAATTGAGTTACGATCAAAGTAAAAGAGCGTAGGAAAGAGAATAAAAACATAGGGTTTATAGTGGTTCGGTTTAATCCAAGCCTACGTCATCTCTTTCGCATTGACAGCCCACCGGCTGGATTTCACTATGACTCAAAAGAGTTGTTATAGTAAAGCTCTTCCTTGATTCCACAGTGTAGAGACTTTGCTACACTTCCTCAAGGTCTCACAAAGATATAAACTCTCTTTTGAGTACAAGATTTCGCTCAACAATTGAATTGACTAAGAACAAAGAGCATCAGACTTTGGAATTCTTCTATCGTGCACACACTCGAACAATTGGAACGTATTCCTTATATACTCCTTCATGCAATCACACCCGTTGGCACTTTCCAAAGGAGTTCTTCCAATCTACTCATTGGACATAATCAATTAAGGAGATTTCGAGTTATTTAAGGAATATGACGATAGCCCACCAATCCTGCTCGCCCATACAATCAGGATCTAGGTTTCCATAAGTAGAACCTTCCAAGTATACTTTGCCAATCAACGGATCCAAAATCCCTGAATCAATCTCAATTTGAATTGTGGCATCCCAAAATTCAAGTCACCCTCTAGAGGAATTAAAGCCTAAAATTAGTTAATGAAATTACCTATGATCTATGTGTTAGCCATTAGTTTTCTTAAGGCTATGTGTTATTGTGCTTGTGTTTATGAATTCTGAAATTAGGACTATAGGATAAATTAATAATCTATGCTTGGCTATGCACCTCATAAATTAAATTCCTATAAGTAAAATGTCACAAGACTTTGACCATGTGGAATTTAAAATTTAAAGTTTATAGAAGAAATTATAAAAAGGGAAAATTTAATTTTTAATTAGGTTGGGCCTTAGGCCCATTGGACGAAGCCTTGATGGGCCAAGCTAGTCGCCCAATTAGGCACGCGAAAGGGGGCTGTCGCCGGCCCAAAAGGAGGCCCAAGAGGAGTGGCCGGCCCATATACCCCAAGCCCATGCATGTGTTGTGACAAGTGGCAAAAAGGAGGCCTTCATGCATTGGCTTAGAGAGGGATGGCATGCATTGGCCAATTGAGAGGCAATCTAATCATTACTAATGATGAGGTTTAGGGGGAATAAAAAGGGAAGAGGAGAGAGAGAGATGGCCGGTTGAGTGTTCGGCCAAGTGAGAGAGGAGAAGCCGAGAGGGAGAGGAAGGAGCTCGCCGTCCGTCCACCCATGTGCCGTCCGCTTGTGCTGTTCGTTCAATCTAGAGGCAAGTTGGGAATCCATTTTCTACTCTTGCACCAATGTTTTGCATGTATGGTCGAATTCTAGGACGTTTGGAGGCATGGGAGTGAAGCTATTGTGTTTGTTTTTGAAGTGCATGCTGTTTTCACATGAGTCCGTTTGAGTCAGAACTTTGTGAGAGCTTGCATGTATGTTTTGAGTTCGATTTTGACTTTGATCTCTTCATGAGAGTTGTAGCTAACATATTAAAATACAACATACTAAAATTTGGTGCAAAATGATGGAGATTTAAGGGGTCAAACTCTCATCCTACAGAGATGCTAGATCTGGAATATTTTCGTATAAAACCGCTTGAGTCAGAACTTTGTGAGAGCTTTCATGCATGTTTAGAGTTCGATTTTGGCTTTGATATCTTCATGAAAGTTTTATCTAACATCTTAAAATACAATATACTCAAATTTGGTCTAAAATGATGGAAATTTGAGGGGTCAAACTCTCATCCTACGGAGATGCTAGATCTGGAGTGATTTTACTGACCTTTCGGTGGATTTGTGGTTGCATGTTGATTTTTACTAAGAATATCTTTTCGACTTCTTTATGAAACTTGTATAAAACATATTGAAGTTTAACGTACTCAAATTTTAAGTAAAATGAACAAGTATAGCTCAGTGAATCAACTTGCTCTTGAAAACCGTAGATCTGGAGATGCGGTGTGGGACATCCGAGACTTCATGGAACCGTATGATGACTGTACTCTGAAAATATGACTAAGATCTCTTAATGAAAGTTGTAGAGGATCCTTTTAAGTAAAACATATCCAAATTTCAGAGGAAAATAAGAAGAATAAGTGGCTGAAAAATCAGTATTTCGGAGAGACATACACTGGACATTTCGGTGTTAGATCCAGAAGCTTCGTATCACTGTAGAAAATAAATTAAAAATAATTGGGCTTAGAAGTCTTAATGACAAATCTGATTTAGTGTCTTGGCTATAACCTGGTGAAATTTTAATTGAATTATTTCAGAAACTGTGCATTCTGCTTCTATCCGAATTTACATGCTGCTTTGTGTGAATTGTACCTTCTTGTGTGGAATTCGATTGGGCATGTATCTTTCATGAAATTTCTATCTTATTGACTTGTCTACCACTAGCCTTAATTTCATGATTTTTGAGAATCATATGAATATTTAATTTAAATATTTTCTGAAAGTGGTATTTGCTGGAATTTTGTATGGATTGGATGATGCCATATGTGACATGATAATGGTACATGTGATATGATGATATGATGATGATGTTACATGCATGGATGCATGGTAATGATGATGGTACATGTGATATGATGATATGATGATGATGTTACATGCATGGATGCATGATAATGATGATGATATACATGATATGATGATGATGTTACATGCATGGATGCATGGTAATGATGATGATACATGTGATATGATGATATGATGATGATGATGTTACATGTATGGATGCATGGTAATGATGATGATATACATGATATGATGATGATGTTACATGCATGAATGCATGGTAATGATGATGGTACATGTGCATGATGCCATGGTATGTTGTGCATGGATGCTTGTATGACGTGTGATGTTATGATTGTGGTGATTGCATGGCATGATGCATTGAGTGGTGATTGGATTCCTTTACCTGCTAAGTGGTTGTACTCACCCCTTTTGGGGACCAACATTTCAGATCAGTAGATGGATTGAGCGGTTGGATATGACCGCGAGGGGAAGGATAGCAAAGGAGGGAACTTTTGGACGCCGACACTGATCGATGGACTTTAAGTATATGACTGTTGGAGGAGATGTCGGTCATCTTTTGGAGTGTAGCCGAGTATAGAAACATTGGCATTTCAATGTACCAACTAAAGATGTCCATCTACTTTAAGTAAATAAAAGTGTACGGCTTTTAATTATAAATATTTAGTAGGTGTGCATCGTTTTTGTATATAGGGAAGGGAGTTAATGGATGTGCTTCTACTATATGAATTGCGCAAGGGACCGATAAAAAAAAATGTGTAAACCCCCATGGTTGTATGGACTCATTGCAATTGAAATGGTATCTAAATGATATGTCAATAGGGAAAGTGAAAGGTAAGCAAACTGTGGTGACCCAAAAGGATCAGGGGGCCGTTGAGGGGTGCCACATGAATAATGGATTCCGACATACTATATCCGGCCAAGAGATTTTCTTCAGTCGATAGAATCAAATTCTTAATGAAATACTCAGTTATGGATAAACCTTCTTCGACAGTCTAGAAACTGTCAATGAGGATAGACTTTGAGTCTTGAGTTTGGCAGTCCGGAGGTCTTGAGACTTTGGTGAAAGAGTCTGCAAGTCTTCAGACTAGACTGATGGAAACGTTTTGTCAACTTGAAAACACTCAATGAAGTTTTCTCCAACAATCTCCCCCATTTTTATGGTGACAAAACTTTCCTGCAGATTTGGATAACTTTGACTTGCAAAACAATACTCAAGCAAACATAGATATCTCACAAAAGATAATTGGCTTAGTAAAGATAACATTAAAATCTGCATCCACAAAAAGTAGGTTAATCCTGTAAATGAGCGACTATCTTTGCCATGAAATACCAATAGTGCTTAAGATAAACAAACGATCAAACAGTCCAAATCCAAATCCAGTCACAACCAAACAGCCAAACACAAAAGTAAAGTCAATCAAACACAAAAGTCAAGAGTTTAAATCTCAAATCTGCACCACATCTCTCCCCCTTTTTGTCAACATTAAAAAGGTAGAGATGAAAAGAGAATGGAATTAGGATTGCTTTGGAACACGAACAAGCTGGAAATCTCCCATTGACTGGACAATCCCTTCCAGCTTTTTCAAATCCTCCTTCAGTTGAGCCACATCTTCACCCTTGGCATTTGCTTGAACTTGAAGAGCAAAGGCATGGATTTGATCATGCATTGAAGAGGCTTAGGGCGCATTTGGTAACGATTCTGTTCCTGAGCCGATTCGAAAGAACCGATTCTTTTGATTCTTTCCTGAACCGATTCTAAGCATTTTAAGCCGTTTGGTAATTGTCCAAAATTTCTCGATTACGGAATAGAATTGCGTTTGGTACCGTATTCATTAATTCTATTCCAAATCAATTTCTTTTAATTTTTAAATAATTTTTTTACTTTTTTCCTTTGTTTTCTTTTCATTTTTTAAATTTTCATTTTTTTTTTCATTTTTTCATTTTTTTCTTTTCATTTTCCTTTTTTTCTTTTTCTTTTTTTTCCTTTTTTCTTTTATTTTTCTCACCTCCTTCTTCTTCTTCTTCGGCGGCCACCGGACGTCGGCGACCGGCCGACGAGGGCCGGCGACCTCACCGGGCGTCGCCGGCCCTCGGCGAGGCCGGCCCTCGTCGGCCGAGCCTCGCCGGCAGCCCTCGCGGCCGACGGGCGAGGCTCGCCTAGCCCCGCCGAGGCTCGGCCGAGCCCCGCCGGTGGCCGGAGCCACGGCGGGGCCGGGCGAGCCTCGCCGGCCACCGGTGGGCCGGGCGTCGCGAGGCTCGCCCGGCCCCTGCCAGATCCGGCGAGGCTCGGCCTCGCCCGGTTTGGGGAGGCCGAGCCTCGCCGGTGGGCCGGGCAAGCCTCCGGCGAGCTCGCCGGTGGCCGGGCAAGCCTCCGACGAGCTCGCCGGTGGCCGGGCTTGCCTCCGGCGAGCTCGCCGGACCTCGCCCGTCCGCGAGCCTCCGGCGAGCTCGCCGGACCGCGGCGGCGGCGGCGGGGACGGTGGCCGGCGGCGGGCGGTGGACGCGGTGGCGGATGGCGGACGGTGGCGGGCGGCGGTGGACGGCGGGCGTGAGATGGCCGAAGGGAAGAAGAAAATTTTGATTCTCAAATTGATTCTCGGAACAAGAATCAACTATTTTTTGATTCTTGATTACGTTCCAACTGCTCCCGGAACAAAAATTTTACCAAACGCGATTCTAGGCCGATTCCGATTCCGGAACAAAGAATCAGAATTTGGCACTGTTTGGATGGTTACCAAACAGGCCCTTAGCCTACATTTTGCAAGTTCTGAACTTCGCATCCCAGAGCATAAATTTGGCATCGCATCTCCAAGAGAACATCAAGCACTCTACGAAAGTCTGCAGAATTATCAGTCTGAGTACTGGCTTATGCATGATCAGATGGTGTATTGGCAGATGATGGCAAGTTAGCACAATCACGTAGATTGGGCGATAAAACCTCATGGCCTTCCTTAGGAAATTGAGAGGCATAGATGTCTTCTGGATCTTCTGGAGAACGACTTGCTCCTTCACTAGTGGCAGCAATTGAAGACGTACCTCTTTTCTCAACATCTCCCCTTGTTTCATTGCCTTTAGGTGGTGAGAAGTACTCTTCATGCTCTGCTTCTTCTTGTTCACCTATGCCCTCTTCTTCTTCTTCCTCAATCCTTACCTCATCTGCTTCTTTCTCCAATGATTCTCTCTCTCCAGTCCTCTATTCGATCTTCTTCTTGTCTTGTTCCTGTCTCTCTTCTGTCTCTGGAATAGAACGACTTAAGTTCTTCAATGCAAGAGCAAAAATTGTGATATCATCCTCATCCTCTTCATCCTCCAAGATGAGTGCTCTTCTTTTCTTGGATGGAGCAACCATGGGCTCATTCGCTTTCCGTTTTGCAGCCGAAGAGACTTAGTGAGTCTTGACAGAGATTTTAACCTTGAATTGCTCCAAAGCCTTGTTAAGTTCCTTCAAATGCATTTTAGAGACCATTTTCAGTCCCACCACCATTTGATCACATGTTCGAACACATAGAATTCTAGGAGGTTGAATGTTCAAATGTCTGAATAACTTGGTGACAAGTGATGAGTAAGGAAGTTGGCCCTTGTCCTTCACCATCTTTCTGTACATGTGGAACATAATAATGTGTGGAAGAGAGAACTTTTTGCCAGCATTAATGGCATACATTAGCTTTGCCTCCAAGTTTGAAACATCGGTCTTCGAAGTTGATTTGGGTTTAAGGCAGTTGATCACTATCTTGTGAAGCAAAATATTTGAGGCATTCATCCTCAAATATGAAATCTTTCCTTCCGTCGTTCTATCCCGAACAAGCTCTATCATCACACGACCAATAGACACACTGATTGGTTGGTATTTCCCTCTTTCAACCCCAATCACATTGGCCAATGTATCCATGTCAACCACATAGTCCTGATCTTGAACGCTGAAAGAGAATCTATTTGCATCCAAGAAACTTAGATTCGAATAAAAGTAAGCAGTGAGTTCAGCATGAGCCTCTGTCGTTTCAGAACAAAACCGTTCGAGTTGAAGAATATTGAATTTCTCTCGCAGCTTGACATTAAGAGAATCAAGAAAATCAAAGTCCACACTTCTAGGGTTAATCACACCACACTTTAGCAAATTAGAGTACAGTTGCTTGTGTTCCTCCGAGTGAAACAAATTTGTCCTTTTGCTTCGAATTTTCGCCGCAACACCCATTCTAGGCTTAAATTGAGTGTACATCCTATCATCATCATTCCCATCAGGTTGACTTAGCCCTCAAACACGTGGATCGCTTGGGATATTTGCTAATGCTTCTTCTGCTGACCCCGCGAGAGCAATTCCCAATCGTTCCATTGTGCGTAAAAAGTAGGTTTCATTTTGATACCCTTTGTCTTTCAAGAATTCATCAATATAGTTCAAAGGAGTACCAGCCCTCTTCAAAGCATGGTAAAGCTTAAAAGTAAAAGCGGGCTTTTGCGTTCTTACGGGTTCTGCATCTTCGATGATTTCTTCTTCTTGTCGATGTTCAATATTCTGAGGTCTAGATGGAGGAGATGGATGCTGCTGAGAATGTTGTGGGCTCTGCTGCTATTTAGGAGATTCTTCTTCCTCAGTAAGATCAAAATGCATAGGTTCCTCACGCATTTGATGTGGTCCCCTGTTCATGATCCTCGAAGACTTCCTTTGAGACAACATCCTTCACAGTCTTTGAGAGATTCCAAGCTTCTTTTGTAAGAAAGGTGAAAACTTTTCGAGGATTAAACAAGAGAAGAAAACAGAAGTGAAAGATCTATGCTCTCTTAGGGTTTTTATGAGTAAAACAAAGAAGAACCAACAGTATATAAGGCAGTCCAAGCGAGGCATACGGAGCATCATAAAAGGAAATATAAAAATGCCTTTTAAAAATAACTGCATTTTCAAAAATTAAAGAACCGTCATTTCAAAAATAACTTCTTTTCGAAAATGAAATATTATAATAATCACGAAAACTGGGGAAATAACATCAATCAATTGCAGATAGATAATCGTACCTTTTCGAGATTTGATTCGAGAGATAAGTTTCTAAAATAGAAGTAACTTACAGTCGTAAATCTTGATCGTCTGAGTCTTAGTGTCTTTAGACTTTCAACCCTGAGTCTGAACTTCCTCAAACTTTAAGAAATTGAGTCTGGAACGAATAACTTCAAATTGATTTTTCTCCAAAAGCTTTGTAAATATATCCACCAATTAATTCTCTGAATCAATAAACTGAATCGAAACTTCTCCATTTTGAATATGATCTCTAATGAAATGATGTCAAATCTCTATATGTTTTGCTCTTGAGTGAAGAATCGAATTCTTTGTGAGATTAATTGCGTTGGTGTTGTCACATTTGATCTCAGTGCATGAATCTTCAATTCCAAAATCTCTTAGCTGTTGTTTTATCCACAGAATTTGTTAACAACAATTTCCAAGAGCTACATACTTTGCTTCTGTCGTAGAAAGAGCTACAGTACTTTGCTTCCTTGAAAACCAAGACACTGTCCTGTTACCAAGTAGTTGACAAGTGTCCGAGGTGCTCTTTCTATCAACTCTGCATCCTGCTAGATCTGCATCTGAGTATCCAAGAAGAGTGAAGTCTCTTTCTTTAGGATACCAGAGACCTAAATTTGAAGTTGAGGCAATGTATTTGATAATACGTTTTGCAGCACTTAAATGAGATTCTTTAAGGTCTGATTGAAATCTGGCACAAATACAAACACTAAACTAAATGTCAGGTCTAAAAGCAGTAAGATAAAAAAAGTGAACCAATGATACTTTTGTATAGTTTCTGGTCAACTTTCTTTCATCCTTCATCTTTGGCCAACTTCGAAGAACTTGACATTGGTATATCAGTCTTTTGCAATTCTTCAATCCAAACTTTTTTATAAGTTCTTTAGCATATTTTTCTTGATGAATAAAGGTTCCCTCCTTCAGTTGTTTCACTTGAAGCCTGAGAAAGAAGGTTAGTTCACCCATTATGCTCATTTCAAATTCATCCTGTATAGACTTAGAGAATTTCTTGCACAGATTTTCATTAGAAGATCCAAAAATAATATCATCAACATAAATTTGAACAAGTAAAAGGCTTTTGCTTTCTCTTTTGATAAACAGTGTAGTATCTACTTTACTTTTGGCAAAGCCATTTTGAATAAAAAAACTTACTTAGTCTTTCATACCAAGCTCGAGGTGTTTACTTTAAACCATATAGAACATTTTTCAGTCTGAATACAGAATCTGGTTTCCTTGAGTCTTCAAAATCGGGTGGTTGTTCCACATAGAATTCCTCTTGAATAAATCCATTTAGGAAAGCACTTTTGACGTCCATTTGGAATAACCTAAAATTCTTATGATAAGCAAAAGCAAGTAATAATTTAATTGCTTCTAACCTTGCTACTGGCGCGTAAGTCTCGTCATAGTCTATCCCTTTTTCTTGCGTATATCCTTTGACCACGAGTCTTGCTTTGTTACTTACAACTTTTCCTTTCTTGTTCATCTTGTCCTTGAAAACCCATTTAGCTCCAATGATGGATTTACCTTTCGGTTTAGGAGTCAATTCCCAGGCATCATTGATATTGAATTGCCTGAGTTATTCTTGCATAGCTTCAATCTAACTTTCATCAGTTAAAGCTTCTTCTATGCTTTTGGGTTCTATTTCAGAAATAAGAGCCACAACACTAGACTCTTCACGCCTTTTGGATCTTTGGGATGACTGGACTTATGCTTCCAGTTGCTGGTTGATTTATCAGACTGTTGATCATTTTTCTCATTTGAATCTTCGATGATCATTTGTTGTTGGTCTTCTGAAGTATGAGCTGCTTTTGGAGATTTAAACTTTGTAGAGTCTGGAGTAAGTTCTGATTCTTCAAGTTGAATCTGAATCGATTGATTTTGCATGAAGTCTTGAAATTTGACATTCATCGATTCCTCCACAGATTGAGTCTTTTTGTTGTATACTCTGTAAGCTTTGCTTGTGATAGAATATCCAAGGAAAATATTTTCATCTGATTTTTCTTCAAACTTACCAACTCGATCATTTGCATTTTTCAAAATAAAACATTTATATCTAAACGCATGAAAATACGAAACAATTGGTTTCTTTCCTTTGAATAACTCATAGGGAGTTTTCTCTAGAATAGGCCTCAAGAAGACTCTATTAATAATATAGCACGCTGTAGAAACTGCTTCAGCCCAAAAACGAGAAGAGATGTTACTTTCAATTAAAAGAGTTTTAGCCATTTCCTATAGCGATCTATTCTTTCTTTCCACGACTCCATTTTGCTCTGGAGTATATGGTGAAGAGAACACATGCTGAAAAACCAGATTCATCACAGAATTTTATAAAGTCTTGATTTTCAAAATCACTTCCATGATCTGTCCGTATACTTGAAATAACATACAATTTCTCATTTTGGACCTTTTTAGCAAACTTTATAAAATAAGAAAATGTTTCAGACTTACTTGCTAGGAAATATAGCCAAGTGAATCGTGAATAATCATCCACAATTACTAGGGAGTATTTCTTACCTCAAATGCTCTGAGTTCTGGTTGGTCCAAAAAGATCCATATGTAAGAGCTGCAGTACACGATTAGTGGATACTTGATTTATTGGTTTGAATGAGTTTCTTACCTGTTTTCCCAATACACATGATGTGCATAGATCAGACTTTTGGTATGTTAGTTTGGGTAGCCCACGAACAAGCTTCTTTGTTGAGATTTTGGCTATTTGCTTCATGTTGATGTGTCATAAGTTTGCTTCCTCTTGAATTGAGATTAGACATTGGGTTTCATTTGGTTTGATATCCAAGAGATAGATATTCCCATGTCTATGCCGCGTGAAAGACTGAGAGGAGTCTTTATTGGTTCCTAAACATATTCCTTCTTGAAAGTTGATTTTGAAAACAATGTCACACAGCTGACTAATACTCAGCAAGTTGTAGTTGAGTCCTTCCACTAAGGAAACATTACTGATCGTGAGACTTCCAATCTTTACAGTTTCGTATCCTACAATTCTTCATTTGCTATTTCCTCCAAAAGAAACTTTTCCACCATTAACTTGTACAAGTTTTATGAAGCAATTTGAGTCTCCTATCATATGTCTTGAGCATCCACTATCCAAGTACCATTTAACATGTTTTCTTGATAGTGACCTACATTTAGAAAAGAGACTCAAGTTTTCTTTGATACCCATATTTTTTTGGGTCCATTGGTGTTAGTGTAATATACGGTCTTTGCCCATACCTTCTTAACAGGTTTCCAAGCCATAGGACATTCTTTCTCAAAATGATCTGAGCTATTGCACTTAGAACATTTACGAGCACTATGGCCTACAGGTTTTACAAAAACTTTTTGGAAATGATTTTTGTAAGAATCTCTTGTAGTTCTTTGCTTAATTCTTTCCTTTACTTTAGGAAAATCAATTAGAGGAATGGTTTCAGCAGTCATTCGTAAACTTGATTTGTTGAAGTAAGGTCTTTGTGCTGAAAGAATTTTTTCAAGTTTTTCAAATCCTATAGAAAATCTTTTAGAAATACTTGAGATATCATTTTTCAAGAATGCATTTTCTTCTGAAAGATTGTCTGCATTTTCTTTCAAAGTAGTAACACTTTTGTCTAAACTTTTGGCCTTCTCTTTTCAAACATTTTCATGTTGTT
This sequence comes from Eucalyptus dawsonii, assembly GCA_016097615.1. Lineage (NCBI taxonomy): Eukaryota > Viridiplantae > Streptophyta > Magnoliopsida > Myrtales > Myrtaceae > Eucalyptus > Eucalyptus dawsonii. The sequence continues at coordinate 28,658,803 of CM027878.1, forward strand.
TTAGTGCAGAATTTTCCCTTTTAAGTTTGGAAATTCTTTTGAGAGAAATTTTGAGACTAAGACACAATTCATCAATGTATCTAGAGACTTTAGTAGGGATTTTTAAATTACTTACCTCGATTTCACTGTCTGAGTCTGAGTTTGTCTCAGAGTTTAAATCTGAGTCTGATTGTGCCATGGACAAATATTGGCATAATCATCATCACTTTCCTCACACTCGGTATCACTCTAAGTTTCTACTTTAAGTGTCTTTCGATATTTCTCATCTTTTCCTTTCTTTCTCTTCAGAAGGGGAACAGTTGGGTCTGATGTGTCCCTTTTTCTTGCATTCAAAGCAAAATACAACTTTATTAGATTCATCATCCTCAATTGACTTATTCTGTTGCTTTTGAAAACGTTGTTTCTTTGGATTGAATCTTCTCCCCTTTCTGTTCAGTTTTATGAATCTTCTTATCATGAGAGCAAGCTCTTCATCATTCATATTGTCTTTAGAATTTGTGACATCAGAATCATCATTAGATTTTAATGCAATAGATTTCTTACCGTTAGGATCATCATCTTCGTTGATTTGCTCCACTTCATAAGATTGAAGAGTCCCAACCAATTCGTCAATAGAGAGTGGCATGATTCTTTATGTCTCTCTTATTGAGGTCTTTATGTGATTCCAATCCTTGGACAATCCATGCAGTAGCTTGTTTACCTTCATGAGTCCAAAAATTGGTTGACCTTGATATTCAAGACCATTCACGACTTCTGTAAAACGACTAAACATGTCAATGATAGATTCTCTTGGTTTCATCTTGAATGCTTCATATTGACCGAGCAGAATGTTGATTCTGGTTTCTTTCACTCGATCAATTCCTTCATAAGTGATGTGTAATCTATCCTAGACTTATTTAGCTGTTTCACAAGAATATATTATGTTTTATTCAGTAGGAGATAATGCACAATATAAAGAATAAATTTGTCACGCCCCGATTCTCAGGCACACACACATCCGTCTCACTTGGTCGATTTTATAATGCGATATCCCAAGACAATGTATCGCCGACCCTTTCATTTTTCTAGCACATGCGGAAGCAGTTAAAATTCCCAGACAATAAAACAATGGGATAGAAAAGCAGGGCCATATTTTTCATATTGAAATTTATAACCAAATTTTTGTACATGACATCAATTAGAGAACTTCATAACTATTCACATCAATTGGAGTTCACAAAAGAAGATGTAATCTCAATCCCTTCAGGTCATACTCAAAATCTCTCTCGGTATTATCTTCTTCTTTCAAAAATCCTTCTACTTAGGTTTCACCTCCGAGTTCTCCTTCTCAGATTCCTCCTCAGCTTCTCAACGGGGTCCTGAAATGTTTTTCCCCAAACTGGGATGAGACCACGTCTCAGCGAGTTCTACCCCACTAAGCCCAATTAGTAAACCATTATACTATAGGCTGCCTATACATGCATAGGTCTGAAGACGTACCTTAGCATCAGATCCCACCTGCAAGTCAGTACAATTCATAATAGGCACTCAAGCAATCATATCACCAATCGAAGCATCGATCAAATCGACCTAGTCGATTATATGATAGGAAGACCACTCACGATCATCTCCATTCAATCATTCAATTCACAACGTCAAATCAAGCAATGATCAATCGACCTAGTCGATTACATGCCATCACGACCCATGCTTGGTCGACACATTCAATACTATCTATAAGTCCGACCATAGTCCATGACTGCTCACTCTAAGCTGATATATAGATAGTATAGCTTGCACTAAGCTGACAGGGTTAAGATATACTACTCTCGCTAAGCTGACATATCGCCCGTAGGCTGATATAGTATACCGGTATATTGCTCTCGCTAAGTTGACATATTGCCCGCAGGCTAATATAGTGTACCCCCGATGCTCACACTAAGCTGACAAAGTGTACTGCTCGCGCTAAGCTGACATATCACCCGTAGGCTGATATAGTACACTAGTATACTGCTCTCACTAAGCTGACATATTAGAGCCCATAGGATGATATAGTATACTATCCGACCATTCAATCCATCCCATCTTTTATCATTCTCGATAAAATAGCCGTGTGGATACACGATCGGCCTTAACCAAAATATTATAATATCATTTTTCATAATTCTCACCATTCTCTATAGCCCACTAAAACACTTTTGGTGCTATCAACCGACACCTGGTTATTTCCCAATTAATAACCAAAATTCAATAATTTAGGAATAAATCCTAAAATCACTCAAAAATTGATTTAGCACAAAATCAAGATCAATTAAATAAATGGACCGCGCCACGATGATCAGCACAAGAATTCCGTCGTCGGCCATCTCAAACTTAATTTCCTAAAAATAAATAAATAAATAATTAATTTAGAAAATTAATTATTAAATATTAAAAATTCCGTTTAGCTTAAAATAAGGTTCAATTAAATAAACGGACTTCACCACAGTCATCAGCATAATTTTCCGGTCACGGGCCATCCCAGTTGAATTTTCAGGAAATAAATAATTAATTAATTAATTTCGAAAATTAATTAATATTAAAAATTCAATTTAGCTTAAAATAAAGCCCGATTAAATAAACGGACTTCACCACAGTCATCTGCATTATATTCCGGTTCCAGACCATCTAAGTTGAATTTTCGGAAAATAAATAATTATTTAAATTAATTTCGAAAAATAATATTTAAATCCCAAAAATCCCACTTAGGCCCGAATTGTCAAATTGAAGCCCGATTAGGCGTCAGAAAATTCCCGAGATGCTTCCAATAAATAGTAGACCACGTCTACTTGTTAATTGCACAATCAATTTATTTAAATCACATCACAATTGGCTAATAATTGCTAATTACTTCTAATCTAACAATCTAAACATAATTTATTAAAACTAAACCAACCTAAAGCATAATTAGCCAACTAATCTTGGATTAGTGAGATTACTCACCAAATCGCGTGCAAATCGGATCAATCTGACGGCGGCGACGCAAGGAACGATTGTTCCCAAAGCGACTCGCGGATCCGAGGCCGGGAAACGGCCCAAAAGCGGGCCCGAAGGTGCTGAAACCCACTCCGTGGGTCTTGCTGGTCGCGGCTGAACGGAGCAGATCGGGGCTGCTCCAACGGCTAGGGCGGCGAGGGGAAGCCGGCGGAGGGCGAGGGGGTCGCGGGGGTGGTCCGGCGGGGCTAGGCAGTGGCCGGAGGTGGCTGGTCAGTGCAAAATAGAGGCGAAACAGGGCTGGGCCGAGCTGGATCGCGTGGCCTGGGCGCGCACGGACGGCGGGACGGCAGCGAGCGCACGGGCGCGGCGCAGGCGCGGGCGGCGATGCAGCAGCGGGACGAGCGGCGACGGAGCAGCGACGGCGAGCTGCAACTTTCGTTCTTTAGCTCCTGGTTTTTTTGTTCGCATGAACAGGAGAGAAGAAAGAAGAAGGAAGCTGTCATGTGAGGGGGGAAAAGAAGAAGAGAGAGAAGAGAGGGAAGAGGGGAGATAAACATTGACTGGTCAAAGAAAGAGAGAGAGAGGGAATGGGCGGTGGGGAATCGCACGAGGGGGAGGGGAGAGGAGAGAGGAGAGAGAAAGAAAAGAGAGAAAAAGAAAGAAAAGAAAGAAAAGAAGAGAGAGGGAGAGAGAGGAAAAATAAAGTAAAAAGTTATACAATTACTCTTACTTTATTTTCTTTTTTCTCTTTCCCTTTTTATTTCCTTTCGCTTTAATTTTTCTTCCGATAATTTTTTTGAAATTTGACTCACAAATAAATTGACGAGCGATGAGACAGATCCTAAAAATAAGAATTATGACGCGCTTAAAATTCGATTCCCAAAATCGAGTTCAATTTCGTGGTTAAAAATCGATCGACGTGATTTTAGCTCAATCCAACCAATTAGGTAGCTTTTAGGGATTTTACGGCGATACATCCTTAACGGCTTCACCCATAGGTTAGTTAACTCATGAGTGATCAGCTTAGAGAAAAAGGCCATAGGCACGCCGATGAAATGCCCATTTCACTTTATCAAAACGGGGTCGAATTTCAGGATGTCACAAAATTGCTTTTGCATCAAGAGCTTGTCTCTTGGTTATCTCTTCTTGAGTCATTTCACTAGACTTAACAGCTTCTTTTCCTCTTTCTAAGACTGGTGTAGCTTTAGGAATGATTCCTTTGTCTACCACGTCCCATTCCAAAGGATCCTTTGATCTTAGGAATGCCTTCATCTTGTTTTTCCATATGTTGTATTCATTTCCATCAAAATAAGGCAGTCTAGCATTGCTTTGCCCTTCAACCAGACCTGGAGCCAACATACTAGCCATGGATCTTTAACTCTGAAGTAAAACACTTCAACTTAAGTGAATACATAGGCTCTGATACCAATTGTGAAAGCTAGTACGAGCACCTAGAGGGGGTGAATAGGTGCAAAAATAAATTTCCTAGAGAAAAGTGTGCAACTCCAATCAACGATAGATTATGAAAAGGAAAATAGACTCTTGTAAACAAATTGAGTTATGATCAAAGTAAAAGAACGTAGGGAAGAGAATAAGAATATAGGGTTTATAGTGGTTCGGCTTAATCCAAGCCTTCGTCCACTCTTCCGCACTGACAGCCCACTGGTTGGATTTCATTATGAATTAAAAGAGTTGTTACAGTAAAGCTCTTCCTTGATTCCACAGTGTGGAGACTCTGCTACACTTCCTTAAGGCCTCACAAAGATATAAACTCTCTTTTAAGTATAAGATTTCGCTCAACAATTGAATTGACTAAGAACAATGAGCTTCAAACTTTGGAATTCTTCTATCGTGCACAAACTCGAACAACTGGAACGTCTTCCTTATATACTCCTTCATGCCATCACACCCATTGGCACTTACCAAAGTAGTTATTCCAATCTACCCGATAGACCACACATCCTGCTCGCCCATACAATCATGATCTAGGTTTCCATAAGTAGAACCTTCCAAGTATATTTTGCCAATCAACGGATCCAAAATCCTTGAATCAATCTCAATTTAAATAATGGATTCCGACATGCTTTATCCAGCCAAGAGATCTTATTCAGTCGATAGAATCAAATCCTTAACGAAATACTCAGTTTTGGATAAGTCTTCTTCGACGGTCTAGAAACTATCCATGAGGATAGACTTTGAGTCTTGAGTGCGGCAGTCCAAAGGTCTTCAGACTTTGTTGGAAGAGTCTGCAAGTCTTCAGACTAGACTGATTAAAACGTTTTGTCAACTTGAAAACACTCAAGGAAGTTTTCTCCAACACATAGCTATAACTCCTCTCTCTGAAAATGTTAAGCTCCTCATCTTGTCATAATCCTCCTTGAACATATCAATACCGACAACGAAGCTAGCCAAAAATGCTTCACATCTCGCTTTAAAGGGAGGATTCATAGAAAAAGAGGGATGGCCAGCTCGGAGTTTGGCAAGTGAACTTTTGGCCCTTGCCTCTGACGATATAATTGAAATAACAGAGGAATAGCCATTCTGGGTAAGACTAAGGAACTCCTCCCATTTAGCTCTTACAACTTAAGTGGGAATGGGGTCGGTAGAGTTGATTGAAGAAGGTAACTTAGGGGGGAACGGCATTGAAGTGAATGGCCTTTCTTATACCTTGCAATTCATCTAGTTTTGGACGTGGTGGCTCATCTACTCTGCTCGGCCGTATCGATCCTCGATATTCGAGGAATTGGTGGTATTTTGCACGCTTGCCGATGGTATCGAGAGTACCGAAGTAGTTAGAGCTAGAAAATGTCACGGCGAAATCTGAAGACGTCTCAACAGACTCGGGGGCTGGGTCCCAACAATCAATGGCCTTGACGTTTCAGCTCGAGTGGAATTGTCTATGGCAATAATGGAAGGCTCATAATGGCCATATATGCGGGCTCAATTCAAGTGGCCCCGGCTATGTCTGTCGATTCAGATGCATGATTGAAGTTTATTCCTACCTTAGCTGTTAAAGCTAAGACTAGGTCCCCATCATGCGGTGTTGACGAGGATGACCTGTTAGAAGCCGCCATCGAAGCCTTCCCTGCATTGGTGAATAGATTATAAGTTGGCATATCTATAGCATAGTTATTGAGGAAAATATACATTCCCAAGAATCGATATTTGGTCATGATGTTGAGACTGGAATTTGAGTAATTGGATCTGGCACGAGAGCATAAATATCAAGGTCTTGACCAACAGCCTCTGAGGTTGATTCTGCTTGGGGACATCAACACCAATAGTGGTGTCATCGATTATGGACTCATCGATGAGGGCACCAAGTGCTCCTCCCCCAACAATGGTGTCGGAAGGGACAGCTGCTGAAGTGTTGACATTGTTGAACGTTGGGAAAACGTGGTACAAATATAACTCACGAAATATGACCTTCACTATTATAATATTTTCTCACATCACATACAATACTCGGAGCAAATTAGCTCCTACAATACTCGGAGTACATTAACTCCTACAACTTTCTCTTTCTCACCCTCACGGATGGCCTACTCTCTTTTCTTCTTATCTCTCTTACTCACGCCGCACACCACACCTCACACCACACAACACTCTTGCACAAGACCCCCTACACTCTACACTCTACACTCGCTACACTCTACACAACACCCCCTCACGCACACAAGAGGCAAGCCCCCTATTTATAGGGTGTAAAGTCAGCACATCCACCGACTTCCCACACCATCTTCTTCCTATTATTTTATTGTAAGTTGTTGACCCATTTGTCAACAATTGTGGCTGAGGAATTGTCTGGAGAGAGAGAGAAATCTGGAGGAGTAAGGAGAGAGAGAGAGATCTCGAGAAATCCAGAGAGAGAGAGTGGCGGTGCTCTCTTCAACAGACATTACCTGCTTGATCTGTTTAATGTTTCTTTATAGTAACACCAGTGTTGATAGTGACTATTTCCTGGGTATCTGTTGGGACATCATCAATTTCAACAAGAGAACTGATAACAATGGAGTCTGGCAGACTCCATGCGTCATCGACGTCAGCACTAACGTCAACGCTGGGTGAAGACGGCAATGCCAATTATCTGTGTTTAGTCGAAGGAGCAGGCTCTTTGCTACTTTACTTTTCTACAATCCTAATCCCCATTGATCATCTTTTAGCAGCTCTAATAGGAGTAACTACTGTTGGTTTAATTGTTGCTATGAAATAAACATTGTGAGAAATACGGAAGGGGAGGAAATTGATATCGAAATTTCACCTAAGTCCTTTGTGAGGTTCTTGCTTAGCAGAGGTTTCCATCGCTTTATTGGCATTCTCCTTAACGAAGGGGTTGTTTACATCCACCATTTTAAGAATTGAATTGATGTCCTCGATAACGCAATTGATCTGATAATGAGCCCCCTAATCATCGAAGATAGGTGTCGTGTGAGGATGAGGCTTGAATTTTGTGATTCTACGGCAATCCAACATTTTCCGAGTGAACATTGTCCAAGTTGCCAAAGAAAGGGAATGGGAGAAATATTATGGAACATTTATTGATTTATTTGTCTTTTTTCATGAATTTTTCTTTATGAAATTTCTTTTTTCGTGGAATGATCCGTATTCCTTCCTATTTATACGCACCTCTTCCTACTTCAATCAAAATCTTGTAATGAAACCTCTTTCATTCCCAATATCAATTGGCCATTTCTTTTTATTACAACACATAATGACTGAGAGGAATGAGGTCTCATTCCTACTTCGCTCTTCTCATTATCACTAAATAAAGATGATGTCAACGAAGTAGACTTTTAATTTGTTCAATTTGGTTCCTGAAATATCATTAAATGTCCGATCTAGTGCTTGACTCGTCCTTCCATTAGTTAAAGTTAAGTGGAGAGTTTTGTCCCAATGAGTTCTGAAGATCGAAGCGCGAACATCTCAGAAGAATTTGCTCTCTGGGTATGCTTGCTCAGTTTGACTCTAGGCGCTTGCTCTTGCAAGTCAAATGCTTCGCGGTGTTCAATGTTGGGCTTATCTTAAAGTAATTTTGTGATCGATAGGTAATTGCTTTGCAGCTCTTTTCCCCCAATCTAGAGTTAGATCTAGATTAGGGTGTTCTTTTATCCCGATCTAGATATAGATTCACAATTCATGTAGCGTTATTTATGCTCTTTCAACCTATTAGTTTCGTTTTTGTCTCTGTACAATGATGGTGGTGGGACGCCAAACCAAGGCATGCATTGCCTTTTGGCAAAATCATAGCAATTAAAGAAGAAAATCTCAACATGTGCTCATCACTGATGATGACACGGGAGTAATCAACAATTGGATGTACCGAGATGTTATAACAAATCCGTTCTTGCGGAATTAGCAAGTTTCTATAAACCATGCCAAGTTGATTCATTTTTCAAATTTGCATTGGACTGTGACTCTTTGGGATTGGTTCTATTTTGAAGTTATCTATCTCTCTTTCATGTGAAATGAGAATTTTCCCTCCAACCAAAAAAAGAAGAAAGAAACTCCAATTACAAAATCCTAGTCACGTCACCATCTCATAGCACTTTTACATGAAATCTTATAAAACAGAATTAATTGGATATATATATTGGTCGGTAAGTTAATTGGATAATTACGAGCACCTAATGCTTGTATGTGGTCATTATCACACTACATTGATCTAAAGCAATAAGAAAAAAAAAAAACCACACGAAAGACTCGATCAGGTTGGAAACCACCATAATCAAGCATTCTCGAATATAATCAAGTACGATTATTGCTCTAATTAACTTCGATTTGAACAATTCCAACTTTAGCCATAAAAAGAAGAGAGATAAGTCAAGCTCTCGAGCTCATTCTTCCTTCTCCCTAGTGCAACATGTCTCCACTCCTTCGTAATCTCATCTGTTATTGAACTGACATCGTCGCTATTTGACTAGGGACGCGAAAAAACGACAATCCTAATTAATATTATTATCATTACAATTATAATAATAATAATTATTATTATTATCATTATAAAACTAGGAGTGACAAAAGTCAACTCATTTACGCTGGTACCGACCGACAATATCATCACTGTAGGCTTCTTCTCTGCGTGCAATGAGGGCTGCGATCGCCCTGCCCTCGCATCATCGTGACCTCAGCTCGCCAGATCCGTCCGACGGGAGGGCCGCGATGGCCCTCGCACAATGGCCAGCAAAACCTCGCTGGCCATCCCCGTGGCCCCCGGCAATTCCCACCAGCCCTTTGGGGAAAAAGAAGAGTAAAATAAAAAAGAAAAGAAAAGAATAAATTGCCACTGAGCATCTGGGACTCCCAATTGAAATCCAAAAAGTAAAATCCTGGAATGAAGATTTTGGGGACAGAGAGCTTGAAACAAATTGACGTTCATCGTTATTGATCTTCATCAAGATGCAGACTTCAAATCTGGCTGGAAACATCTCCTCGGAATTATAAGGTACGAACCGATACAAGTCATCCGTGAGTAATCATTGTCCAAGCAGGTAATAATCATGCGTTACAGGTGGGGTTGTGATGCTTAGGTGACAACGTGGAGAGGCATGGACCGTACTGGCAATGGTGGATACAAGAGGGAGTCAGAGTGCGTGCCTTCTAATGCGTGCAATTACGTAATCCATCCCAGGTAAACCATCCTATCCTGAACAAAATGAGGATAAGTGCACATCAGTTCACCAAAATCAAACAGTCAGACGAGGAAGATGAGGAAAATGCCAACAACTGATCCGGTACTATCACATCTTAACCTTTTTCTATGCTACCATATGCAGACATTCAGAAATGAAGAAAACCATAAACTATTATAACACAGAGAAGACTAGAACCTGAAGCTTGTTGGCTGCGGACTTCTCCAATAGCTTAACACCATATCCAAAACTCAAGTTCTCGCTGGACCTCGGCGGCTAGTGGCGGCGGTGGACGGCGGCAGCGGCGGATGGCGAACGGTGGCGGGCGGTGGTGGACGGCGGTCGCGAGATGGCCAAAGGGAAGAAGAAAATTTCTTGATTTTGATTCTCAAATTTGTTCCCGAAACAAGAATCAACTTTTTTTTTTGTTCTTGATTCTATTCCCAATCTGTTCCCGAGAACAAATTTGTTCCCGAGAACAAAAATTTTACCAAACGCGATTCTAGGCCCAAACTGATTTCGGGAACAAAGAATCAGAATTTGGCCCTGTTTCGATAGTTACCAAATAGGGCCTAACCTTTTTTTTCTTGAAAATTGAGAAAATTCATTAATTAAAACCTAGTTTGTAGACATCCAAGTATAAGATATATAACGTAGATTGCAGGGAATAAAGCAACAAATTAGAAGGAAGTTCATTTTTCCTTGTCTGCCACCCGGTCAGCGGGGTCCATCTCTCTTGAGGAGAGACATGTTGCATTTATTTTAGGGAAAATGTCACAAATAGTCTCTAAACTTTCATCTAATGTTCAATTCATCCCTAAGCTTTCAATTCGCTCAATTTGGTCCATGAACTATTAACAAATGTTCCATATAGTCCTTCCGTTTGTTCAAACCGTTAAGTGATGATGTGGAGCATTAATTGATGATGTGGAACTAAGTTGGATGACTAGAATTATGAGTCAATATATATCTTAAAAAATGAAAACAACTTAAGGGTCAGCTGGAGATGAGAGCACTGATCACAAAAGCAGAGAGAAGAAGTGGTTTTGTATTTCTTTTTTGGACGGTGGCCACAATTTGACCTGTTTCAAAGGTAATTTCCATGTGGATATTCCACATGTCCTTTTTTATTTTATATTTAAGAGACTAAAAACCATGTAAGCCAATTTCGTTAACTTTAACTCATGGAAGGACGAAATTGGTCAATTTTCAAATAGTCAGGGACTAGATCGGACATTTATTGATAATTCAGGAACCACATTGAACAAATTAAACTCTCGAGACAAGATTACACATTAAGTGAAAGTTTAGGGACTGTTTGTGACACTTTTCCATCATTTTATACTTCTTCTATCTATACAACAAAGACCGGAAGCATGTTCTATTGTCTCCGCGTGAAGTTGGAGTTGGTGGCATCAGGAAATAAAATTAATGCAAAAAAAGTATAAAAAAAAAAAAGTGTACATTTGGTAAGAAGTCCATTCCCTTTGTCAAATTTTTTATTAAAAAAAAAAAACGTTGAACCACGATCTTACACAAAAGTTCAAGCCTTTGTTAAGAAATCCTTTATCAAATTATTTTTCATCGTGGGTCCCAATCTCACATAAAAGTTTACATGTGTGTTGAATACAAGTCTAACGAGAAATTCTTAGCCAAAATAAAAAATAAAAAATCTAACAAGAAATTAACATCAAATGTGAAGCACATGGGGAATGAATCAAACGTACAAGATATGACAATAGGCCCCTTTCTGAAAAAGTTATCATCAATTATTAAGAAAAATCTTACAAATAGTCCCTGAACTTCCATCTACTGTTCAATTTTATCTCTAAGCTTTTGATTTGCTCAATTTGGCCATTGAACTAACAAATGTTCCATCTAGTCCTTCTGTTTGTTCAAACTATTAAGTGATGATGTGGAGCATTAATTGATGATGTGGAACTAAGTTAGATTACTAGAACTATGAGTTTATACATATCTTAAAAAAGGAAAACAAATTAGGAGTCAGCAAGAGATGAAAGCACCGATCACAAAAGTAGAGAAAAGAACTGGTTTTGTATCTCTTTTTTGGATGGTGGGCACAATTTGGCGTGTTTTAAAGGCAAGTTCCATGTGGATATTCCACATGTCCTTTTTTATTTTATGATTAAGAGACTAAAAGCCATGTAAGTCAATTCCGTTAACTTTAACTAATAGAAGGACGAGTCAGGGACTAGATCAGACATTTATCAATAATTCAGGGACCAAATTGAACAAATTAAAAGTCTAGGGACAAGATTTCACATTAAGTGGAAGTTTAAGGACTATTTGTGACATTTTCCCTTTATATTATTCCTCTTCTATCGGTACGATAAAGACTGGAAGCCTATTCTATTATCTCCACATGAAGCTGGAGTTGGTGGCATCGGGAAATAAAATTAATGCAACAAAAGTAAAATAATTGTACATTCGGTAAGAAGTCCTTTCCCTTTGTTGTTGTTTTTTTTTTAATGGTTGAACCAAGATCTTACACAAAAGCTCAAGCGTTTGTTAATAAATCCTTTATCCAATTATTTTTCATCGTTGGTCCCAATCTCACATAAAAGTTCTCATGTCTATTCAATACATGTCTAACAACAAATTATTAGCCAAAAAAAAGTAATTCTAACAAGAAATTAACATCAAATGTCAAGCACATGGGGAAGGAATCAAATGTACATGATCTGTCAATAAGCCTCTTTTGGAAAAAAGTTATCATCAATTATTACGGAAAATGTCACAAATAGTCCCTGAACTTTCGTCCAATGTTCAATTTCAACCCTGAGCTTTCGATTTGCTAAATTTGGTCCCTGAACTATTAACAAATGTTCCATTTAGACCTTTCGTTTGTTCAAACAGTTAAGTGATGGTATGGAGCATTAATTGATGACGTGGAACTAAGTTGGATTACTAGAATTGTGAGTCAATATATATCTTTAAAAAGGAAAACAAATTAGGTGTCAGCTGGAGATGAGAGCACTAATCACAAAAGTAGAGAGAAGAAGTAGTTTTGCATCACTTTTTTGGATGGTGGCCACAATTTGACCTGTTTTAAAGGTAATTTCCACATGGATATTCCACGTGTCCTTTTTTATATTATATTTAAAAGACTAAAAGCCATGTAAGCCAATTCCATTAACTTTAACTAACGGAATTACGAGTCAGTGACTAGATTGAACATTTATGTATAATTCAGGGCCCAAATTGAACAAATTAAAACTCTAGGGATAAGTTGCACATTAAGTGGAAGTTTAGGGACTGTTTGTGACATTTTCTCTTTATTTTATTCCTATTCTATCGGAACGACAAAGACTGGAAGACTCTTCTATTGTCTCCGTGTGAAGCTAGAGTTGGTGGCATCAGGAAATAATATTAATGCAACGAAAGTAAAATAATTGTACATTCGGTAAGAAGTCCTTTCCCTTTTTCAATTTCCTTTTTCGATCGTTGAACCACAAAAGTTCACATGTGTGTTGAGTAGAAGTCTAACAAGAAATTCTTAGCCAAAAAAACAAAAAAATCTAACAAGAAATTAACATCAAATGTGAGGCACATGGGCAGGGAATCAAAGGTACAAGATTTGACAATAGGCCCCTTTCGGAAAAAGTTATCATCAATTATTTGGGAAAATGTCACATATGGTCCCTGAACTTTCATCTAATGTTGAATTTTATCCATGAGGTTTGGATTTGCTCAATTTGGTCTCAGATTTATTAACAAATGTTCCATCTAGTCCTTCCGTTTGTTCAAACCGTTAAGTGATGATGGGGATTGATGACGTGGAACTAAGTTGGATTACTAGAATTATGAAACAATATATATCTTTAAAAAGGAAAACAAATTAGGGTTTAGCTGGAGATGAGAGCACTGATCAACAAAGCAGGGAAAAGAAGTGGTTTTGCATATCTTTTTTGGATGGTGGCCACAATTCGACATGTTTTAAAGGTAATTTCCATGTGGATATTCCACATGTCCCTTTTTATTTTATATTTAACTGACTAAAAGCCATGTAAGCCAATTCCGTTTACTTTAACTAATGGAATGACGAAATTGGTCAATTTTCAAATAGTCAGGGACTATATCGAACATTTATCGATAATTCATGGACCAAATTGAACAAATTAAAAATCTACGGACAAGATTGCAAATTAAGTGGAAGTTTAGGGACTATTTGTGACATTTTCCCTTTATTTTACTCCTCTTCTATCTGTACGACAAAGATTGGAAGCCTGTTCCATTGTCTCCACGTGAAGTTGGAGTTGGTCGCGTCAGGAAATAAAATTAATGCAACAAAAGTAAAAAAATAATTGTACAATCGCTAAGAAGTCCTTTCTCTTTAACAATTTTTTTTTTTCAATCGTTGAACCAGGATCTTACACAACCGTTCACGTGTTTGTTAAGAAATCCTTTCTCAAATTATTTTTCATTGTTGGTCTCAATCTCACATAAAAGTTCACATGCTTGTCGAATACAATTCTAACAAGATATTCTTAGCCAAAAAAAGAAAAAGAAAAATCTAACAAGAAATTAACATCAAATGTGAGGCACATGGGAAGGAATCGAACGTACAAGATCTGACAATAAGCACCTTTTGAAAAAAGTTATCATCAATTTTTAGGGAAAATGTCACAAATAGTCCCTGAACTTTCCTCCAATGTTCGATTTCAACCCTGAGCTTTTCATTTGCTCAATTTGGTCCCTGAATTATCAACAAATGTTCCATCTAGACCTTCCGTTTGTTCAAAACATTAAGTAATGATATGGAGCATTAATTGATGACATGGAACTAAGTTGGATTACTAGAATTATGAGTCAATATATATCTTTAAAATGGAAAAAAAAATTAGGTGATAGCTGGAGATGAAAGCACTAATCACAAAAGTAGAGAGAATGAGTCATTTGTATCTCTTTTTTAGACGGTGGCCACAGTTTCACCTGTTTTAAAGGTAATTTCCACATGGATATTCCACGTGTCCTTTTTTATTTTATACTTAAAAGACTAAAAGCCATGTAAGCCAATTCCGTTAACGTTAACCAACGGAATTACGAGTCAGTGACTAGATGGGACATTTATGTATAATTGAGGGACCAAATTGAACAAATTACAAGTCTAGGGACAAGATTGCATATTAAGTGTAAGTTTAGGGACTATTTCTGACATTTTCTCTTTATTTTATTCCTATTCTATCGGTACGACAAAGACTGGAAGCCTCTTCTATTGTCTCCGTGTGAAGCTAGAGTTGGTGGCATTAGGAAATAATATTAATGCGGCAAAAGTAAAATAATTTTACATTCGGTAAGAAGCCCTTTCCCTTTGTCAATTTCCTATTTCAATCATTGAACCATGATCTTACACAAAAGTTCTAGTGTTTGTGAAGAAATCCTTTATCAAATTATTTTTATTCGTTGGTCCCAATCATACATAAAAGTTCACATGTGTGTTGAGTACAAGTCTAAAAAGAAATTCCTAGCCCAAAAAAAAAAAAATCTAACAAGAAATTAACATCAAATGTGAGGCACATGGGCAAGGAATCAAAGGTACAAGATCTAACAATAGCCCCCTTCCGAAAAAGCTATAATCAATTATTAGGGAAAATGTCACACATAGTCCCTAAACTTTCATCTAATGTTCAATTTCGTTCCTGAGGCTTGGATTTCCTCAATTTGTTCCCAGAACGATTAACAAATGTTCTATCTAGTCCTTCAATTTGTTCAAACCGTTAAGTGATGATGTGGATTGATGACGTGGAACTAAGTTCGATTACTAGAATTATGAAACAATATATATCTTAAAAAAGGAAAACAAATTGGGGTTTAGCTGGAGATGAGAGCACTGATCAACAAAGCAGGGAAAAGAAGTGGTTTTGCATATCTTTTTTGGATGGTGGCCACAATTTGACCTGTTTTAAAGGTAATTCCCATGTGGATATTCCACATGTCCTTTTTTATTTTATATTTAAGAGACTAAAAACCATGTAAGCCAATTTCATTAACTTTAACTCATGGAAGGACGAAATTGGTCAATTTTCAAATAGTCAAGGACTAGATCGGATATTTATCGATAATTCAGGGACCAAATCGAACAAATTAAAAGTCAAGGGACAAGATTGCATATTAAGTGAAAGTTTAGGAACTGTTTGTGACACTTTCCCATCATTTTATACTTCTTCTATCTGTACAACAAAGACTGGAAGCATGTTCTATTGTCTCTACGTGAAGTTGGAGTTGGTGGCATCAGGAAATAAAATTAATGCAACAAAAGAAAAAAAAAATGTGTACATTTAGTAAGAAGTCCATTCCCTTTGTCAATTCTTTTATTAAAAAAAAAAAATCGTTGAACCACGATCTTACACAAAAGTTCAAGCGTTTGTTATGAAATCTTTTATCAAATTATTTTTCATCGTTGGTCCCAATCTCACATAAAAGTTCACATGTGTGTTGAATACAAGTCTAACAAGAAATTCTTAGCCAAAATAAAAAATAAAAAATCTAACAAGAAATTAACATCAAATGTGAGGCACATGGGGAAGGAATCAAACATACAAGATATGACAATAGGCCCCTTTCTGAAAAAGTTATCATCAATTATTAAGAAAAATCTTACAAATAGTCCATGAACTTCCATCTACTATTGAATTTTATCCCTAAGCTTTTGATTTGCTCAATTTGGCCCCTGAGCTAACAAATGTTCCATCTAGTCCTTCCGTTTGTTCAAACCGTTAAGTGATGATGTGGAGCATTAATTGATGAGGTGGAACTAAGTTAGATTACTAGAACTATGAGTCAACACATATCTTAAAAAAAGAAAACAAATTAGGAGTCAGCAAGAGATGAAAGCACTGATGACAAAAGCAGAGAGAAGAACTGGTTTTGTATCTCTTTTTTGGATGGTGGGCACAATTTGGCCTATTTTAAAGGCAAGTTCCATGTGGATATTCCACATGTCCTTTTTTATTTTATATTTAAGAGACTAAAAGCCAAGTAAGTCAATTATGTTAACTTTAACTAATGGAAGGACGAGTCAGGGACTAGATCAGACATTTTTCGATAATTCAGGGACCAAATTGAACAAATTAAAACTCTAGGGACAAGATTGCACATTAAGTGAAAGTTTAGGGACTATTTGTGACATTTTTCCTTTATATTTTTCATCTTCTACCGGTACGATAAAGACTGGAAGCCTGTTCTATTGTCTCCACGTGAAGCTGGAGTTGGTGGCATCAATTAATAAAATTAATGCAACAAAAGTAAAACAATTGTACATTCGGTAAGAAGTCCTTTCCCTTCGTCATTTTTTTTTTAATAGTTGAACCAAAATCTTACACAAAAGTTCAAGCGTTTGTTAAGAAATCCTTTATCCAATTAATTTTCATCTTTGGTCCCAATCTCACATAAAAGTTCTCATGTCTGTTCAATACATGTCTAACAACAAATTCTTAGCCAAAAAAAAAAGGACAAATCTAACAAGAAATTAACATCAAATGTGAGGCACATGGACATGGAATCAAAGGTACAACATCTGACAATAGGCCCCTTTCAAAAAAAGTTATCATCAATTATTAGGGAAAATGTCTAACAATAAATTCTTAGCCAGAAAAAGAAAATCTAACAAGAAATTAACATCAAATGTGAGGCACATGGGGAAGGAATCAAACGTACAAGATCTATCAATAAGCCCCTTTTGGAAAAAGTTATCATCAATTATTGCGGAAAATGTCACAAATAGTCCGTGAACTTTCATCCAATGTTCAATTTCAATCCTGAGCTTTCGATTTACTCAATTTAGTCCCTGAACTATTAACAAATGTTCCATCTAGTCCTTCCGTTTGTTTAAACCGTTAAGTGATGGTATGGAGCATTAATTGATGACGTGGAACTAAGTTGGATTACTAGAATTGTGAGTCAATATATATCTTAAAAAAGGAAAACAAATTAGGTGTCAGGTGGAGATGAGAGCACTAATCACAAAATTAGAGAGAAGAAGTCGTTTTCTATCTCTTTTTTGGACGGTGGCCACAATTTGACCTGTTTTAAAGGTAATTTCTACATGGATATTCCACGTGTCCTTTTTTATTTTATATTTAAAAGACTATCATGTAAGTCAATTCCATTAACTTTAACTATCGGAATTATGAGTCAGTGACTAAATCGGACATTTATTTATAATTCATGGACCAAATTGAACAAATTAAAACTCTAGGGATAAGATTGCACATTAAGTGGAAGTTTAGGGACTGTTTGTGACATTTTCTCTTTATTATATTCCTATTCTATCGGTACGACAAAGAATGGAAGCCTTCTATTGTCTCCGTGTGAAGCTAGAGTTGGTGACATCAGGAAATAAAATTAATGCAACAAAAGTAAAATAATTGTACATTCGGTAAGAAGTCCTTTCCCTTTCTCAATTTTTTTTTTCGAAAAAAAAAAAAAAAACGTTGAACCATGATCTTACACAAAAGTTCAAGTGTTTGTTAAGAAATCCTTTATCCAATTATTTTTCATCGTTGGTCCCAATCTCACATAAAAGTTCTCATGTGTGTTGAATACAAGTCTAACAAGAAATTCTTAGCCAAAAAGAAAAAAATAAACAAATCTAACAAGAAATTAACATCAAATGTGAGGCACATGGAATGGAATCAAAGTACAAGATCTGACAATAGGCACCTTTCAAAAAAGTTATCATCAATTATTAGGGAAAATGTCTAACAATAAATTCTTAGCCAAAAAAAGAAAATCTAACAAGAAATTAACATCAAATGTGAGGCACATGTGGAAGGAATCAAACGTACAAGATCTGTCAATAACCCCTTTTGAAAAAAGTGATCATCAATTATTACGGAAAATGTCACAAATAGTCCCTAAACTTTCATCCAACGTTCAATTTCAACCCTGAGCTTTCGATTTACTCAATTTAGTTCCTAAACTATAAACAAATGTTCCACCTAGTCCTTCGTTTGTTTAAGCCGTTACGTGATGGTATGGAGCATTAATTGATGACGTGGAACTAAGTTGGATTACTAAAATTGTGAGTCAATATATATCTTAAAAAAGGAAAATTAATTAGGTGTCAGGTGGAGATGAGAGCACCAATCACAAAATTAGAGAGAAGAAGTCGTTTTCTATCTCTTTTTTGGATGGTGGCCACAATTTGACCTGTTTTAAAGGTAATTTCCACATGGATATTCCACGTGTCCTTTTTTATTTTATATTTAAAAGACTAAAAGTCATGTAAGTAAATTCCGTTAACTTTAACTAACGGAATTACGAGTCAGTGACTAGATCGGACATTTATTTATAATTCAGGGACCAAATTGAACAAATTAAAACTCTAGGGATAAGATTGCACATTAAGTGGAAGTTTAGGGACTGTTTGTGACATTTTCTCTTTATTTTATTCCTATTCTATCGGTACGACAAAGACTGGAAGCCTTCTATTGTCTCCGTGTGAAGCTAGAGTTAGTGACATCAGGAAATAATATTAATGCAACAAAAGTAAAATAATTGTACATTCGGTAAGAAGTCCTTTCCCTTTCTCAATTTTCCTTTTTCGATCGTTGAACCATGATCTTACACAAAAGTTCAAGTGTTTGTTAAGAAATCCTTTATCCAATTATTTTTCATCGTTGATCCCAATCTCACATAAAATTTCTCATGTCTGTTCAATACATGTCTAACAACAAATTCTTAGCCAAAAAAAAAAATAAAAAATCTAACAAGAAATTAACATCAATTGTGAGGCACATGGGGAAGGATTCAAACGTACAAGATCTGTCAATAGGCCCCTTTTGTAAAAAGTTATCATCAATTATTGAGGAAAATGTCACAAATAGTCCATGAACTTTCATCCAATGTTCAATTTCAACCCTGAGCTTTCGATTTGCTCATTTTGGTCCCTGAGCTATTAACAAATGTTCCATCTAGTCCTTCCGTTTCTTCAAACCGTTAAGTGATGGTATGGAGCATTAATTGATGACGTGGAACTAAGTTGGATTACTAGAATTGTGAGTCAATATATATCTTTAAAAAGGAAAACAAATTAGGTGTCAGTTGGAGACCAGAGCACTAATCACAAAAGTAGAGAGAATAAGTCGTTTTGTATCTCTTTTTTGGACGATGGCGACAATTTGACCTGTTTTAAAGGTAATTTCCACATGGATATTCCACGTGTCCTTTTTTATTTTATATTTAAAAGACTAAAAGCCATGTAAGTCAATTCTGTTAACTTTAACTAACGGAATTACGAGTCAGTGACTAGATCAGACATTTATGTTGAATTCAAGGACCAAACTGAACAAATTAAAACTCTAGGGATAAGATTGCACATTAAGTGGAAGTTTAGGGACTGTTTGTGACATTTTCCCTTTAAAAATACAATAAAGATTGGAAGCCTGTTCTATTGTCTCCGTCTGGAGTTGGTGGCATCCAATGCAACAAAAGTAATTAATTGTACATTCGGTAATCCTTCCCTTTGTCATTTTTTTTTAATGTTGAACCAAGATCTTACACAAATTCAAGCAAAGAAATCCTTTATCACATCGTTGGTCCCAATCTCAAAAAGTTCTCATGTCTGTTCAAACAAATCTAACAAGAAATTCTTAAAAAAAAAAAAAAAAAACAAATCTAACAAGAAATTAGCGGCAAATGTGAGGCACATGGGCAAGGAATTAAAGGTACAAGATCTAACAATTGGCCCTCTTAAGAAAAAGTTATCATCAATTATTAGGGAAAATGTCACAAATAGTCCTTAAACTTTAATCTAATGTTCAATTTCATTCCTGAGGCTTGGATTTGCTCAATTTGGTCCCAGAACTATTAATAAAAGCTCCATCTAGTCCTTCCATTTGTTCAAACCGTTAAGTGATGATGTGGATTGATGACGTGGAACTAAGTTGGATTACTAGAATTATGAGTGAATATATATCTTAAAAAAGGAATACAAATTAGGGTTTAGCTGGAGATGAGAGCACTAATCACAAAAACAGAGAAAAGAAGTGGTTTTGTATTTCTTTTTTTGGATGGTGGCCACAATTTGACATGTTTTACAGGTAATTTCCATATGGATATTCCACATGTCCTTTTTATTTTATATTTAAGAGACTAAAAACCATGTAACCCAATTCCATTAACTTTAACTAATGGAACGATGAAATTGGTCAATTTTCAAATAGTCAGGGACTATATCGAACATTTATTGATAATTCAGGGACCAAATTGAATAAATTAAAAGTCTATGGACAAGATTGCAAATTAAGTGGAAATTTAGGGACTGTTTGTGACATTTTCCCTTTCTTTTACTCCTCTTCTATCTGTACAACAAAGCCTGGAAGCCTGTTCCATTGTCTCCACGTGAAGCTAGAGTTGGTGGCATCAGGAAATAAAATTAATGCAACAAAAGTAAAAAAATAATTGTACATTCCGTAAGAAGTCCTTTTTGAAATCAAAATCTTACACAACCGTTCAGGTGTTTGTTATGAAATCCTTTCTTGAATTATTTTTCATTGTTGGTCCCAATCTCACATAAAAGTTCACATGTGTGTTGAATACAAGTCTAACAAGAAATTCTTAGCCAAAAAAAAAAAAAAAATCTAACAAGAAATTAAGATCAAATGTGAGGAACATGGGGAAGGAATCAAAAGTACAAGATCTGACAATAGGCCCCTTTCGAAAAAGGTTATCATCAATTATTAGGGAAAATATCACAAGTAGTCCATGAACTTTCATCCAATGTTCAATTTCAACCTTGAGCTTTTGATTTGCTCAATTTGGTCCCTGAACTATTAACAAATATTCCATCTAGTCCTTCCATTTGTTCAAACCGTTAAATGATGATACGGAGAATTAATTGATGACGTGGAACTAAGTTGGATTACTAGAATTATGAGTCAATATATATCTACAAATTAGGTGTCAGCTAGAGATAAGAGCACTGATCACAAAAGTAGAGAGAAGAAGTCGTTTTGTATCTCTTTTTTGAACGGTGGCCACAATTTGACCTATTTTAAAGGCAATTTCCACGTGGATATTCCACATATCCTTTTTTATTTTATATTTCAAAGACTAAAAGTCATGTAAGCCAATTCCGTTAACTTTAACTAACGGAAGGACGAGTCAAGGAGTAGATCGGACATTTATCAATAATTAAAGAACCAAATTGAACAAATTAAAAGTCTAGGACAAGATTGCACATTAAGTGGAAGTTTAGGGACTATTTGTGACATTTTCCTTTATTTTATTCCTCTTCTATCTGGTACGACAAAGACTGGAAGCCTGTTCTATTGTCTCCGCGTGAACCTCGAGTTGGTGGCATCGAGAAATAAAATTAATGCACAAATGTAAAAAAAATTGTACATTCAGTAAGAAGTCTTTTCCCTTTGTCATTTTTTTTAAAAATCATTGAACGACGACCATACCCAAAAGTTCACGTGTTTATTAAGAAATCCTTTATCAAATTATTTTTCATCGTTGGTCCCAATCTCACATAAAACTTCACATCTGTGTTGAATACAAGTCTATCTAGAAATTCATAGCCAAAAAAAAAAAAAAAAATCTAACAAGAAATTAACATCAAATGTGAGGCACATGGGGAAGGAATCAAAGGTACAAGATCTGACAATAGGCCCCTTTCAGAAAAAGTTATCATCAATTATTGGGAAAATGTCACAAATAGTCCCTGAACTTTCATCTAATGTTCAATTTCATTCATGAGCTTTTGATTTGCTCAATTTGGTTCCTGAACTATTAACAAATGTCTCATCTAGTCTTTCCGTTTGTTCAAACCGTTAAGTGATGATATGGAGCATTAATTGATGACGTGGAACTAAGTTGGATTACTAGAATTATGAGTCAATATATATCTTTAAAAAGGAAAACAAATTAGGGTCAGCTAGAGATGAGAGCACTCATCACAAAAACAGAGACCCACAATTTGACATGTTTCAAAGGTAATTTCCATGTGGATATTCCACATGTCCTTTTTTATTTTATATTTAAGTGACTAAAAGCCATGTAGCCAATTCCGTTAACTTTAACTAATGGAAGGACGACCAAATTAGATCGAACATTTAATTAATTAAAGAACCAAATTGAACAAATTAAAAGTCTACGGACAAGATTGCACATTAAGTGGAAGTTTAGGGACTATTTGTGACATTTTCCCTTTATTTTATTCCTCTTCTATAGGTACGACAAAGATTGGAAGCCTGTTCTATTGTCTCCGTGTGAAGCTAGAGTTGGTGGCATCAGGAAATAAAATTAATGCAACAAAAGTAAAATAATTGTACATTCGGTAAGAAGTCCTTTCCCTTTGTCAATTTTTTTTTTCAATCATTGAACCATGATCTTACACAAAAGTTCAAGTGTTTGTTAAGAAATCCTTTATCAAATTATTTTTCATCGTTGGTCCCAATCTCACATAAAAGTTCACATGTGTGTTGAGTACAAGTCTAACAAGAAATTCCTAGCCCAAAAAAAAAAAAAAAATCTAACAAGAAATTAACATCAAATGTGAGGCACATGGGCAAGGAATCAAAGGTACAAGATCTGACAATAGCCCCTTTCAGAAAAAGTTATCATCAATTATTAGGAAAATGTCACAAATAGTCCCTAAACTTTCATCTAATGTTCAATTTCAACCCGAGCTTTTGATTTCCTAATTTGGTCCCTGAACTATTAACAAATGTTCCATCTAGTCCTTCCATTTGTTCAAACCGTTAAGTGATGATGTGGATTGGTGACGTGGAACTAAGTTGGATCACTAGAATTATGAGTCAATATATATTTGAAAAAGAAAAGCAAATTAGGGTTTAGCTAGAGATGAGAGCACAAATCAACAAAGTACAAAATGGGGAAAATAAGTGGTTTTGTATATCTTTTTTTGGACGGTGGCCACAATTTGACATGTTTCATAAGTAATTTCCATGTGGATATTCCACATGTCCCTTTTTATTTTATATTTAAGAGACATAAATCGTTAAGCCAATTCCGTTAACTTTAACTAATAGAATGAAGAAATTGGTCAATTTTCGAATAGGCAGGGACTATATCGAACATTTGTCTATAATTCAGGGACCAAATTGAACAAATCAAAACTCTACGGACAAGATTTCAAGTTAAGTGGAAGTTTAGGGTCTGTTTGTGACATTTTCCCTTTATTTTACTCCTCTTCTCTATAAACGACAAAGACTGGAAGCCTGTTCCATTTTCTCTGCGTGAAGCTAGAGTTGGTGGCATCAGGAAATAAAATTAATGCAACAAAAGTAAAATAATCGTACATTCAGTAAGAAGACCTTTCCCGTTAACAATTTTTTTTTTTTAATGATTGAACCATGATCTTACACAAACATTCAAGTGTTTCTTAAGATATCCTTTCTCAAATTATTTTTCATCGTTGGTCCCAATCTCACATAAAACTTCACATCTGTGTTGAATACAAGTCTATCAAGAAATTCTTAGCCAAAAAAAAAAAAAAATCTAACAAGAAATTAACATCAATTGTGAGGCACATGGGGAAGGATTCAAATGTACAAGATCTGTCAATAGGCCCCTTTTGTAAAAAGTTATCATCAATTATTGTGGAAAATGTCACAAATAGTCCATGAACTTTCATCCAATGTTCAATTTCAACCCTAAGCTTTCGATTTGCTTAAATTTGGTCCCTGAGCTATTAACAAATGTTCCATCTAGTCCTTCCATTTGTTCAAACCGTAAGTGATGGTATGGAGCATTAATTGATGACGTGGAACTAAGTTGGATTACTAGAATTGTGAGTCAATATATATCTTTAAAAAGGAAAACAAATTAGGTGTCAGCTGGAGATGAGAGCACTAATCACAAAAGTAGAGAGAAGAAGTCGTTTTGCATCTCTTTTTTGGATGGTGGCCACAATTTGACCTGTTTTAAAGGTAATTTCCACATGGATATTCCACGTGTCCTTTTTTATATTTATTTACTAAAAGACTAAAAGCCATGTAAGTCAATTCCGTTAACTTTAACTAACGGAATTACGAGTCAGTGACTAGATCAGACATTTATGTATAATTCAGGGACCAAATTGAACAAATTAAAACTCTAGGGATAAGATTGCACATTAAGTGGAAGTTTAGGGACTGTTTGTGACATTTTCTCTTTATTTTATTCCTATTCTATCGGTACGACAAAGACTGGAAGCCTCTTCTATTGTCTCCGTGTGAAGCTAGAGTTGGTGACATCAGGAAATAATATAAATGCAACAAAAGTAAAATAATTTTACATTCGGTAAGAAGTCCTTTCCCTTTGTCAATTTCCTTTTTCGATCGTTGAACCATGATCTTACACAAAAGTTCAAGTGTTTGTGAAGAAATCCTTTATCAAATTATTTTTATTCGTTGGTCCCAATCTCACACAAAAGTTCACATGTGTGTTGAGTACAAGTCTAACAAGAAATTCTTAGCCAAAAAAAAAAAAAAAATCTAACAAGAAATTAACATCAAATGTGAGGCACATGGGCAAGGAATCAAAGGTACAAGATCTGACAATAGGCCCCTTTCGGAAAAAGTTATCATCAATTATTAGGGAAGATGTCACGAATAGTCCGTTAACTTTCGTCTAATGTTGAATTTTATCCCTGAGGTTTTGATTTGCTCAATTTGGTCCCAAAAGTATAAACAAATGTTCCATCTTGTCCTTTTGTTTGTTCAAACCATTAAGTGATGATGTGGATTGGTGACGTGGAACTAAGTTGGATCACTAGGATGATGATTCAATATATATTTGAAAAAGGAAAACAAATTAGGGTTTAGCTGGAGATGAGAGCACAGATCAACAAAGTAAAAAGTAGGGAAAATAAGTGGTTTTGTATATCGTTTTTTGGACGGTGGCCACAATTTGACATGTTTCATAGGTAATTTCCATGTGGATATTCCACATGTCCCTTTTTATTTTATATTTAAGAGACTAAAATCCATGTAAGCCAATTCCGTTAACTTTAACTAATGGAATGACGAAATTGGTCAATTTTCAAATAGTCAGGGACTATATCGAACATTTATCGATAATTCAGGGACCAAATTGAACAAATTAAAAATCTACGGACAAGATTGCAAATTAAGTGGAAGTTTAGAGACTAATTGTGACATTTTCCCTTTATTTTACTCCTCTTCTATCTGTACGACAATGATTGGAAGCCTGTTCCATTGTGTCTTTGCGTGAAGCTAGAGTTGGTCGCATCAGGAAATAAAATTAATGCAACAAAAGTAAAAAAATAATTGTACATTCGGTAAGAAGTCCTTTCCCTTTAACAATTTTTTTTTTTCAATCGTTGAACCAGGATCTTACACAACTGTTCACGTGTTTGTTAAGAAATCCTTTCTCAAATTATTTTTCATTGTTGGTCCCAATCTCACATAAAATTTCACATGTGTGTTGAATGCAAGTCTAACAAGAAATTCTTAGCCAAAAAAATAAAAATAAAAAATCTAACAAGAAATTAGCGTCAAATGTGAGGCACATGGGCAAGGAATCAAAGGTACAAGATCTGACAATTGGCCCTCTTGAAAAAGTTATCATCAATTATTAGGGAAAATGTCACAAATAGTCCTGAACTTTCATCCAATGTTCAATTTCAACCTAGGCTTTTGATTTGCTCAATTTGGTCCCTGAATTATTAACAAATGTTCCATCTAGTCCTTCCATTTGTTCAAACCGTTAAGTGATGATATGGAGCATTAATTGATGACATGGAACTAAGTTGGATTACTAGAATTATGAGTCAATATATATCTTTAAAATGGAAAAAAATTAGGTTAGATGGAGATGAGAGCACTAATCACAAAAGTAGAGAGAATGAAGTCGTTTTGTATCTCTTTTTTGACGGTGGCCACAATTTCACCTGTTTTAAAGGTAATTTCCACGTGGATATTCCACATATCCCTTTTTATTTTATATTTAAAAGACTAAAAGCCATGTAAGCCATGTAATTTATAATTCAGGGACCAAATTGAACAAATTAAAACTCTAGGGATAAGATTGCACATTAAGTGGAAGTTTAGGGACTGTTTGTGACATTTTCTCTTTATTTTATTCCTATTCTATCGGTACGACAAAGACTGGAAGCCTTCTATTGTCTCCGTGTGAAGCTAGAGTTGGTGACATCAGGAAATAATATTAATGCAACAAAAGTAAAATAATTGTACATTCGGTAAGAAGTCCTTTCCCTTTCTCAATTTCCTTTTTCATCGTTGAACCAAGATCTTACACAAAAGTTCAAGTGTTTGTTAAGAAATCCTTTATCAAATTATTTTTCATCGTTGGTCCCAATCTCACAAAAAGTTCACATGTGTGTTGAATACAATTCTAACAAGAAATTCTTAGCCAAAAAAAAAAAAAAAAATCTAACAAGAAATTAACATCAAATGTGAGGCACATGGGAAGGAATCAAAGGTACAAGATCTGACAATAGGCCCCTTTCAGAAAAAGTTATCATCAATTATTAGGGAAAATGTCAACAATAAATTCTTAGTCCAAGAACTTTCATCAAATGTTGACATTTACAAGATCTGTCAATAACCCCTTTTGAAAAAAGTGATTTTGATTTGCTCAATTTGGTCCATGAACTATTAACAAATGTTCCATCTAGTCCTTCCGTTTGTTCAAACCATTAAGTGATGGTATGGAGCATTAATTGATGACGTGGAACTAAGTTGGATTACTAGAATTATGAGTCAATATATATCTTAAAAATGGAAAAAAAAAATTAGGTGTCAGCTGGAGATGAAAGCATTGATCACAAAAGTAGAGAGAAGATGTCATTTGTATCTCTTTTTTAGACGGTGGCCACAATTTGACCTGTTTTAAAGGTAATTTCCACATGGATATTCCACATGTCCCTTTTTATTTTATATTTAAAAGACTAAAAGCCATGTAAGCCAATTCCATTAACTTTAACTAATGGAAGGACGAAATTGGTCAATTTTAGTGACTTTTATCGACTTTATCGATAATTCAGACTTGAACAAATTAAAAGTCTACGGACAAGATTTCAAATTAAGTGGAAGTTTAGGACTGTTTGTGACATTTTCCTTTATTTTATTCCTCTTCTATCTAAACAAAAGATTGGAAGCCTGTTCTATTGTCTCCACGTGAAGCTGAGTTGGTGGCATCAGGAAATAAATTAATGCACAAAAGTAAAAAAATTGTACATTCGGTAAGAAGTCCTTTCCCTTTGTCAATTTTTTTTTTTAAATCGTTGAACCATGATCTTACACAACCATTCACGTGTTTGTTAAGATATCCTTTCTCAATTATTTTTCATTGTTGGTCCCAATCTCACATAAAAGTTCACATGTGTGTTGAATACAAGTCTAACAAGAAATTCTTAGCAAAAAAAAAAAAAAAAATTCTAACAAGAAATTAACATCAAATATGAGGAACATGGGGAAGGAATCAAATCTACAAGATCTGACAATAGGCCCCTTTCGAAAAAAGTTATCATCAATTATTAGGAAAAATGTCACATATAGTCCCTGAACATTTTCCAATGTTCAATTTCAACCTTGAGCTTTTGATTTGCTCAATTTGGTCCCTGAACTATTAACAAATGTTCTATCTAGTTATTCCGTTTGTTCAAACCGTTAAGTGATGATATGGAACGATAATTGATGACAGGGAACTAAGTTGGATTACTAGAATTATGAGTCAATATATATCTACAAATTAGGTGTCAGCTGGAGATGAGAGCACTGACTACAAAAGTATAGAAAAGAAGTCATTTTGTATCTCTTTTTTGAACGGTGGCCACAATTTGACTGGTTTTAAAGGCAATTTCCACGTGGATATTCCACATGTCCTTTTTTTCTTTTATATTTAAATGACTAAAAGCCATGTAAGCCAATTTTGTTAACTTTAACTAATGGAAGGACGAGTCAAGGACTAGATCGGACATTTATCAATAATTCAGGGACCAAATTGAACAAATGAAAAGTCTCCGGACAAGATTGCACATTAAGTACAAGTTTCGGGACTATTGTGACAGTTTTCCTTGATTTTATTCCTCTTCTATCTGTACGACAAAGGCTGGAAGCCTGCTCTATTGTCTCCGCGTGAACCTCGAGTTGGTGGCATTGAGAAATAAAATTAATGCACAAATGTAAAAAAAATTGTACATTCGGTAAGAAGTCCTTTCCCTTTGTCTTTTTTTTTTTTCAAAAAATCATTGAACCACGATCATACCCAAAAGTTCACGTGTTTATTAAGAAATCCTTTATCAAATTATTTTTCATCATTGGTCCCAATCTCACATAAAACTTCACATTTGTGTTGAATACAAGTCTATCAAGAAATTCTTAGCCAAAAAAAAAAAAAAATTCTAACAAGAAATTAACATCAATTGTGAGGCACATGGGCAAGGAATGAAACATACAAGATCTGTCAATAGGCCCCTTTTGGAAAAAGTTATCATCAATTATTGCGGAAAATGTCACAAATAGTCCATGAACTTTCATCCAATGTTCAATTTCAACCCTGAGCTTTCGATTTGCTTATTTTGGTCCCTAAGCTATTAACAAATGTTCCTTCTAGTCCTTCCATTTCTTCAAACCGTTAAGTGATGGTATGGAGCATTAATTGATGACGTGGAACTAAGTTGGATTACTAGAATTGTGAGTCAATATATATCTTTAAAAAGGAAAGCAAATTAGGTGTCAGCTGGAGATGAGAGCACTAATCACAAAAGTAGAGAGAATAAGTCGTTTCGTATCTCTTTTTTGGATGATGGCGACAATTTGACCTGTTTTAAAGGTAATTTCCACATGGATATTCCATGTGTCTTTTTTTATTTTATACTTAAAAGACTAAAAGCCATGTAAGCCAATTCCGTTAACTTTAACCAACGGAATTACGAGTCAGTGACTAGATCAGACATTTATGTATAATTGAGGGGCTAAATTGAACAAATTAAAAGTCTAGGGACAAGATTGCACATTAAGTGGAAGTTTAGGGACTGTTTGTGACATTTTCTCTTTATTTTATTCCTATTCTATCGGTACGACAAAGATTGGAAGCCTCTTCTATTGTCTCCGTGTGAAGCTAGAGTTGGTGGCATTAGGAAATAATATTAATGCGGCAAAAGTAAAATAATTTTACATTTGGTAAGAAGTCCTTTCCCTTTGTCAATTTCCTATTTCAATCATTGAACCATGATCTTACACAAAAGTTCAAGTGTTTGTGAAGATATCCTTTATCAAATTATTTTTATTTGTTGGTCCCAATCTCACATAAAAGTTCACATGTGTGTTGAGTACAAGTATAACAAGAAATTCTTAGCCCAAAAAAAAAAAAAAAAAAATCTCACAAGAAATTAACATCAAATGTGAGGCACATGGGCAAGGAATCAAAGGTACAAGATCTGACAATAGGCCCCTTTCGGAAAAAGTTATCATCAATTATTAGGGAAAATGTCACGAATAGTCCGTTAACTTTCATGTAATGTTGAATTTTATCCCTGAGGTTTTGATTTGCTCATTTTGGTCCCAAAAGTATAAACAAACGTTCCATCTAGTCCTTCCGTTTGTCATTATGTGGAACTAAGTTGGATCACTAGAATTATGAGTCAATATATATTTGGAAAAGGAAAACAAATTAGGGTTAAGCTAGAGATGAGAGCACTGATCAACAAAGCAGGGAAAAGAAGTGCTTTTGTATATCTTTTTTGGACGGTGGCCACAATTTGACATGTTTTATAGGTAATTTCCATGTAGATATTCCACATGTCCCTTTTTATTTTATATCTATGGGACTAAAAGCCATGTAAGCCAATTCCGTTAACTTTAACTAATGGAAGGACGAAATTGGTCAATTTTCAAATAGTCAGGGACTATATCGAACATTTATTGATAATTCAGGGACCAAATTGAACAAATTAAAAGTCTACAGACAAGATTTCAAATTAAGTGGAAGTTTAGGGTCTGTTTGTGACATTTTCCCTTTATTTTACTCCTCTTCTCTCTAAACGACAAAGACTGGAAGCCTGTTCCATTGTCTCCACGTGAAGCTAGAGTTGGTGGCATCAGGAAATAAAATTAATGCAACAAAAGTAAAAAAATAATCGTACATTCGATAAGAAGTCTTTTCCCGTTAACAATTTTTTTTTTTAAATCGTTGAACCGTGATCTTACACAACCATTCACGTGTTTGTTAAGATATCCTTTCTCGAATTATTTTTCATTCTTGGTCCCAATCTCACATAAAAGTTCACATGTGTGTTGAATACAAGTCTAACAAGAAAATTGTTAGCAAAAAAGAAAAAAGAAATTCTAAGAAGAAATTAACATCAAATATGAGGAACATGGGGAAGGAATCAAATCTACAAGATCTGACAATAGGCCCCTTTCGAAAAAAGTTATCATCAATTATTAGGAAAAATGTCACAAATAGTCCCTGAACATTTTCCAATGTTCAATTTTAACCTTGAGCTTTTGATTTGCTCAATTTGGTCCCTGAACTATTAACAAATGTTCTATCTAGTTCTTCCGTTTGTTCAAACCGTTAAGTGATGATATGGAACATTAATTGATGACGGGGAACTAAGTTGGATTACTAGAATTATGAGTCAATATATATCTACAAATTAGGTGTCAGCTGGAGATGAGAGCACTGATCACAAAAGTAGAGAGAAGAAGTCGTTTTGTATCTCTTTTTTGAACGGTGGCCACAATTTGACCAGTTTTAAAGGCAATTTCCACGTGGATATTCCACATGTCCTTTTTTCTTTTATATTTAAAAGACTAAACGCCATGTAAGCCAATTCCGTTAACTTTAACTAACGGAAGGACGAGTCAAGGACTAGATCGAACATTTATCGATAATTCAGGGACCAAATTGAACAAATTAAAAGTCTCGGGACAAGATTGCACATTAAGTGGAAGTTTTGGGACTATTTGTGACATTTTCCCTTCATTTTATTCCTCTTCTATCTGTACCACAAAGGCTGGAAGCCTGTTCTATTGTCTCCACGTGAAGCTGGAGCTAGTGGCATCGGGAAATAAAATTATTGCAACAAACGTAAAAAAAAATTGTACATTCGGTAAGAAGTCCTTTCCCTTTGTCATTTTTTTTAAATCATTG
Source organism: Eucalyptus dawsonii (assembly GCA_016097615.1). Classification (NCBI taxonomy): domain Eukaryota; kingdom Viridiplantae; phylum Streptophyta; class Magnoliopsida; order Myrtales; family Myrtaceae; genus Eucalyptus; species Eucalyptus dawsonii. The sequence continues at coordinate 28,690,500 of CM027878.1, forward strand.
AACCACGATCTTACACAAAAGTTCACGCGTTTGTTAAGAAATCCTTTATCAAATTATTTTTCATCGTTGGTCCCAATCTCACAATCTCACATAAAAGTTCACATCTGTGTTGAATACAAGTCTAACAAGAAATTCTTAGCCAAAAAAAAAAAAAATACAAATCTAACAAGAAATTAACATCAATTGTAAGGCACGTGGGGAAGGAATCAAACGTATAAGATCTATCACCCTATATATAAAGGGAGGGCTTGTACTCTTCATTTGGTAATGTGAATATAATACACTTTCCTCTCTTTTACAGCAAACCACATAGATCTCAACTACCTCTACGTAAGGAGAAAGAAAAATGAGAGTTTGTACTTCTAGCAAGGTTATAGATAGTGGCTCGATATAGAGAAAGAAACAATGTGTAGAAGGAGACCAGAAGGAACAGACTCCCTACCGTGTCGAAATCTACATTTTGAGGAGCACAACAAAATTCTAAGGCTGAATAAATTCGTGCCCCTTTCCAAACTGAAGCCTTGTGACGTTCCAACCTTAGAAACAATTGGAAAAACTTCTTGTTGAAGACTCGGAAGCTTGCAAAATGGCAATTTCATTCCGATCAAGCACGATCGAGAACCAAACCCCATTGAAGTGGAAGTATTTCTTCATGATGACGAGGAAAGCATTTGCTAAAAGTGGAGGGAGGGGGAAGAGACTTGAACTGAGGACCGAGAATTACCTGGTCTTCCTCATTGTCCACCAGTTCCATGAAAAACGGGGAAAGCGTGCCTCTGCGGTCTTGATTCTATAGATAGGTGAATCTGCCCCATAAGCACTGGGACGAATTGTAGAATCGATGAAAGGCCTAGTCTCAGAGCCATTGTAGAAGTTTGGACGTAGACAAGAAGAAGATCGCTAGATTTTCTGAAAATTTGGTGAAAGTTGCGATCCTTCGAATGATTACCAGTTCATATAAGCTGCAGCGATGAACCGATGTGGCTTTTCATGAAAAGACGTGAATGAAGACATGCAATGAAATTGCCATCTAGTGGAAGGTGAAGAGACATGACCTTTAAATGTTCGTTCTTTCCCGCTCTATGGATGATGATCATCAATAAATTATTTAAAAGATCAGAAAATATTTCGTTTCTTTTTTAGAAATGCTTGATCGATGTGTGTGCATGTTTATTGATAGGAGATTCAAGGCAAAAATATTTCGTTTCTTTTTAAATTTATTGATGACTCGAAAACATAAGCCATCAAACCCACACCAATGATTAATGGCCTATAAGTGTTAGAAATACTTGATCGATGTGTGTGCATGTTTATTTTCATTAGCCAATGTCGACCAAGAGCTGATCAAGGCTTGAAAAGGATACCATTTTCAATAAGTTTATTTAATTAATTGGACTGCTTTTGTTGGGGGACTGAATGTGAATGTGATGAAATTTGAAAAATGAGTGGTGGGGACCTCACTTTGTTTATTTAATTCGGTTTCTTTTGTTTTCTGTAAATGCCAATTTGGGGAGATTTTAGTCGCATTTGTTCCTTGACAACAAAACGACAAGAACCTGCATGTAAAGTTTCCGATTCTGTCATGTGTTTCAACAAAACGACAATAACTCTTTTTCTTTTTTCCATTGGGTGCAGCATCGACATGGACACCAAAATCAGGAATTGTTTGCTATGGTGGAGAGTTTGTTATTGGCTCTATTTATGTCAATGTTTGGAAGCCATCATATATTGATTTTATGAGTAAAAAAGACTTCATTGGATTAGAATGGGAAATTGCTTTATCTAGTGAATCGGAAGATGAATGTTTGGTTGTGAAGTAAATTTCCCAAGTGATGATGATGAACTCTCAAGACAAAAGCAAAGGGAATTTGATTGCAGCTTAAACTATAAATAGAAGTGAAGATGAAGAAAGCTGTGGCAAGCATCACGCTCGCCTCTGCTCCGCCTCTCCTCCAATTTATTGATGACTAAAACATAAGCCATCAAACCCACACCAATGATTAATGGCCTAAAAGCCGCTAAGTGTTAGAAATCCTTGATCGATGTGTGTGCATGTTTATTTTCATTAGCCAATGTCGACCAAGAGCTAGGAGGTCAAGGCTTGAAAAGGATACCATTTTCAATAAGATACCTGTAATAGTGTATCCAGACAAAAGCAAACGTCTGTTCCACATACTCCTTTGATTTGGAACTCTCCATGTAAGCAAAGGTCTCTCTCCCATACTCCGTTAATTTGAAACTCTGCATGGGAACAATGTCTCTCTCATATGCTCTTTTGATTTTAAACTATGCATGTAGTAAGAAGTTTCTCACATATTCTTTTGATTTAAGGGATAAATTTATTGGAAATCCTAAACTTGTCAAGAAAGTACAATTGAATCCTAAAACTTATCATGAAATTACAATTGAGTCAAAAAACGATTAAAAAGTACAATCAAGTCCTAAAACTTATCACGGAAATGCCATCAAGTCCAATTTGACAAGTTTTAGGACTTCATTACACTTTTTGAAAATTTTAGGACTCGATTGCACTTTTATAAAAAGTTTTGGGACTTTATTGTACTTTTGAAGGTTTTAGCCCTAAATTGTACTTTTTCAACAAATTTTAGGATTCTCAATACACTTATCCTTTAATTTAAAGATCTGCATCCAAGCAACGGCATATTTTTCTCTCTTATGCCCCTTTGATTTGAAACTCTGTGTTGATTATGTGCAAGCTCAATTGTCGATTTCTAGGTATCTCATTCTTGGAGTAGAGACATCAGAGGTGGAGAAAGGAGTATAAAAATTCATTGTATTTGATCAACAAATAAGGTTACAAAGTTCTAGGAAACTTTTCAACCTGAGTTCTAAAGGAAGTTACGTCCTTCTCTAATTCAGTCATCTCGGCAAGGCATTGCCTTTTATTGATACTTGCGGATTTAAATCATGCTTGTATCGATCCACTTCCGTCAGGACTTTGCTGAAATTGTTGGGCCGCCCTGTTGTATTTGCCACGATCACTTAAGTTGACTTGTTTGCGTTTCTACGATGCTGAACTTCTACCAGTTGTTCTTCAAGTCTTCTTTCTTCCTCTAGAAGACGAGCGTCCTTGTCTTGCAACGCCTTAACAGTATCATAGCAGTCTTTCACCCGGTCTCTTTTCCTAAGCTTCTCCTTCATAGCTGTAACTCCTCTCTCTGATAATGTTAAGTTGACTTGTTTGCGTTTCTACGATGCTGAACTTCTACCAGTTGTTCTTCAAGTCTTCTTTCTTCCTCTAGAAGACGAGCGTCCTTGTCTTGCAACGCCTTAACAGTATCATAGCAGTCTTTCACCCGGTCTCTTTTCCTATGGAGCTTCTCCTTCAACTCCTCTCTCTGATAATGTTAAGCTCCTCATCTTGTCATAATCCTCCTTGAACATATCAATACCGACAACGAAGCTAGCCAAAAATGCTTCACATCTCGCTTTAAAGGGAGGATTCATAGAAAAAGAGGGATGGCCAGCTCGGAGTTTGGCAAGCGAACTTTTGGCCCTTGCCTCTGACGATATAATTGAAATAACAGAGGAATAGCCATTCTGGGTAAGACTAAGGAACTCCTCCCATTTAGCTCTTACAACTTAAGTGGGAATGGGGTCGGTAGAGTTTATTGAAGAAGGTAACTTAGGGGGGAACGGCATTGAAGTGAATGGCCTTTCTTATACCTTGCAATTCATCTAGTTTTGGAAGTGGTGGCTCATCTACTCCCCTCGGCCGTATCGATCCTCGATATTCGAGGAATTGGTGGTATTTTGCACGCTTGCCGATGGTATCGAGAGTACCGGAGTAGTTAGAGCTAGAAAATGTCACGGCGAAATCTGAAGACGTCTCAACAGACTCGGGGGCTGGGTCCCAACAATCAATGGCCTTGACGTTTCAGCTCGAGTGGAATTGTCTATGGCAATAATGGAAGGCTCATAATGGCCATATATGCGGGCTCAATTGAAGTGGCCCCGGCTATGTCTGTCGATTCAGATGCATGATTGAAGTTTATTCCTACCTTAGCTGTTAAAGCTAAGACTAGGTCCCCACCATGCGTTGTTGACGAGGATGACCTGTTAGATGCCGCCATCGAAGCCTTCCCTGCATTGGTGAATAGATTATAAGTTGGCATATCTATAGCATAGTTATTGAGGAAAATATACATTCCAAGAATCGATATTTGGTCATGATGTTGAGACTGGAATTTGAGTAATTGGATCTGGCACGAGAGCATAAATATCAAGGTCTTGACCAACAGCCTCCGAGGTTGATTCTGCTCGGGGACATCAACACCAATAGTGGTGTCATCGATTATGGACTCATCGATGAGGGCACCGAGTGCTCCTCCCCCAACAATGGTATCGGAAGGGACAGCGGCTGAAGTGTTGACATTGTTGAACGTTGGGAAAACGTGGTACAAATATAACTCACGAAATATGACTTTCACCATTACAATATTTTCTCACATCACATACAATACTCGGAGCAAATTAGCTCCTACAATACTCGGAGTACATTAACTCCTACAACTTTCTCTTTCTCACCCTCACGGATGGACTACTCTCTTTTCTTCTTATCTCTCTTACTCACGCCGCACACCACACCTCACACCACACAACACTCTTGCACAAGACCCCCTACACTCTACACTCGCTACACTCTACACAACACCCCCTCACGCACACAAGAGGCAAGCCCCCTATTTATAGGGTGTAAAGTCAGCACATCCACCGACTTCCCACACCATCTTCTTCCTATTATTTTATTGTAAGTTGTTGACCCATTTGTCAACAATTGTGGCTGAGGAATTGTCTGGAGAGAGAGAGAGAGAAATCTGGAGGAGTAAGGAGAGAGAGAGATCTCGAGAAATCGAGAGAGAGAGAGTGGCGGTGCTCTCTTCAACAGACATTACCTGCTTGATTTGTTTAATGTTTCTTTATAGTAACACCAGTGTTGATAGTGACTATTTCCTGGGTATCTGTTGGGACATCATCAATTTCAACAAGAGAACTGATAACTATGGAGTCTGGCAGACTCCATGCGTCATCGACGTCAGCACTAACGTCAACGCTGGGTGAAGACGGCAATGCCAATTATCTGTGTTTAGTCGAAGGAGCAGGCTCTTTGCTACTTTACTTTTCTACAATCCGAATCCCCATTGATCATCTTTTAGCAGCTCTAATAGGAGTAACTACTGTTGGTTTAATTGTTGCTATGAAATAAGCATTGTGAGAAATACGGAAGGGGAGGAAATTGATATCGAAATTTCACCTAAGTCCTTTGTGAGGTTCTTGCTTAGCAGAGGTTTCCATCGCTTTATTGGCATTCTCCTTAACGAAGGGGTTGTTTACATCCACCATCTTAAGAATCGAACTGATGTCCTCGATAACGCAATTGATCTGATAATGAGCCCCCTAATCATCGAAGATAGGTGTCGTGTGAGGATGAGGCTTGAATTTTGTGATTCTACGGCAATCCAACATTTTCCGAGTGAACATTGTCCAAGTTGCCAAAGAAAGGGAATGGGAGAAATATTATGGAACATTTATTGATTTAATTGTCTTTTTTCATGAATTTTTCTTTATGAAATTTCTTTTTTTCGTGGAATGATCCGTATTCCTTCCTATTTATACGCACCTCTTTCTACTTCAATCAAAATCTTGTAATGAAACCTCTTTCATTCCCAATATCAATTGGCCATTTCTTTTTATTACAACACATAATGACTGAGAGGAATGAGGTCTCATTCCTACTTCGCTCTTCTCATTATCACTAAATAAAGATGATGTCAACGAATTATTTTCTCATGCCCAGTAGACATAAAATATGTGATTTCAAACTCCGAGTATGATGTTTCTGCAGCCCCCTCCTGTTAGGGCTTCCTCTCTTACCCCGCTTTCCCAACCGCCAGCCCTTCTCTGAAGCTCCGTTCCTAAGGGAGAGCCCTCTCCCTCTTCCTCTCCCGCTCCCTATCTGTCTCCCTACCTCTTCATCTTTACGACTCCTTCAAGACCTCTTCGTTGATTTCGTGGAAGACGCTGTCCACTTCCTCCATGAAAGTGGAGAGTTTTGTCCCAATGAGTTCTGAAGATCGAAGCGCGAACATCTCAGAAGAATTTGCTCTCTGGGTATGCTTGCTCAGTTTGACTCTAGGCGCTTGCTCTTGCAAGTCAAATGCTTCGCGGTGTTCAATGTTGGGCTCACCTTAAAGTAATTTTGTGATCGATAGGTAATTGCTTTGCAGCTCTTTTCCTCCAATCTAGAGTTAGATCTAGATTAGGGTGTTCTTTTATCCCGATCTAGATATAGATTCGCAATTCATGTAGCATTATTTATGCTCTTTCAACCTATTAGTTTCGTTTTTGTCTTTTGGGACGCCAAACCAAGGCATGCATTGCCTTTTGGCAAATCATAGCAATTAAAGAAGAAAATCTCAACATGTGCTCATCACTGATGATGACACGGGAGTAATCAACAATTGGATGTACCGAGATGTTATAACAAATCCGTTCTTGCGGAATTAGCAAGTTTCTATAAACCATACCAAGTTGATTCATTTTTCAAATTTGCATCGGACTGTGACTCTTTGGGATTGGTTCTATTTTGAAGTTATGTATCTCTCTTTCATGTGAAATGAGAATTTTCCCTCCAACCAAAAAAAGAAGAAAGAAACTCCAATTACAAAATCCTAGTCACGTCACCATCTCATAGCTCTTTTACATGAAATCTTATAAAACAGAATTAATTGGATATATATATATTTTGGTCGGTAAGTTAATTGGATAATTACGAGCACCTAATGCTTGTATGTGGTCATTATCACACTACATTGAGCTAAAGCAATAAGAAAAAAAAAAAAAAAACCACACGAAAGACTCGATCAGGTTGGAAACCACCATAATCAAGCATTCTCGAATATAATCAAGTACGATTATTGCTCTAATTAACTTCGATATGAACAATTCCAACTTTAGCCATAAAAAAGAAGAGAGATAAGTCAAGCTCTCGAGCTCATTCTTCCTTCTCCCTAGTGCAACATGTCTCCACTCCTTCGTAATCTCATCTGTTATTGAACTGACATCGTCGCTATTTGACTAGGGACGCGAAAAAACGACAATCCTAATTAATATTATTATCATTATAAAACTAGGAGTGACAAAAGTCAACTCATTTACGCTGGTACCGACCGACAATATCATCACTGTAGGCTTCTTCTCTGCGTGCAATGAGGACTGCGATCGCCCTGCCCTCGCATCATCGTGACCTCAGCTCGCCAGATCCGTCCGACGGGAGGGCCGCGATGGCCCTCGCACAATGGCCAGCAAAACCTCGCTGGCCATCCCCGTGGCCCCCGGCAATTCCCACCAGCCCTTTGGGGAAAAAGAAGAGTAAAATAAAAAAGAAAAGAAAAGAATAAATTGCCACTGAGCATCTGGGACTTCCAATTGAAATCCAAAAAGTAAAATCCTGGAATGAAGATTTTGGGGACAGAGAGCTTGAAACAAATTGACGTTCATCGTTATTGATCTTCATCAAGATGCAGACTTCAAATCTGGCTGGAAACATCTCCTCAGAATTATAAGGTACGAACCGATACAAGTCATCCGTGAGTAATCATTGTCCAAGCAGGTAATAATCATGCGTTACAGGTGGGGTTGTGATGCTTAGGTGACAACGTGGAGAGGCATGGACCGTACTGGCAATGGTGGATACAAGAGGGAGTCAGAGTGCGTGCCTTCTAATGCGTGCAATTACGTAATCCATCCCAGGTAAATCATCCTATCCTGAACAAAATGAGGATAAGTGCACATCAGTTCACCAAAATCAAACAGTCATACGAGGAAGATGAGGAAAATGCCAACAACTGATCCGGTACTATCACATCTTAACCTTTTTCTATGCTACCATATGCAGACATTCAGAAATGAAGAAAACCATAAACTATTATAACACAGAGAAGACTAGAACCTGAAGCTTGTTGGCTGCGGACTTCTCCAATAGCTTAACACCATATCCAAAACTCAAGTTCTCGTTACAGTCGTCGTGAAGGATTGGCCGTGCAAGGTGTTTGCCAAACTCAGTAGCCACACGGTGGTTGTCTTCGAAATTCGCACCCATCATGCTAACCTGGATAAAAATGGCAAGACAAGTGAATGAGAAGTCGACAACATTCTGGAAGGTCCGAGTTGCACCTCTCTAGGCCATGAGGAATTCCCATCATCCGACGTATCGTCGGACAGACTGCAACGACGGAGCCCAGGATCGACAGTCTTGGTCAGAAGCAGCCCCAAAGTTAAGTAAGCAGGGCAACAAATACCTGGCAATAGAAAAGAAATTGCTGCTTGTAATCTTAATCAATTGAAATCCACATCAATTCATCAAGGTAACGCAGTATCTCCTGAAAATCACTGGTCTCTCTACCGGCACCCAGGGGAGAATGCTTTAAAGCGACTAGAATCCCATTCCAGTACTTGAAAGCCACCACAGACCTGCCCGCCACAAACGGATGCCTACATCACGTGAGCCATAGAAAAGAGGAGACGAATCACAAGTGATGGAGACTCTGTGGTAGCTTTCAAGTACGGGGATGTGATTCTGCCGGCTTCTGAGATGGGAGGTTAGCTTCTTTCGGTTTTGCGATCCCGGTGCAGTTTGATTTCAGCAATTTGGGACTTTCCCCAGGGGAATATTTGGTTCTCTTGTCTGTGTTGGGGAATGAGGTTTGAGTCGATTTTGAACGAGTTTAAAAGATGCTCGATTTTTGTCGCTTTCCGCGATGATTGAGGAATTAGGAATAATTCCTTGGTTGACGAAATATTTCTGGAGAAATGCAGGAACGTTTTAATTCGGAAGGAAGATTCCGAGGAAACTCGTAAGAATTTAGGATTAAATGAAGTTTTCCACTCTCCGGCAGACGCCGAGAGCCTTCCCCGCAACGACCTGCTCAAGTCAAGGTCTCCCTCCCCCTGTCACGAGATAGGATCCATCTCTCTAACCTTTTTTTTCCTGAAAATTGAGAAAATTCATTAATTAAAACCTACTTTGTAGACATCCAAGTATAAGATATCTAACGTAGATTGCGGGGAATAAAGCAACAAATTAGAAGGAAGTTCATTTTTCCTTGTCTGCCACCCAGTCAGTGGGTCCATCTCTCTTGAGGAGAGACATGTCGCATTTATTTTAGGGAAAATGTCACAAATAGTCTCTAAACTTTCATCTAATGTTCAATTCATCCCTGAGCTTTCAATTTGCTCAATTTGGTCCCTGAACTATTAACAAATGTTCCATATAGTCTTTTCGTTTGTTCAAACCATTAAGTGATGATGTGGAGCATTAATTGATGACGTGGAACTAAGTTGGATGACTAGAATTATGAGTCAATATATATCTTAAAAAAGGAAAACAACTTAGGGGTCAGCTGGAGATGAGAGCACTCATCACAAGAAAAGAGAGAAGAAGTGGTTTTGTATCTCTTTTTTGGACGGTGGCCACAATTTGACCTGTTTTAAAGGTAATTCCCATGTGGATATTCCACATGTCCTTTTTTATTTTATATTTAAGAGACTAAAAACCATGTAAGCCAATTTCGTTAACTTTAACTCATGGAAGGACGAAATTGGTCAATTTTCAAATAGTCAAGGACTAGATCGGATATTTATCGATAATTCGGGGACCAAATTGAACAAATTAAAAGTCTAGGGACAAGATTGCATATTAAGTGAAAGTTTAGGAACTGTTTGTGACACTTTCCCATCATTTTATACTTCTTCTATATGTACAACAAAGACTGGAAGCATGTTCTATTGTCTCTGCGTGAAGTTGGAGTTGGTGGCATCAGGTAATAAAATTAATGCAACAAAAGAAAAAAAAAAGGTGTACATTTTGTAAGAAGTCCATTCCCTTTGTCAATTTTTTTATTAAAAAAAAAAAATCGTTGAACCACGATCTTACACAAAAGTTCAAGCGTTTGTTAAGAAATCTTTTATCAAATTATTTTTCATCGTTGGTCCCAATCTCACATAAAAGTTCACATGTGTGTTGAATACAAGTCTAACAAGAAATTCTTAGCCAAAATAAAAGATAAAAAATCTAACAAGAAATTAACATCAAATGTGAGGCACATGGGGAAGGAATCAAACGTACAAGATATGACAATAGGCCCCTTTCTGAAAAAGTTATCATCAATTATTAAGAAAAATCTTACAAATAGTCCATGAACTTCCATCTAATGTTCAATTTTATCCCTAAGTTTTTGATTTGCTCAATTTGGCCCCTGAGCTAACAAATGTTCCATCTAGTCCTTCCGTTTGTTCAAACCGTTAAGTGATGATGTGGAGCATTAATTGATGACGTGGAACTAAGTTAGATTACTAGAACTATGAGTCAATACATATCTTAAAAAGGAAAACAAATTAGGTGTTAGCTGGAGATGAAAGCACTAATCACAAAAGTAGAGAGAAGAACTGGTTTTGTATCTCTTTTTTGGATGGTGGGCACAATTTGGCCTATTTTAAAGGAAAGTTCCATGTGGATATTCCACATGTCCTTTTTTATTTTATATTTAAATGACTAAAAGCCATGTAAGTCAATTTTGTTAACTTTAACTAATGGAAGGACGAGTCAGGGACTAGATCAGACATTTATCGATAATTCAGGGACCAAATTGAACAAATTAAAAGTCTAGGGACAAGATTGCACATTAAGTGAAAGTTTAGGGACTATTTGTGACATTTTCACTTTATATTATTCATCTTCTACCGGTACGATAAAGACTAGAAACCTGTTCTATTGTCTCCTCGTGAAGCTAGAGTTGGTGGCATCAATTAATAAAATTAATGCAACAAAAGTAAAACAATTGTACATTCGGTAAGAAGTCCTTTCCCTTTGTCATTTTTTTTTTAATGGTTGAACCAAAATCTTACACAAAAGTTCAAGCGTTTGTTAAGAAATCCTTTATCCAATTATTTTTCATCGTTGGTCCCAATCTCACATAAAAGTTCTCATGTCTGTTCAATACATGTCTAACAACAAATTCTTAGCCAAAAAAAAAAAAAAGAACAAATCTAACAAGAAATTAACATCAAATGTGAGGCACATGGACATGGAATCAAAGGTACAACATCTGACAATAGGCCCCTTTCAGAAAAAGTTATCATCAACTATTAGGGAAAATGTCACAAATAGTCTCTGAACTTTCATCTAATGTTCATTTTAATCCCTGAGCTTTTGATTTGCTCAATTTGGTCCCTGAACTATTAACAAATGTTCCATCTAGACCTTTCGTTTGTTCAAACCGTTAAGTGATGACGTGGAGCATTAATTGATGACGTGGAACTAATTTGGATTATTAGAATTATGAGTCAATATATATCTTTAGAAATGAAAACAAATTTGGGGTCAGCTAGAGATGGGAGTACTCATCACAAAAACAGAGAGAAGAAGTGGTTTTGCATCTCGTCTTTGGACGGTGGCCACAATTTGACATGTTTCACAAGTAATTTCCATGTGGATATTCCGCATGTCCTTTTTTATTTTATATTTAAGTGAACAAAAGCCATGTAAGCCAATTCCGTTAACTTTAACTAATGGAAGGACGAGTCAGGGATTAGATCAGACATTTAATGATAATTCAGGAACCAAATTGAACACATTAAAAGTCTACGGATAAAATTGCACATTAAGTGGAAGTTTAGGGACTGTTTCTGACATTTTCCCTTTATTTTATTCCTCTTCTATCGATACGACAAAGACTGGAAACCTGTTCTATTGTCTCCTCGTGAAGCTAGAGTTGGTGGCATCAAGAAAGAAAATTAATGTAACAAAAGTAAAATAATTGTTCATTCGGTAAGAGGTCCTTTCCCTTTGTCAATTTTTTTTTTTTTTTAAAATCGTTGAGCCATGATCTTACAAAAAAGTTCTAGCGTTTGTTAAGAAATTCTTTATCAAATTATTTTTCATCGTTGGTCCCACTCTCACATAAAAGTCCTCATATGTGTTGAATACAAGTCTACTAATAAATTCTTAGCCAAACAAAGAAAATCTAACAAGAAATTAACATCAAATGTGAGGCACATGGGGAAGGAATCAAACGTACAAGATCTGTCAATAAGCCCCTTTTGAAAAAAGTTATCATCAATTATTACGGAAAATGTCACAAATAGTCCCTAAACTTTCATCCAATGTTCAATTTCAACCCTGAGCTTTCGATTTACTCAATTTAGTCCCTAAACTATTAACAAATGTTCCACCTAGTCCTTCCGTTTGTTTAAACCGTTAAGTGATGGTATGGAGCATTAATTGATGACATGGAACTAAGTTGGATTACTAGAATTTTGAGTCAATATATATCTTAAAAAAGGAAAACAAATTAGGTGTCAGGTGGAGATGAAAGCACTAATCACAAAATTAGAGAGAGGAAGTCGTTTTCTATCTCTTTTTTGGACGGTGGCAACAATTTGACCTGTTTTAAAGGTAATTTCCACATGGATATTCCACGTGTCCTTTTTTATTTTATATTTAAAAGACTAAAAGTCATGTAAGTCAATTCCATTAACTTTAACTAACGGAATTACGAGTCAGTGACTAGATCGGACATTTATGTATAATTCAGGGACCAAATTGAACAAATTAAAACGCTAGGGATAAGATTGCACATTAAGTGGAAGTTTAGGGACTGTTTGTGACATTTTCTCTTTATTTTATTCCTATTCTATCGGTACGACAAAGACTGGAAGCCTCTTCTATTGTCTCCGTGTGGAGCTAGAGTTGGTGGCATCAGGAAATAATATTAATGCAACAAAAGTAAAATAATTGTACATTCGGTAAGAAGTCCTCTCTCTTTCTCAATTTCCTGTTTCGATCGTTTAACCATGATCTTACACAAAAGTTCAAGTGTTTGTGAAGAAATCCTTTATCAAATTATTTTTATTCGTTGGTCCCAATCTCGCACAAAAGTTCACATGTGTGCTGAGTACAAGTCTAACTAGAAATTCTTAGCCAAAAAAAAAAAAAAAATCTAACAAGAAATTAACATCAAATGTGAGGCACATGGGGAAGGAATCAAACGTACAAGATATGACAATAGGCCCCTTTCTGAAAAAGTTATCATCAATTATTAAGAAAAATCTTACAAATAGTCCATGAACTTCCATCTACTGTTCAATTTTATCCCTAAGCTTTTGATTTGCTCAATTTGGCCCTTGAGCTAACAAATGTTCCATCTAGTCCTTCCGTTTGTTCAAACCATTAAGTGATGATGTGGAGCATTAATTGATCACGAGGAACTAAGTTAGATTACTAGAACTATGGGTCAATACATATCTTAAAAAAGGAAAACAAATTAGGAGTCAGCAAGAGATGAAAGCACTGATGACAAAAGCAGAGAGAAGAACTGGTTTTGTATCTCTTTTTTGGATGGTGGGCACAATTTGGCCTATTTTAAAGGCAAGTTCCATGTGGATATTCCACATGTCCTTTTTTATTTTATATTTAAGAGACTAAAAGCCATGTAAGTCAATTATGTTAGCTTTAACTAATGGAAGGACGAGTCAGGGACTAGATCAGACATTTATCGATAATTCAGGGACCAAATTGAACAAATTAAAAGTCTAGGGATAAGATTGCACATTAAGTGAAAGTTTAGGGACTATTTGTTGACATTTTCCCTTTATATTATTCATCTTCTACCGGTACGATAAAGACTGGAAGCCTATTCTATTGTCTCCATGTGAACCTGGAGTTGGTGGCATCAATTAATAAAATTAATGCAACAAAAGTAAAACAATTGTACATTCGGTAAGAAAATAATTGTCCTTTCCCTTTGTCATTTTCTCAATTTTTTTCGATGGTTGAACCAAAATCTTACAAAAAAGTTCAAGTGTTTGTTAAGAAATCCTTTATCCAAATTATTTTTATTCGTTGGTCCCAATCTCACATAAAAGTTCACATGTGTGTTGAATACAAGTCTAACAACAAATTCTTAGCCAAAAAAAAAAAAAAAAAAATCTAACAAGAAATTAACATCAAATGTGAGGCACATGGACATGGAATCAAACGTACAAGATCTGACAATAGGCCCCTTTCAGAAAAAGTTATCATCAATTATTAGGGAAAATGTCACAAATAGTCCATGAACTTTCATCTAATGTTCAATTTATCCCCGAGCTTTTGATTTGCTCAATTTGGTCCATAAACTATTAACAAATGTTCCATCTAGTCCTTCCGTTTATTCAAACCGTTAAGTGATGATGTGGAGCATTAATTGATGACGTGGAACTAATTTGGATTATTAGAATTATGAGTCAATATATATCTTTAAAAATGAAAACAAATTTGGTGTCAGCTAGAGATGGGAGTACTCATCACAAAAATAGAGAGAAAAGTGGTTTTGCATCTCTTTTTTGGAAGGTGGCCACAATTTGACATGTTTCACAAGTAATTTCCATGGGGATATTCCATAGGTCCTTTTTTATTTTATATTTAAGTGACCAAAAGCCATGTAAGCTAATTCCATTAACTTTAACTAATGGAAAGACGAGTCAAGCACTAGATCGGACAATTAACGATATTTCAGGAACCAAATTGAACAAATTAAAAGTCTACGGATAAAATTGCACATTAAGTGGAAGTTTAGGGACTATTTCTGACATTTTCCCTTTATTTTATTCCTCTTCTGTCCATATGACAAAGATTGGAAACCTGTTCTATTGTCTCCTCGTGAAGCTGGAGTTGGTGGCATCAGGAAAGAAAATTAATGTAACAAAAGTAAAATAATTGTTCATTCGGAAAGAAGTCCTTTCCCTTTGTCATTTTTTTTTTAAATGGTTGAGCCATGATCTTACACAAAATTTGAAGCGTTTGTTAAGAAATCCTTTATCAAATTATTTTTCATCATTGGTCCCACTCTCACATAAAAGTTCTCATATGTGTTGAACACAAGTCTAACAAGAAATTCTTAGCCAAAAAAAAAAAAAAAAAAAAAATCTAACAAGAAATTAACATCAAATGTGAGGCACATGGGCAAGGAATCAAAGGTACAAGATCTGATCAATAAGCCCCTTTTGGAAAAAGTTATCATCAATTATTAGGGAAAATGTCACAAATAGTCCTGAACTTTCATCTAATGTTCAATTTCATCCTAAGGCTTGATTTGCTCAATTTGGTCCCAGAACTATTAATAAATGCTCCATCTAGTCCTTCCGTTTGTTTAAACCGTTAAGTGATGATGGGGATTGATGACGTGGAACTAAGTTGGATTACTAGAATTATGAGTAAATATATATCTTAAAAAAGGAAAACAAATTAGGTGTTTAGTGGAGATGAGAGCACCAATCACAAAAGAGAAAAAGAAGTGGTTTTGTATCTCTTTTTTGGACGGTGGCCACAATTTGACATGTTTTAAAGGTAATTTCCATATGGATATTCCACATGTCCTTTTTATTTTATATTTAAAAGACTAAAAGCCATGTAAGTCAATTCCGTTAACTTTAACTAATGGAATGACGAAATTGGTCAATTTTCAAATAGATCAGACTATTTATTTATCGATAATTCAGGACCAAATTGAACAAATTAAAAGTCTATGGACAAGATTGCAAATTAAGTGGAAATTTAGGGACTGTTTGTGACATTTTCCCTTTCTTTTACTCCTCTTCTATTCGTACGACAAAGCCTGGAAGCCTGTTCCATTGTCTCCACGTGAAGCTAGAGTTGGTGGCATCAGGAAATAAAATTAATGCAACAAAAGTAAAAAAATAATTGTACATTCGATAAGAAGTCCTTTCTCTTTCTCAATTTCCTTTTCAATCGTTTAACCATGATCTTACACAACCGTTCAATGTTTGTTAAGAAATCCTTTATCAATTATTTTTCATTGTTGGTCCCAATCTCACACAAAAGTTCACATGTGTGTTGAATACAAGTCTAACAAGAAATTCTTAGCCCAAAAAAGAAAAAGAAAAATCTAACAAGAAATTAACATGAAATGTGAGGCACATGGGAAAGGAATCAAACGTACAAGATATGACAATAGGCCCCTTTCTGAAAAAAGTTATCATCAATTATTAGGGAAAAAGTCACAAATAGTCCCTTAACTTTCATCCAATGTTTGATTTCAACCCTGAGTTTTTGATTTGCTCAATTTGGTCCCTGAACCATTAACAAATGTTCCATCTAGTCCTTCCGTTTGTTCAAACTGTTAAGTGAAGATATTGAGCATTAATTGATGACATGGAACTAAATTGGATTACTAGAACATGAGTCAATATATATCTTAAAAATGGAAAAAAAAAATTAGGTGTCAGCTGGAGATGAAAGCATTGATCACAAAAGTAGAGAGAAGAACTCATTTTGTATCTCTTTTTTGATGGTGGGCCACAATTTGACCTGTTTTAAAGGCAATTTCCACATGGATATTCCACATGTCCCTTTTTATTTTATATTTAAAAGACTAAAAGCCATGTAAGTCAGTTCCATTAACTTTAACCAACGAAATTACGAGTTAGTGACTAGATCGGACTTTTATCGATAATTCAAGGACCAAATTAAACAAATTAAAAGTCTAGGGAAAAGACTGCACATTAAGTGGAAGTTTATGGACTGTTTGTGACATTTTCCCTTTATTTTATTCCTCTTCTATCGGTACAACAAAGACTGGAAGCCTATTCTATTGTCTCCATGTGAACCTGAGTTGGTGGCATCAAAATAAATTGATGCACAAAAGTAAAACAATTGTACATTCGGTAAGAAATCCTTTCCCTTTGTCATTTTTTTTTTTAAATCATTGAACCATGATCTTACACAAAAGTTCAAGCGTTTGTTAAGAAATCCTTTATCAAATTATTTTT